>BSBN01000334.1:4800000-5400000 GCA_027924645.1 Cunninghamia lanceolata | reverse complement strand
GGTTGAAAGAGAATATCTATTTTTTTTGCATGCATACAATGTAATAGAGCTACTACATCATTTGGCCTAACAACAAGTGGTATAATCACCTTTTGTAAAGCTTCTTGGAGCATTCCATGGTATGTAGGCGATGTTTGTAGTAAATCCCAAAGAGAGATCTTAGCCAGAGTGGCACGAAGTTGTTCAACAAGGTCATACTCTTGACTAGTTTTATGAGTAAGATGAGGTGGTGGAGGGAGCATAGGTTGAGAACATGGAAGAGATATAGGCGCATGAAGTGCTTTCTTACTTTGTTTGTTATTATGGGTGTTGTATGTCTGAGCAATTACATTTTGAACACCATGATTTCTTTGAGTAATTTTCTTTACACAATTGAAGATGTCATAGGGAGGTTTACCTTGAACTATAATCACTGGCTTTAAGTAAGAGGGTGCACTAAGTGCTCCTCGGACAATCATCTTAGGAATATTTCTACCAAGTCTATTAATGAAGATTGAATTAACATTGTTTCCCTCTTGATTGCACCCAACATCCATCCCTAAAGGATTTAATGTGTGGTGCAGGAGCACCTCAAAACCTTAAGACTCTAGAGGATTCTGTACATTTTATGTTATGTCCAAAATGTAATATTGTAAGGCCTTCATGCCATATGGAGTCATATCTGGCTGAGTAATGGCATAATGTTGAGTTGTCAAGAAAAGAATTGTAACCGAACAAGGAATTGTAAATGATCAGTAGAGGTGGTTCACCTTCCACCGTATGTAACTGCCAAATTGAGTCTTTAAATAGGTCGTTTATGTCTGTTAGACAGACATAGAGAGAGTAGATGAGGGGTAGAGAGAAGAAGAATATATGCTATGTATAATTTGTGAGGAAGGAATACAGAATTTCTGTTTTGGGTGTAATTGCAGGAATGTAAGTCGAAGGCATTCCACTAGTTGAGGTTTCTTTGAAACCAGTGGAATGTCTTCCTTAGAGTGGATTGTTTTCCTGTTTTATAGATTTACTATTTTTGTGCATAGTTGTTTGGTTACAAAAGAGTTATGGAGGAGGTTATCGGTGTGAGAGAGCCTATCGAGAAAGCCTTTAGAAGTTATAGTGAACGACAGAGTTACGCTGATAGAAGGAACATCAGGATGACCGAAGGTGTCAGTAGAAGGTTTTTGGAGTGTGCCAATGGTACAATGTCTCTCTGAAGAAGAAGATGGAGATAATGCATATTAGTATGAGTATTTCTATCATAGGATAAGTTTACAGCTACGCCGATAGTATGGTGTCTGAGCGATGGAATTCAATGGGTCTTGGTGGCATCGTCCTATCAGCCAAGGAAAAATTAGACTCACCGATAGAGTGTGGTCTGACCAATAATGGAGGAAGGATGTATTTCAATATTATTTGGACCTCAATAAGGGATTTTAAAGTTGTTTGAGCATATACCCTATATATTGTGGGTTAATGGGTATTACCACCCTTGAATTGAATGTTTCTGCTACATGCTCTGCATCAAATTGGTATTAGAGCTAGCAAAAGGTCTGGCGAAAGATTTGGGTGTTGTATTTGTTCCTGTCACTGAGAAGGTAGGTGAAGCACTAAAGGAAAGCTGAAGAATTATGTTTGTGACCATTATTTTGTCTTGTTAAGTTGTTTGGTTGTAGGTGCTTGATCCATCTACCTGTAAGAAGGAGGTTTCTAAGGTTGTGTGTGGGCAGACGAGGATGAGGTCTGTCATGACCATTCTCTAATAGAGATTAAGATGGATAAGGGTGCAGAGAGAGGCCACTGAGGAGAAAGTGGTAAGGTACATCACCAGGATCTACTGTTGGGTAAGATGAATGGTTTGGTGAGTTGGTGTTGTGAAGCAACGTGTAGGGTGGACATCTGAAGAAGCACTTGATGTTGCAGCCTGAAAAGTACTCCACTAATGGGAGTAGAAGGAGCCTGAATGTGCTCTGAAATGATGGTAGTTTGATTTTGTTGGTTGGTTGGTCACTTTCCAGTAATCTAAAGATTGGAAGCTTGAAGAAACTGAAGAAGATAAAGCCAGACATATGAAGAAAAAGGAAGTTTTATGTTGCAGGTACATTTCCAAGGGACTTGGAAATTTTGTTGGTTGGTTGTATGGTGCAGGAGCACCTCAAAACTTGAAGAATCTGGAAGATTCCTTGCATTTTATGTTATGTCCAAAATGTCATATTGTAAGGCCTTCGAGCCATATTGAAAGACTGTATACGTGTCAAGAAAGATTAAGAGATTGTAACTGAACAAGTAGAATGTAACTAATCAGAGAGGTATGTAATTGCCAAGATGTGAGTCTTTAAATAGTCAATCTGTGAGAATAGACAGATAGAGTAGAGAGTAATAGATAGACAGAAGATTGTATGTATATTCTAGAATAGAAGAAATAAAGAAGTTTTGTTCTTGGTCTAATTACGAGAATGTAGATTGGAGTCATTCCACTGGTTAAGATTTCTTTGAAATCAGTGGAATGACCTCCATAATATTAGTTTGTTTTCTGTTCTATAGGATTCTATAGTTTTCTGTGTAGTTCGTTTGGTTACAAGAGCTTACAGAGAAGATACATTGTGTAAAATACAAAGAACGACCGGTCACAATGGTGACATTGGGTTGGAAGGACATAAGAGAACCAGCTACAACAAATCAAGGAATGTAAGTGCTAAGTCGAAGATATTGGTGTAAAAAGAGTCATCGAATAGACAAAGTTGCATTTAGCCGACAGTATGTATTCTCCCGATCACGGTGACAAATGTTAAGTTTTACCGATGATTAATTATCGGTGTGTCAGCGGGAGGCATGGAGTCAGTGCCGATAGAGGCAATCTTACCGAAGGAGAAGTTGGTGTTATGTAGATTTCGGTGTGAGACATGATATCGAAGGGTGAGGAGAAGATTATGCTGAAGAAAGCAAGTCTGGCCGACGAAGATGATTCAAAGGAGATATCGGAGTGATATGGTACATCGGTGGAAGAGATTTTGGATTGACCGATAGTGTGAACTCTCACCGATAGATGCAAGAAGATGGAGACAAAGGTGACATCGGCCTATCGGCCAATGAATATTTATACTCACCGATAGAGGGTGGTCTTGCCAATGTAGAAGAATGAATGTATTTTGGCCTTATTTGGACCTTACGAAGGGTTTTTAAGGCTATTTGGGCTTTTATAGCTCTGTTTTGTGGGTATGATGGGTATTTTCACCCTTGAATTGAATGTTTCTACTACATGCTCTACATCAATGTGAGAGACCTTTTCTCATCCACTAATACTACATCTTGGCTAGGGAGAGTATTGGGATGAGAGGAAGGTACATCATCATCATCATCATACTCTGTGGTGGAAAAAGGCTTTTCACTCTCATCTTTTTCATGAGTATTCCTAGAGATGAATTTGGTTAAATATTCTAATATCAAAGGATATGCTACTATGAGTAAAGTGAAGCTACTAAAATCATGTGTATAATAAAGTAATTACAACTCATATGTACAACATATAAAAGCATCAATACCACTTACATAAGCTATGTGTTCTAGAACATGAGGGTTTTCATTGGTGAATTTAGAGAAATTTTCAAAGTCTAGGATATATTCATGTAAATATTTGAAAGAAGAATGAAATCAAGATGCCATTGCATTGTTTTCAATGTAAAATTAGATTTTAAAATCTTTTCAAATTTTGATGCAAAAGACAAGTGCAAAGCTATATGCAAAAATGACCTAAAATGCTTGATTTTTTAGAATTTTTCAATGCAATTATATGAAAGAAAAGGTTTTGTAAAGATTTTGATTAGGGGTAGAAAATAATATGTCAAATATCAATACAATACAATAATAATATTTGTTACAACACAATTTTGATGCAAATCTAAGATGATGACAGGTCTAAACCTATTGAAAATGCCTTAAAATATGCAAATTTTCACAATTTTTCGATCCTAATACCTAATGAAAGAGGTGTTGTAATAAATTTTATGAGGTATAGAAAGTAATAGCAATGATATCAGTCACCTACAGTCATAAAATATTTTACAACACACTTGGAGTGCAATGTAGGTCAAATCCTAGGGCAAATATAGTAAAAATATGTAATTTTTCATCAAATTTTCAATACAAGAGCCCAATAAAGAGGTGTTGTGAATATTTTTAGGAGGGGAAGAAGATAATAACCATAATAAAATCCAATTAGTGCAAAAATATTTTTCACAACATGCCTATGGTGCAAATCTAGAGAGTCGATAAGGCCAAATCTAGTGAATATCGAGGTTTTCCAAGCCCTAGTTTTGAGATCTTAGTGAAAAATGCTAGATGAATGTCTTGTAGTCTGATTTATGATGAAAATAAATGTCACTCAAATCTGAAAATAATTTTCAAACCCTCCCATGCAAAATGTAAGTGCAAATCTAAGGAAAAATCCATGAAAATGCTAGTTTTTTGTTGAAATTTTTTTATGTAAAAATGCAAATTTTAATGAGTGTCTAAGATCAGTAGAAAAATCTCAAACAAGATCTTACCTACAAACCCTAGTTTTTGCAATTACTAAGTTATATGAAAAATTCAAAATTTCCAACAAAACCCTAGAAATTTTATGGTGAAAATGTAATGCAAGCTATTGAATTTTTGTAATTTTCTACAATTTAGCTCAGATCTAATACAAAAATCAGAAATTTAATGAAATTCAATTTAATTAATGCAAAATAGAAACCCTAAAATGCATTTTTTTTCAATTTTTTTAAAATTTTAAATTTTTCTGTAAGTTTTCCAATGCAATAAGATGAATGATAATATGAATGAATGAAATCATGGAAAATCTGAAGTAAAAACACTCAACAAGGTGCAAACAAGTCCAACAACATGGGTTCACCAAAATGTATAGTGGTAAAATTTGGATGATTAGTTTTTGGTAGTTTTGTGTATATCCTCCTTTCACCACTTATATTCAAGGACTTTGGGTCGAGTGGCGATGCACTATCAGACCCTTGGTCACTTGGGAATGTACGGAAACTTGGATTTTTGTATGGTTTGATCATCAATTATGCTCAATTATACACCAAAACCCTAACTATGCCATTACAGAAGCAAACAAATAAATTACTCAAAATGTTGCTATAGAAAGATGTAAAATAACACAGCCCAGTTTTTGAAGTTTGAAGAGGAATAGTTGGGGACTAATGAGAGGGCACCCAAGTCTAGTGACATGATTTTTGTCAGGATTTTGGAAGTCAATATGCAACTTGTTCTCATTGTCTGAGAGATTTGTCCATTGAAGAATTTGGAGGACTAATGAGTAGGAACCCGAGTCTAGCACCCTATTTTCAACTCTAACTTGCAAATCTGACACTTTGCAACACTCTCCTGCAACTCCACTTTTCCTGTTTCTTCAACCTATACCCTGCAATCACAGAAAAGTGGGGAGGGGGTTGTGGTGTTTAGAGGCTTGCTTCAGTCAATCCCTATAGAGACATTCAAGTCTTCTGTGTTGCAAATATGTGGCTAATCAGTGTTGTCATTGATGTCAACATATTCTTGTTGCCATTGGTGTCAATTGTATCCTATCTTATTACCTGACTAGAAGACTGGAATGTTGAGGATATTGAGAAAATTAATAAAGATCAATGGATGCAAATCATATGGTATTATAGAGGATTGTGTGAAGTATCTCCAATCAGGATTTGAGAGGTCCACATGAAGATTTGAAGAAACTATGGCCATCTGAGTAGAACTGGTTTTGCAATATTTAGAAGAGACAAAGTGATAGAGAAGTGGTTCGGATCATTCTGGATATGTCAAATAATGATCTGTGGATCTAGAGGTATGTTTGGGAAGTCTGTGTGTATCATCCATTCAAGTGGTTCATGGTTTGGAGGTCCGCAAGCAATCTTTCTAAGATGATAGTCATGGTAAATAGTATTCTTGAGGTTTCAGATGAAGATGCAAGTGATCCTAATGACTTGGAGGAGTGTGGATGTTTTTGTTGAATTCATTATGTTTGTGGAGGTCTCTGGATTGTGTGACTATTGTGTTGGAGGTTTGCATTGAAGTTTGAGCTTGTTGGTGAAGATTTCCTTCTTAGTGTTGTTGTTCTTCCCTGTCCTGCCTGACCAGATGATTCAAGCATATTACAGATGTTCCAGAAGCAATTCTCTAGAGTGTGGTATGTTTTACAAAGAAAATTCAAGTCTTAGCAATGTTTGGCCGATAGCTTAGTGATTCACAATAAGTAATATGTTTGGTGTGCTGACCTTGATGTTTGTTCCAAGGTTGATGAAGCATATAAAGGAGTGTAGCTGAGTCATGGAAAATTATCCTTGAGTGAAAATAATAAATCCAAAGAAAGGATTAGTAGTAGAGCAAAGAAGAGGAGGAGTAGAAGAATAAAAGCATAATAGAGTGAGAAGTTAATGAAGAAGATTTTGTAAGTAGAACAAAAGTCTTATGAGCATTTAATGAAACTGAACCAGGCATGAAGTAGATGCTATTTCTCAGTTAAGTCTTTCTATGTTAAACTTAAATTTCTTGTAGGCAATGAGACTCTCTTTTGATCAGTGAGCTCTAGGTAGTGAGCTTGAAGGAAAATACCTTACCATTCCTTTTAAGTACTTTTAATAGGGTACAAATCTTGTGGGCTAACACCCACCATGGTTTCTCCCTTAACTGTGTTTCCATGTCAAAAATCTTGGTGTCAAATGTGTTGATTATGTTTCTACTTATGTGATGTTCTCTCATGCTTTAATGTTTACATCATTAATCAATTTGCAAATTGTGAAAGAAGATTAAAAGGAAGAAAAGGTTAATTTTTGGGACAACTCATTCACCCCCTCTCAAATGTCGGGTCTAATACCAATAATTGGTATCAAAGACAAATCCTCTAAAAGAAGTTTGACTGCTTGAGGAGATCCAAGATGTCAACCTATAAAAAGGAATGTCTGAGATTTGGTGGAACAAATTACTCCTTATAGAAGGTACGCATGCAGTATCATTTGGAATATATTGTTAATGACTTTTGGACGATAACAAAGAATGCGTATAAGATTTTGAAGAATGGCCCTACTACTCTAGATGAACTTAGGAAAGCTAAATGCAATATTCAAGCCAAATAAGCTTTATTGAGTGCCCTATCTGATATAGAATTACCAAATATCCTAGATTTGAAAACTGCCCATGAAATCTAGAAAGAGCTAGAAAATATGTATGAAGGTGACAAATATGTTAAATGTGCGAAGCTACAAAGCCTAAAGGGTAAATATGAAAGATTGGTAATGAGGGAAGATGAAAACATTACTTCCTACATGCAAAAATTAAATGAACTTGTGACCGGTATAAAAAATGCAGGTGGAGTATTGGAAGAATTAGAAATTGTTGCCAAAGTGCTCAGATCCTTACCTGCAACATACAAGCATAAAGTTGTAGCCATTGAAGAAATCAGGATAGTAACAACTATCACAAGAGATCAGTTAGTTGGTAAGCTTAAAGCATTTGAAATGAGTGAGTTTGGTAATTCTCTCCCTAAGTTTGAATCTACATTTAAGGCTAGTGTGTATGGAAAGCAAAGATATGATCTAGGTGAAAGTTCTTTAGGAAGATCTAACTGATTTGTGAAGACAAGGAAGGATCTTGAAAATGATGAAATTGAGACTACAGATCTTGAAGCTCTTATTTCCAAAAGAATTCCAAGAGGATCCAGTAAATATGAAGGAAAGTTGCCACTCAAATGTTTTGCTTGTAATAAGATTGGTCACTTTGCCTCAAGATGTTTGGAGAGGTTCTCAAAACCAAACCCTAACAAATATAAAGGTTAGAAAAAATCTTACTATGTCTAAGAAGCTAGAGAAGGAGTCACAAATGATGAATCTAATCATGGAGGTTCCATTGAAGATGATTGGGTGTTCATTGCTATCAAGGAAGAAGATCTGATGTCTACTGAATCTACTAGCTGTACAAATGTGGAAAGTGCATTGGCTACTTAGGTTGTTGAAAAGGATGAATGGGTGATTGATAGTGGATGTTCTCATCATATGATTGGTCATAAAAGTAAGTTTGTAAGCTTTGAAAATTATTAAGGTGGAATTGTGAAATTTGCAAACAACTCAACTAGTAGAATTTGTGGCAGAGGATCCATCTCTTTTGGTGGTAAGAATAATAATAATGATGTTCTGTATGTGGACGGACTGAAGCATAGTCTTCTTAGTGTTGGATAGTTGGTTGATAAGGGTTATGATCTCTAATTCAAGAATGGAAAATGCAGGAATGTGTAAAGCTCCATATCTAAAATTGCATCTAGTACTCAAAATAGAGGTAACATCTTTCATTTAAGTAGTTATGAAAAAAGTTTTTTGATTGCTCATGTTAGATTCAGGATAGACAACTGAGAGGGGGGGTGAATCAGTTGTCCAAAAATTTCTTACAATTAATCACTTAAATCCTCTTTGTAATTCAGCATAATAATAAATCAATCATGAAAACATAGTGCAACAATTCAAGAGTAGAAACACATTAACACATGTGACACCAAGATTTTAATGTGGAAAACCTAGTTAAGGGAAAAACCATGGGGTGACTAACCCAAGATTGTATTCTCTATTAAAAGAATAAGAAGAACAAAATGGTACATGCCAATTAGGGCTCACTGCCCAAGCACACTACTCACAAGAGGCCCACTGCCTACAGGAGATACACTGTCTATAGAATAATAAATATTACATACTTGAACTAAAGAATAGCATCTTCACCATGCTTGAGTTAGTTCCATTTAATCCCAATACTTTTTCTCTACCCTTCGCTCTACTCCTCTCTACCACACACTCATCTCCACAAGACACCTTTGAAATGACTTCACAACTTCTTATTTATACAAGACATTGACTTAGGGATAATCATCCAAGTTGGCACACTTTATAGAGAAAATACAACTTGACTAATTAAAAAAGACTTCATGTGGATCATTACATTGTCGGCCACATAGATCTGAGACTTCAATCTTCTTTTGGGAACATGCCATGCTTCATAGAACATCTTCAAGATCATCCGCAGGATGAGTAACTCATCGAGTCAGCCAGACTTAGGAAGAACATCATCATCTAGAAGTAATTCTTCAATTATAAGCTCAATCTTTAATGCAGACCACCAACATGAATTGGACATAATCCAAAGACCTCCACAAGCTTACCTGAATCACCAACAACATCCACACTACTACTTACTGAAATCATTCTCTCCTTCATCTAGAACCTCAACAACATAGTCTGTCATCACTGTCATATTGGAATAGATGCTTGTGGACCTCCATACCATGAACCAATTGAGTTGTCAATTCACATTGACTTCCTAAACACTCCACCAAATCTGTAAAACAAGATATTGCATTTCTAGATCTCACCGAACCTATCTGTGTCACTCTATCACCTCTAAACATCTGCCAAAACTGGTTTTACTCAAGTGGCCATAAATTCTTCAGATCTTCATGCAAACCTCTCAAATCTTTACTGCATCATCTTAAGACATATCTACAAACCCTTTGATGTACATCCTCTGATCTTCATCTTAGCTAGGATCTTTACCTTACTTTCTTAACTGTTCTTCTTTGTTCCCGATAGGATGAATTTTCTCAATATCCTCAACATACAACTCATCCAATCCTTATCATCAATGCGACAGGAGTATGTTGACATCAATGAGAACACTGGTTAGGCCCATACTTGTAACAATCTCCTCCTTTGTCATTGATGGCTACATATGATGTGAAAAAATGTTTTAACCATCAAGACAAGAACTTCTCCTTACTGACATAACTCCTCCTATCAACAACAACCATTCACATGTCTTCTCTTCCTTTACTGCTCCCTCTTTGATCAACAACTACTTGTTTTTCACATGTCTTCTCTCCCCCTTTGACATCAATGGCAAAGGGCACATACTTGCATCACTTTAGAATCATACCAGCTGCTCCTCCTGAGTAGCAACTTCCCATCATCAATCTGGACCACAAGATATGACTATGAGATCGACTGAACTGATGCACATCAGTGCACCTTAATTCAGAATTGGAGGGGTAATGACCCCTAACTTATCCCTGAGATACTCAAAAGAGTCCTTAGGTAGAGGTTTAGTAAAAATATCTGCAATCTGATCCTTGGAAGACACAAACTCCAATCTGACTTCATTCTTTTTCACCTGCTCTCTTAGAAAATGAAACTTAATGGATATATGTTTTATCTTTGAATGCAACACCAGATTTTTTGATATATTTATTGCACTTGAATTATCACAGAAGATTGTGATAGGTTCCTCATACTCCACTCTGTTATCTCTTAGCATTTGCTTCATCCACAATACTTGAGTGCAACTACCTATTGCTACAATATATTATACTTCTACAGTGGATAGAGATATTACCTCTTGTTTCTTGCTTAGCCAAGAAACCAATCTCTTCCCAAAAATGAATGCTCCACCACTGGTACTCTTCCAGTCGTCCACATCTCCTACCCAATCTGCATCTGTATATGCATGAAGAGAGAAATTATGATCTCTAGGATACCAAAAACCATACGCAACTGTCCCTTTTAGATATCTAAGAATCCTCTTAATGGCCATGACATGAGATTCTCTAGGATTAGCTTAAAATCTAGCAACAAGACCAAGATCATTCATAATGTCAGGTCTCATTTGAGTAAGATATAGTAGTCCTCCAATCATTGACCTATACTTTTTCTGATCAGCCTTAGGAGAGTCATCATCTTTGCTCAATTTACATCTAGTTGTCATGGGAGTACTCATTGGTTTTGAGTCTTCCATCCCAAATTTCTTCAACAATTCTTTCACATATTTGGTCTATGAAATGAAGATTCCTTTCTTTGTTTGAATGATTTGTAGACCCAATAAGAAATTCATTTCCCCAAACATGGGCATCTTAGATTCACTTTTCATTTGATTTGCAAAAGTTTTGCACATAATATCTCTTCCTCCAAAAATGATATCATCAATAAACACTTCAACAATTAAGATATTTTCATGATCAATTTTGAAGTACAAGTTATTGTCAATAGTACCTTTGTTGAAACCCATCTTCAAAAGATGCTTATCCAATCTTTCATACCAGGCTCTTGGGGCTTCTTTAAGTCCATACAGTGCTTTTTTCAACTTGCAGACCATATCACCATGTCAGATAATTAAAATCCATCTGGTTGCTCAATGTATACTTCTTCCAAGTCACCATTCAAGAAGGTAGACTTGACATTCATTTGATATACTTTGAAGTCCTTGAAGGTAGCAAAAGAAAGAAATAATTTGACTGCTTCAATTCTTGCCACTGAAACAAAAGTTTCTTCAAAATCAACTTCTTCTACTTGAGAATAACCCTTGCAGACCAATTTGGCTTTGTTTCTTACTACTTCACCATCTTCATTTAGTTTATTTCAGAAGACCCATTTGATTCCAATCACATTCTTGTTTCTAGGTCTAGGAACAAGATCCCAAGTCTGATTTTTCTCAATTTGCATCAGCTCTTCCTCCATTGCTTTAGTCTAGCTTTCATCATTGCATGCTTCATTCACTGACTTTGGTTCAATCTTAGAAATCAGACAATACTCTTCTAAGTCTTGAGCAATCTTTCTTCTTGTTTGAACACCTTTTCTTTTATCACCTATGATCTGATCTTCAGAGTGATTCAGTCTTACATACCTAGGAATTTTGGGAATTTCTTGTACTTCTATTTCTTGAACAGGTTCATTCAAACTTATCTCTTCTTCTTGATTCTCTAGATCAATCTGGATCTAAATTTTAGAAGGGATTTGGACTTCTTGGACTAAAACATCATTTTGATCATCTTCATCATATTCGTAAAACCTTGAGGGTTTTTCAATGCCTTCATCAACCTTCACATTTGTACTTTCTGTAATCTTTCTCAATCTCTTATTATAGCACCAGTATGCTTTGCTTTGAGTAGAATAACCCAAGAATATTCCTTCATCACTTCTAGCATCAAATTTACTAAGATCTTCATCTCTTTTGATGTAATATTTGCTACCAAAGACTCTAAAATACTTCACATTGGTAGTAATGCCAAACTAGAGTTCATAAGGGGTCTTACCAGTATTGCTTATGATTTGTACTTGATTAAGAGTATAGACTGTAGTGCTTACAACTTCTCTCTAGTAGATCTAAGGAACATTTGCTTCAATCATCATGGTTCTAGATGCTTCCTGGATGGTCCAGTTCTTTCTATCCATTACTCCATTCTGTTGTGGAGTTCTTGGTGCAGACAACTATCTTTTTATCCCATGTTTCTCATAGAATTCTATGAGCTCCCCGAATGTGAATTCTCCACCTCTGTTAGACCTAAGACATTTTATGTTTAATCTAATTTCATTCTCTACCATATCCTTGAATATTTTGAATTTCTCAAGAGCCTCAGATTTCTCTTTTAGAAAAGTCACCCACATCATCTAGTAGTGGTCATCAATTAATAACATGAATTATCTATCACCTTACACACTCCTGATTCTTGTTGTACCACATAGATCAGTATGAACTAAGTCCAATAATCATGTAGAAGACTGTTCCTTATTTTTGAATGTGACCCTGCTTTGCTTACCCAACTAACATTCTTTGCACAAACTATTAGTAGGTTTCACTTGTCTTGGAAGATCTCTTAAAGCCTGAGTGTTGCTTGTTTTGATGATATTATCAAAATTCATGACACATTCTCCTATGCCACAACCAACTCTAATCAATTTGAACAAATAAACAACTTTTACCAATACCAAACAAGTGGAAGATATTACCCTTTGTTTGAGTACCGGATGCAATCTATGTTTTGAAACTTTCAAAGATCTTACATTTTCCATTTTTGAATTAGAGATCATAGCCTTTGCCCACCAACTGTCCAACACTGAGAAGATTGTGCTTTAGACCTTCAACATATAGCACATTACTAGTTGTGTTCTTTCCATCAAAAGAAATGGTTCCTCTACCTCTAATTCTGCTAGCAGAATTATCACCAAATTTTACCACTCCTCCTTATTATCTTTCTAGATCTATGAACTTATTTTTGTCACCTATCATATGGTGGGAGCATCCACTGTCAATGAACCAATCATCCTTTTCTTCAACTTGAGTAGCCAGAGATCTTTCTACCATTTTATGATTGACAGATTCAGAGGGCATAGGATCTTCTTCCTTAATGGCAATAAACACCTAGTCACATCTGGATTTTTTTCCTGTCTCTAATTCATCATCTTTATGAACATAGTAACATTTCTTTTGGAATCTTGATCTATTTAGATTTTCTTTTGAAAATCTTTTCAGACACCTTGAGGCAAAATGACCAATCTTATTGTAGTTAAAACATTTGAAGGGCAATTTTCCTTCATACTTATCAGATCCTCTTGGCAGCCTTTTTGCAATAAGGGATTCAAGTTGAATAGCTTCAGCTTCATTTTCTTCCAAATCTTTTCTTGCTTTTTCATACCATGATAGTTTCTTAGAATAGTTCTCTCCCAGATCAAACTTTTGTTTTCCTTTTATAGAGGCACTAGCTTTGAAAGCAGATTCAGTCTTGGGGGGTGCATCTCCAAACTCAGCCAATTCAAATATAGCTAATTTACCAACCAATTAATCTCTTGTGATATTCAAAAAAGCTCTAAATTCTTCAATAGTAGCAACCTTGTACTTGTAAGAATTAGGAAGGGATCTGAGAACTTTGGCAACAATCTCATCTTCATCCAAGATTCCACTAGCACATCTAATGCCACAAACAAGCTCATTTACTCCTGGCAAGAATGTAGTGATATTTTCATCTTCTCTCATCTTTAGGTTTTCAAATTTTCCTTTTAGACTCTATAGCTTGGCACATTTAACATACTTGTCTCCTTCATGCAGAAGTTCCAATTTTTACCGAATCTCATATGCCATTTTTAGATCAATAACATTTGTCAGCTTTGAATCAAATAAGGCACTTAGTAAAGCTTCTTTAGTCTAAAGATTGTTTTCAGTATCTCTAATTTCATCTACAGTACTTGGACCATTCTATGAAGGAACATAGTTCTTTGAAGCCATGATCCAATATTGCATTCCCATACATTGCAAGTGACATTCCATGTGACTTTTCCAAAGAGTGAAATTTGTTCTATCAAACCTCAAACTATCCTTCTTATAGGATGACATCCTAGATCTCCTCAAGTGGTTAAGCTCTTCTAGAGTAACTTAGCTCTGATACCAAATGTTAGATTCAGGATAGACAACTGAGAGGGGGGGTGAATCAGTTGGCCAAAACTTTCTTACAATTAATCACTTAAATCCTCTTTGTAATTCAACATAATAATAAATCAATCATGAAAACATAATGCAACAATTCAAGAGAAGAAACACATTAACACATGTGACACCAAGATTTTAATGTGGAAAACCCAGTTAAGGAAAAAACCACGGGGTGACTAACCCAAGATTGTATTCTCTATTAAAAGAATAAGAAGAACAAAATGACACATGCCAATTAGGGCTCACTGCCTGAGCACACTACTCACAAGAGGCCCACTGCCTATAGGAGACACACTATCTACATAATAATAAATATTACATACTTGAACTGAAGAATAGCATCTTCACCATGTTTGAGTCAGTTCCATTTAAGCCTAATACTTCTGCTCTACCTTTCACTCTGCTCCTCTCTACCAAACACTCATCTCCACAAAATGCCTTTGAAATGACTTCACAACTTCTTATTTATACAAGACATTGACTTAGGGATAATCATCCAAGTCGGCACACTTTATAGAGCAAATACAACTTGACTAATTACAAAAGACTTCATGCAGATCATTACACTATCAGCCACACAGATCTGAGACTTGAATCTTCTTTTGGGAACACACCATGCTTCACAGAACATCTTCAAGATCGTCCACAAGGTGAGTAACTCATCTGGTTAGCTAGACTTAGGAAGAACATCATCATCCAGAAGTAATTCTTTAATTACAAGATCAATCTTCAATACGGACCACCAACATGAACTAGATACAATCCAAAGACCTCCACAAGATTGCCTGAATCACCAACAACATCCACACTACTTCTTCTTACTGAAATCATTCTCTCCTTCATCCAAAACCTCTAAAACATAGTCTGTCATGACTGTCATATTGGAATAGATGCTTTCGGACATCCAAACCATAAACCAATTGAGTTGTCAATTCACATTGACTTCCTAAACACTCCACCAAATCCACATAACAAGATATTGCATTTTTGGATCTCACTAGACCTATCTATGTCACTCTGTCACCTCTGAACATCTGCTAGAACTAGTTTTACTCAATTGGCCATAACTTCTTCAGATCTTCATGCGGACCTCTCAAATCTTTACTAGACCATCTTAAGATACATATCTACAAACCCTTTGGTGTACATCCTTTGATCTTCATCTTAGCTGGGATCTTTACCTTACTATCTTTACTGTTCTTCTTTGTTCCTGATAGGACTAATTTTCTGAATATCTTCAGCATACAACTCATCCAATCCTTATCATCAATGCAATAGGAGTATGTTGACATCAATGACAACACCGGTCAGGCCAATACTTGCAATAGCTCAGATAGATCAAAGTTGGTTATGGCATAGGAGGATGTGTCATGTAAATTTTTATAGCATGGACAAGATAACTTCTACTCAAGGTATAAGAGATCTTCCAAAACTTATGAAACTTGATAACATATGTAGAGAATGTCAATTAGGAAAACAAAACAAAATTTAATTCAAAAGTAAAGAACAATTTTCAAGTGAATAGTTGGAACTTGTGCATACTGATCTAGGTTGTCCTACTAGAATTAGGAGTGTGCAAGGAGATAGATATTTTATGTTGCTAATTGATGACTACTCCTGGATGATGTGGGTAACCTTCTTAAAAGAAAAATTAGAAAATCTTGACAAATTCAAGGTATTCAAAGTTATGGTGGAAAATGAGATTGGCCTGAAGATAAAGTGTCTGAGATCCGGAAAAGGTGGATAATTTACCTCCAATGAGTTTGATTCATTTTATGAAAAGCATGGAATTAAAAGATAGTTATCTGCTCCTAGGACTCCTCAGTAAAATGGAGTTCTGGAAAGAAAGAACCGGACCATTCAAGAAGTTTCCAGGACCATGATGATGGAAACAAATGTTTCTCAAGTTTATTGGAGAGAAGCTATGAGTACTACAGTCTACACTCTTAACCAAGTGTAAATCAAAGGAAATTCTGGTAAGACACCCTATGAACTATGGTTTGGTCATCCTCCTACTGTAAGATACTTTAGAGTTTTTGGTAGTAAATTCTACATCAAAAGAGATGAGGATCTAAGCAAGTTTGAAGCAAGAAGTGATGAAGGAATTTTTCTGGGTTACTCTACTCAAAGGAAAGCATACCAGTGCTTTAACAAGAGGTTGAAAAATATTTT
Organism: Cunninghamia lanceolata; assembly: GCA_027924645.1. Lineage (NCBI taxonomy): Eukaryota > Viridiplantae > Streptophyta > Pinopsida > Cupressales > Cupressaceae > Cunninghamia > Cunninghamia lanceolata. Next base: position 5,383,566 of record BSBN01000334.1, on the reverse strand, counting down.
TGAAAGTGCTAATGTTAGAGTTGATGAGAGCAAAGGACATTCTAGATCTTGTAGATATGATTCAGATGATCAAGATGAAAATCCAAGTCAAGAAAGACAAGTGCAAACTTAGATCCAGATCTAGATTGATCCAAAAAACCTAGTAATTCAAGAGGATAGTGTAGAAGTTGAGGAACAAGCTCAAGAAATAGAAGGTCAAATAATTTCAAAAACTCCCAAGTATGTAAGGATGAACATCTTGAAGATTAAATTATAGGAGACATAAATAAAGGTGTCTGAACTAGAAGAAGAATTGTTGAAGATCAAGAAGAGATTTGTCTAATCTCAAAGATTGAACCAAAAATAGTAAGTGAAGCCTACAAACATGAAAACTGGGTAAAGGCAATGAAAAAGGAATTAATGCAAATTGAAAATAATAACACGTGGGATCTTGTTTCTAGACCTAAGGAAAAAAATGTAATTGGATCTAAATGGGTCTTCTGGAACAAGCTTAATGAAGAAGGTGAAGTTGTAAAAAATAAAGAAAGGTTCGTATGCAAAGGATATTCTCAAATAGAAGGAATTGATTTTGAAGAAACTTTTTCTCCAACAGCAAGAATAGAGGTAGTCAGATTGTTTCTTGCTTTCGCTACTTATAAATATTTTAAAGTCTATCAGATGGAGGTCAATTCAGAATTTCTAAACAGAGAGTCAGAAGAAGAAGTCTACATTGAGCAACCAGAAGGATTTCAATTGTTTGGCCAAGGAGACATGGTCTGCTGATTAAGGAAAGCATTGCATGGACTCAAACAAGCTCCAAGAGCCTAGTATGCAAGATTAGATAAGTATTTACTAAAGCTAAGTTACAACAAAGGCACCATTGATAGTAATCTCTATTTAAAGATTGATCATGAGAATATTCTAATTGTTGAGGTATTTGTTGATGATATCATTTTTGGTGGAAATGAGAGTATGTGCAAAACATTTACTGACCAGATGCAAAGTGAATTTAAGATGTCCATGTTTGGTGAAGCGAACTTCTTGTTAGGTCTATAAATCAATCAGTCAGACAAAGGTATCTTTATATCTTAGTCTAAGTATGTGAAAGAATTGTTGAAGAAGTTTGGAATGGAAGATTCAAAGACAGTAGGTATGTCTATGGTAACTGGATGTAAGTTGACTAAAGATGATAACTCCCCTAAGGCAAATTAGAAAAGGTATAGATCAATGACTAGAGGACTTTTCTATCTGACTCAGGCCATATCCAATATCATGAATGCAGTTGGACTTGTCGCTAGATTCCAAGTTGATCCTAAAGAATCTCAAGTTGTAGTAGTCAAAATAATTTTTAGATAGCTCCAAGGGACAATTGATTATGGATTATGGTATCCAAAGGATAATAACTTCACTCTTCATGCATATATAGATGCTAATTAGGCAGGAGATGTGGATGACAGATAGAGAACTAGTGGTGGTGCATTCTTCTTGGGAAGTAGATTAGTTTCTTGGCTAAATAAAAAGCAGGAGTCAATTTCCTTATCTACAATAGAGGCTAAGCATATAGAAGCATAAAACAATTGTACTCAAGTCTTGTGGATGAAGCAAATGTTTAAGAACATCAAAATTGTGTTTGAGGAGCCTGTCACAATCTTCTGTGATAATTCAAGTGCAATAAGTATCTCAAAGAATCTGGTGTTGCATTCAAAGACAAAGCATATATCCATCTAGTTTCATTTCTTGAGAGTGAAGGTAAATGAGAATGAAGTCAAGTTGGATTTTGTGTCCTCAAAGGATCAGATTGCAGATATTTTCACTAAGCCTCTTCCCAAGGATATGTTTGGTGAATATTTTGTCTTCAACTAACTGAAGGCAAAATGGTTATATCACCCACAATGTAATGAGATAAATCTCTCCTCTCAACAAGGGGAGGTTCCCTCTTAACTAATACAAACTTATTTATACTAAAAACTAATTTTGGGGTGAAACCATGTCATCCATTTCTCTTTTTCCAGAAATGATGTTTACAATATAAAATATCACTTTCACAATACAAATCAAACTAACCAAGAAACTCGTGAGAGCACAAAGTCTATCATTGCTATTTTTATTGATTTACAATTTAGAACCAAGTAGGATAAGTTACAGCTCAAAGTCTTCACAGAATACTACGACAAAACATACGATCACAAAAGATAATAGTAGTTCAAAGTCTTTCCAATATCTTTTACTTCAAAACATAAAATCACAAGCTAAAGATAATTGTTGTAGCACAAAGTCTCCAAAATCAGCTTTAGAACATCTCCCAGATTATTCACATTCACACTACAATTTGATCAAGTAGATGAGATAGTATAAGGAAAAGAACATAAGAACAAATTCCAAGACATCACAAGTTATTCCGATGCAAAGATTGAAAGATCGCTTGCTTTTCTATTCACTTGATAAAATATGATTTATAATTTGAACACAAAGTCTCAAAATTCTCTTAAATTTGGTAGAGTTTTGCTTCAATAACTAAAAAATGATAATTACAATGGGATCCCTCTTTATTTATAAGAGAAACCGAGAGGAAAAATAGGAAAAGATCAACTAACTATAACTTATTCAACAAAGGAGTCCTTTTGATTTGGGACTTCCGATGTTTTTACATGTAATTACATATGAGAAAAGTACATGCAAATACATCCAAAATTATTTCAAAAGTACATCTGAAAAATAGAAAATAAACTAAGTGATGAAAAAGTTGCTTCAACCTGTAGTGCCTTCTTTCTTCATGTGGCAATCATACATAGTAAACGCAACTTGCATCCCCAAACTATCTGGACTAACTGTGTTCTTGAAAATCATCTGAGCTCTAACTATTGCATCTCTAACCATGGTAATTGATTTTGTATGGCTAGTTAAGTTGGCCTTCAGATTATCAAAAGTTAATTGGTTATTGAGAATACTATCCACAAAAGCTACTAAAAATGTTTTGTCCTCAAACTCCTTCTGAAACATATTGCCAAATTCCTGGATCATCTCCTCTACAAAAAGAAATTGATTATCCTATGACACCAAATTGCATGGCAGCTCCTACAACTTGTGTAAGAGACTAACATCACTTTGGTCACTCAGCTTCCTTGCAGTTTCTATGTAAATGATCAGATCTTTGAGCACACGGCTTTGATATGTCAATGCCTCCTTAGTCTCGATATATGAATCCCTATTTGGAATAACACCAATTGATATCAAAGCACTTATTTTCAACTTCCTCATTTCTACCGACTTATCATGATTCTTCTCTAAACGCTCAATATCTTGAGAAATAACATCAATCAAATCATCAAGTTCTGCCCTGATTTTCTCCATTTCACTTGTTTTCTCAGCTAGCTTTGTAACAAGAGAGATTCCTTGTGTGTGTATCCTTTCCAAATATTCTTTAAGCACTCTTCCCTTAAGGTGACTTTTTTCAACTTTCTAGATGATAGAATCTTCCACAGAAACAACCTCAGGAGTCACTGATTCTGAATTCAAAGTAATCTTCCTTACCACTACAGTCAATTGCTCTGCCATTGATTTATAATGATCTTTCATCTCCTTTTCTTTATCAAACTTCTGAATCAAAATATCCATTGTTGACTGCATGTCAATCTTTGCACTCTCATGTGTTATTTTGCCCAGCTCAATCCTAGAAATAGAGTAATCATTCATACTAAAATTTTCTATGGTAGCATCTTGTGGGGGCCTTACAATCTCTAGAAATTTGTACCCTTTCTCTCCTCGTACTCTTGAAAGAATTTTTGGCCTCTGTGGAGTCTTAACCTTAGCAGGAACTAGCTTACCAAAATTAAAGTCATTTGGAGAGATGGCTTGTTTCTTTCTTTTAGGTGCATATGCTGACAACCATGGAGGAAGCACAGAAGTACTCACATTCAGATCCATTTCCATTGTTGGTGTTACTAGAACTGCACTAGCACTGGAAGTAGAAAGAATAGGTGGATTATTAGTAAACACTGCACCTGACACATTCACATTTGAAACTTGCTTGGTACCCATTAACAAGTGATCAAATATTGAAGAATCTCCAATATCAAAAGATGAGGAGGATAGACTAGGAATAGACCTAGAAGAATGAAGCACATCATCAAAAGAAGTTTGAGGATTATCAAAAATTATTTTTGAAGGTGATGGAGAAGATGGGATGTCTATACGTGAAGTAGATAGAGGAACTGAAATAGGTATGTTAGACAAAGGAGAAGAGACTCCCATATCCTGTTGTACATTCTCCTATGGAGACAGAATTTCATCTCTTTATCCTTCTCCCATATCTTCTGTTGGTCTATTTTCAACCTCCATTTCCTCGATAGATGGCTCATCAGTATTCTATTTCTCAATTTCCATTTTTTCTACCTTAGATTCTTTTTCTACAGCCTTTGACTTCTTTGACACAAAATTGATCCTAGGTTTATGTGGCTTGGAAGAAGAGGGAATGTCACTCTTATTCTTTGTTCTATTCTCCACCTTCTTACCCATTTGCTCTTGGGCTTTAGTCTTTGATCTCATAAGGAATTCTTTCAAAGCAATTCCCTTACCTTCTAACCACTTGTTTGTGTTAGCCAATATAGGTTCAAACCTTTTCCTTAGAGAAGTCAATTCTTTCTGAGATCATTGGATAGGAGGAAGAGGAGAACTAACAACCTGTTCAGTGTTGTACCTAGGATCAATTAGTTCTTCATCATCCACCAGGTCTTTAGGAATATCAGCCAATCCTAGATACTCAATCTGTTCCAGAGATAACCTGCTATAGTCCAATTTTTTTATATCCTCTTATGTCCTCAAGTCCACCCAGATGTCTTAAACCATTGGCTCATGAAACTGGGTCTTCCTTTTGATCTTGTCTTTTACACCCCTATAATCAAACCTTGGTCTTCATTTGAATTGTTTCATGGTCACTAGCTGCATTTCAGTTTCCATGGCTCTAGCCATTGCAACAGTTGACACTGAAAACCTGCCAACTTCAACTAGAAATCTAAATCCTAGTTTCTTCAATTCCATTTGCTTATTATGTATGACAATTATTTGTCTACATAATTCCATTAGAACAAGTTTATCTGAAGCAAACCTTGGCAACATATAAGGATAACCTTGGAAAAAGGCAACCCTTGAATATGAGAAAGTCAAAATTTGTAAGAACATGCACCCATAATCATTCACCACTGACCAATCTTTGTCTTAAACACTTCTTTGCTCTAATTGAGGATCAAAAAAACACAAGAACACTATGAAGAAAGCATCATTTACCCTCCTAAAGTGGTGAATAGAACCCTTCAATGTCAGTTGAGGATAGTATTGATGCACATGAACCACTATCCTATCTCCTTCAGATGCCAAACCTAGAAAGATCCTCATTGAGGCTGCTATATACACAAGGTAAGAATTCATATAGAATTTGAAAGTAGTGGATACCTTAGTCAATTGCTTGTGCAGAGCATTTCTGATTTATTCACCCCAAAAGATGGCTTGCTTTCCTTGAAGTATAACCTTGATAAAAGGGTACATCCATTCATAAAAAAGAGAGGAAGAATCCAACCCCCTTATCCTACTAAGAAGAGTTATGAGATCACCAACCTCCTCAATAAAATCACTTCTGGGAAAACTCCTCAGCCACTTGGATAAGTTTGACCTTGAAGTTTTAAGCCATTTGGTATTAATTGTCTTCTTAGCCTTCTCAAAAGTATTATCATACTCCTTTTGGACTTCAACAATATCTAGTTTCACAACTTCTGTAGTAGTAGGACACATGAAAACTTTATCAATGAATTCTGGATCCAATCTGATTATCACATTGTCATTCATATCCACCATTGCTCTAGTGTCTCTATTGTAGAACTGAGAGCATTGAAGAACAAACTCAGTATTATGAGCTACCACTAGGAAAGATGACACCAAGTGAATGTTGCTATCAATAATCTTCTTCATTGTAGAACTAGGGTTATTAGACTTAGTTCCTTCCACAAACTAAGCCATGTCTACATGGCCAATCTCTGTATCTCGAATGTCATCAACATTGGAAGTAACCGAGGTGATTGGAAAAACACCCTGATACTTATACTTTATTGCTTTTGACTTCTTTGGAGACAACTCAGTCATATGAAAAAACTAACACTAGAAGGATTTCAATGAAGAGAGAAAATCTACAGAACAAACTACAACAAAAAGCCATGATCATGCAATTAGGGGAAATACTGGTAATCTGAGAAAATTGCATGTTGATGATCATGACTATGGGGATACAATTGAAATGGATAGAGCACAAGCGGGTTGAAAAAATAGAGGAAAGTAGGCTTAGGAAAGTAAATTTAAAAATCTCTCAGAGTTAGAAAATTGAGAGAGTGAATGCATAGGCAGCAAAATTGCCGCCCTTGCATTAGAGGGATGAATTGCAGGTGTCAAGGTGGCAAATTTTTCCAACCTTCAATGTTTGGAACCTTTACATGTTCAAGCGGCAAAATTTGCCGACTATACACAAGGATGGATTTGTAAGTTTGATCGGATACATAGAAGCGGTGAAAATTGCTGCCGACACGTGTTAAAGGAAAAACTTTGATGTGTGCAAGGTCTGTGAAAAGGACTGCCACTGTATGTGTAAGGGAAGAGTGTTTTAATGTAGGGGCGGTCAAAATGATTGCCCTTAAATGAGGGAAAAACTTATTTATATGCAAGGTTAGTGAAAATGACCACTCTAACATGGAATAAAGTTTATTCAAGGTTTTCATGTAAAGATGATGAATTTCACTGCCCTTACATAGGGTAAAATGACAAAGGTAAAGTGTATCAGTGATGACTTTAACCGTGATGCAAGAGCATTAAGTGGTGTAAGGGAAATCTTGCATCACCCAAAAAAAAAGATGTGTTTCAAAATTGTTGATGTTCTTTCCATTTATTTTCAAAATTTGTGGTTCTGGTTCAATAATCACTTGAATAATGATGTAGAACTTTCAATTTTTCTAAACTGCTAAAAATAGTAACCTAGTATTTTTAGAAAGTTTGCATTTGGGCACAGATTGAAGTGAAAATTTACATGAAGTTAAATAACGGAAATATAAGACCTTTGGTGAAGGAATCACATAAAGATCATTTGCGAGCTGAAAGATATTAAAGTTTCTATTTCCTGAAAAATGCCTAAAACTTATTCAAACTCAAGTTTGAGGCACCAAATGGCCCCATACAGACCCGCAAATGGCTAGAACTAACAGAGCTAGTTCCTAGCATGTAGAGCACTTTGCAAGCTTTCTGACGCATAAAATGGTTCATCAATCAAATACCCAAATCAAAAGTTATGGCTCCTGGAAGTTGACCTATTTTTGGAGGGAGATGTAAATTTTGAAATTAGGTTGTTGGCCACCAAAAAGGCTACTAATAACCATTTTTGAGACCCATGGGTAGTAGCAGAGTTAATGGGGGCAAGTGTGGAGTCAAGAATAGGTGGGAAAATAGAAACCCTAGCTGATTTGGGGTTACATAAGGCAGGTGTTTCTAGAGTTTGTGAATAGGAAGATGTAATGTATTGCAGTCTGTGGAGGGTTGATTCCTCTGATTGTATTTGAGCTTCTGTAATGTAATAAGTTGTCCAAATCAACAAAGGAAGTTCTATTTTCTGTGTGTAATTTTTTTTGTTCTGTGTTTTATGATATACCCCCTTCATCAAGTGGTATCAGAGTAAGGATTCCTGAGTGTGTAGACAAATCACCAACCGTGAGGTAGTTTATACTAGGACCTGAGGTTGTGGGTTTGTTGCGGAGACCAAGATGCCTCCATGAAGAAATCCTATTGGGAGGAATACTTTGATAGAAGAGGGTTTTAGAGCCCTACAAAGGCAAATCGATGCATTGCAAGAGGAGCTACGAAGAGGGTTTGAGCCGAGGACAAGAGAAGAAAGTGAAGATGAAGCTGAAGAAGAGCTATCTGAGGAAGAACACGAAGCTACTAGAGATCTTGCAGAAGTTAGGTTGTTGAGGGCCATTTCAAAGATCAAAAAGAGGCCCAGGATCAAAGTTTCTACATATTCTAGAGATTTGAATCCAGAACAGCTTATTGATTGCATCAATGACATGGAAGAGTATTTTGAGTATGAAGATGTGGAGGACTCTGATCGGGTTAAGTTTAGAAAAACAAAGTTGAAGGGCCACACCAATATTTTGTGGAAGGAGGTCCAATTAGAGAGGAATAGAAGAGGAAAACGAAAGATCACCAGATGGGATCAGATGGTGGAGAAACTAAAGAAGCAGTTCATTCCTATGGACTATGAGATGGAGTTGCTAAAGAAGCTGCAAGGGTTGAAGCAAGGTAACAAGTCTGTTAAGGAGTATACAGAAGAGTTTTATAAAATTACTATCATGATAGGCCATGCAGAGCCCAACAAGGAGAAGATATCCAATTACATTAATAGGTTGAGGTCGAGTATTCAAGAGAAGTTGAGCCTAGTCCGAATGACCACCATAGAATATGCATACAAGTTTTCCCTGAAGGTGGAAGAGAAGCTAAACAAAAGATTTGATAGCAAGTAAAGGGGAAGAGGTCAAGGTGGAAGGATTGGTGGAAGACCCTATGGAGGCCATAATGAAGATCAAAAGAAAAGTGAAGAAGTAGGCACCAATTGAAATCAAAGAGGGGATAATACGTACTTCCCTCGTGACTAGAACAATGGTGAGCAAAGAGCAAGAGGAAGAGGTGGACCTGGGCAAGGACTTGGAAGAGGAGGTTTCAGAGGAACCTATTTCTAATGTGGAGAAGAAGGGAATCTAGCATATGAGTGTCTGCAACATCGAGGAAGGACAAATAGAAGACCTGAAGGTAATGCATGAGTTGCACATGTAGATGAAGATGCACATTTTGAACATTCTGAAGATGCTCAAAGGGTAGAAACCCTAGTTGTCAGAAGAACCTTGCTGAATGAGGAGAAAGAACCTAATCAGAGGAAGAGTTTATTCTACACAAGGTGCAAATGTGAAGGTAAGTGTTGCGATATTATTATTGACAGTGGAAGCACTGATAATCTTGTCTTAGAGGAGATGGTTGACAAGTTGAATTTGACAAGAAGAAAGCATTTGTGTCCATATTAGATTGCATGGTTGTAGAAGGACCATAGAGCTTTGGTCAATGACCAGTGTTTAGTGAAGTTCAAGATTGGTGACTACCACGATGAGGTGTTGTGTGATATCATACTGATGGATGCATGTCATATGCTGTTGGGGAGGCCATGGCAGTATGATAGGAGCACTATCCATGATGGCCGTACAAACACATATTCCCTAACAAAGGATGGAGTTCATCATAAGTTGAAGCCCTTGAAGGAGGTGGAAGAAAAGGTACGTAGTACTACCATAATTTGCATGGTAGATGGTAGGAAATTTTTGGAAGTTATGAAGCATGAGTGTCATTGCTTTGCATTAATTCCTAAGATTAGTCAAGAGAAATGTGAAGATGTACCAGCAGAAGTCTCAGATATGTTGGAAGAATTTTAGGACATTATCTTTGATAATGTACTAGAAGGTTTACCACCAATAAGGAAGATAAGTCATCAAATGGATTTGATACCAGGAGCTAGTTTGCCAAAGAAGGCAGCCCATAGAATGACTCTAGCAAAAAGTGAAGAGTTGAACAGACAAGTTCAGGAGTTTTTGACGAAGGGATTGATAAGAGAAAGCCTAAGTCCATGTGTGGTACCTATAGTACTCACACCAAAGAAAGATGGAGAGTGGAGAATGTGTACAAACTCTCAAGCCATCAATAAGATTACAATCAAGTACAGATTTCCATTGCTCAGAATGGATGACATAATGGACTGTTTGAGTGGAGCCAAGTAATTCATGAAGATTGACCTGAAGTGTTTGTATCACTAGATCCGTATCAAAAAAGGAGGCGAGTGGAAGACAGCCTTCAAAACCAAAGAAGGTTTGTATGAGTGGTTAGTCATGCCATTTGGACTAACCAATGCACCGAGCACATTCATGCGGCTCATGAATGAGGTACTGAAAGAATTTTTGGGAAGTTTTGTTATTGTTTATTTGGATGATATTTTGATTTCCAGTAAGACTTGGGATGAGCATTTGATGCATATCAGAAGAGTTCTAGAGAAGCTGAGGGAGGAGAAGTTGCTGATTAATCTGAAGAAATGTAGTTTTGTAAAGAAGGAGTTAGTATACCTAGGACTTGTTGTCTCAGAGGAAGGTCTTAAGATGGACCCAGAAAAAATAAGGACTATCATTGAATGGCCTACGCCAAGGAGTGCAACTGAGGTGAGATCTTTTCATGGTTTGACAAGTTTTTACAGAAAGATTATCAAGAATTTTAGTAGCATTTATGCACCGCTAACTAAGACAATGAGAGGGGATAGAAAATTGTTTAGATGGACTAAAGGAGTAGACAAGAGCTTTGATACATTGAAGCAGAAAGTCATAGAGCAACCTATTCTAGCACATCCATATTTCAATAAGGTATTTCAGGTAGATTGTGATGGTAGTGGTAGTGGTATAGGAGCTATTTTGAGCTAAGAAGGTAAGCCCAGTGCCTATTTTAGTGAGAAGCTCAATGATGCCAATAAAAATTATTTTATTTATGATCAGGAATTTTATGCAATAGTTCAGGCTTTGAAGAAATGGAGACATTATTTGTTTCCAAAGGAGTTTGTTTTATATACTGATCATCAGGCTTTGTAGTATCTTAATAGTCAAGGAAAGTTGAACCAAAGACACTTAAAATGGGTTGAGTTTTTGTAGAGCTATACTTTTGTTTTGAAGCACAGGAGTGGGAAGTCCAACAGAGTTACAGATGCCTTGAGCAGAAGGCAAAATTTATTGATAAAAATAAAGATAGAGGTTGTTGGGTTTGATGAGTTCAAAAGTTTGTACCCTGAAGATCCAGATTTTGCAGAGGCCTGGAAAGCTTGTTTGGAACCTATTACTTTGGACAAGACAAAATGGTTGGATTTCATAATCCAAGATGGCATGTTGTTTAGGGGAAGCCAGTTGTGCATTCCAAGGAGTTCCATGAGAGAACCTAATTAAGGAGAAGCATAGTGGAGGATTGGCTAGACACTTTGGTCGAGATAAGACCATTGCTATTATTGGTGAAAATTATTATTGGCCATAGTTGCAGCAGGATGTGAGGAAATTTGTACAGAGTTGCAGATTGTGTCAGATGGCAAAAGGAACGAGTCAGAATACAGGGCTATATCAACCATTACCTATACCAGAGAAGCAATGGGATGATATCAGTATGGATTTTGTTCTTGGTTTACCAAGGACATAGAGAGGACATGATTCCATTTTTGTGGTGGTGGATAGATTCTCAAAGATGGCACATTTCATTCCTTGCAAGAAGACTAATGATGCTGTTCATATTGCTGAATTATTTTTCAGGGAGGTGGTGAGATTACATGGTCTACCAAAGAGCATAGTTTCAGATCAAGATACCAAGTTTGTTGGTTATTTCTGGAGGACATTGTGGAAGAAATTGAAAATAGATTTGAAGTTTAGTTCTGCACACCATCCATAGATTGATGGATAGGCAAAAGTGGTGAATAGGAATTTGCGCAACCTATTATGATGCTTAGTAGAAGATAAGCCCAAGGGATGGGATTTGATTTTACCATAGGTAAAATTTGCTTACAACAATTCTATCAATAGGAGTATTGGTAAATCACCATTCCATATTGTATATGGGAATAGTCCAAGAAATGCTTCAGAGTTAGGGAAGCTAGACAAAGGAGAAAGCACATTAATAAGATGAATATTTATTACAAGGCTAAGGTAGATCAGAAGAGGAGGTATAAGGAGTTCCAGGTAGGGGATGAAGTCATGGTTCACTTGAGAAAAGGAAGGTTCCCAATTGGAACATACAATAAGTTGAAAATGAAGAAATTTGGTCCATATAGAATCCAGAAGAAGCATGATTCATGAAATGCATATGAGGTAGAGCTACTGAGTGGGATTAATATTTCCCCTGTGTTCAACATTACTGATTTAACAAAATATTATGAGGGTGGCACAGAGGATGGAACAACAGAAGAACAGTGGAGTATTCTGGCATCTACTTCAACGAAGGAGATAGAAGAGATCTTGGATAGCCATGTGGGAAGTACTCAGAACAGGAAATATGAAGAATATCTGGTGAAATAGAAAGGAAGACCTATTGAAGATTTTTCTTGGTTGTCTAAGGCAGAGGTTAACTGTTTGGGTTTTCCTCACACAAACACCTAAGACATGATAGGGTCATTTCTCAAATTACCTTGGGTGTCTGATGCAGGAGCATCTGGTGGTGTAAGGGCAATCTTGCATCACCCAAAAAAAAAGATGTGTTTCAAAATTATTGATGTTCTTTCCATTTCTTTCAAAATTTATGGTTCTGGTTCCATAATCGCTTGAATAATGATGTAGAACTTTTAGTTTTTCAAAATTACTAAAAATAGTAACTTGCTATTTTTAGAAAGTTTGTATTTGGGCACAGATTGAAGTGAAAATATACAAGAAGTTACACAATAGAAATATAAGACCTTTGGCGAAGGAATCACACAAATATCATTTGCGAGATGAAACATATTGAAGATTCTGTTTCCTGAAAAATGACTGAAAATTATTCAAACTCAAGTTTGAGGCACCAAACAACACCGTACAACCCTAAAACTGGCCAGAACTGGCAGAGTGGTTCTTAGCGTGTAGAGCACTCTATGAGCTTTCTAACACATAAACGGTTCATCAATCGAACACCCAGATCAAAAGTTATGGCTCCTGAAAGTTGACCTATTTTTGGAGGGAGATGCAAATTTTGAAATTAGGTTGTTGGCTGCCAAAAAGGCTATTAATAACCATTTTTGGGAACCCTAGGCAATAGTAGAGTTAAGGGGGACAAGCGTGGAGTCAAGAATAGGTGGGAAAATAGAAACCCTAGCTAATTTGGGGTTACAGAAGGTAGGTGATTCTAGAGTCTGGAAATAGGAAGCTGTAATGTGTTGTAACTTGTGGAGGGTTGATTCCTTTGATTGTATTTGAGCTTCTGTAATGTAATAAGTTGTCCAAATCAATAAAGGAAGTTCTATTTTTTGTGTACAATTTATGTTGTTGTGTGTTTTATGATTTATGCACTTCATCAAACCATCGATGCACTATCTGATAAATGTAGAGGTAGGGGATCAAAATACAAAACAACACAAGTCTTTAAAAGAGAATCAGAGACACACACAAGAAATCTACAACTCATATGGAAATGAAAACTAGAAATTAAGAATAAACCCTAACAATGGCGATAAAACCTATTCAATACAGTTTCAATCAATCCATAACAAAAACAAAATGTAAAAGAATAATAAACCCATTCAATACATATAAAAACCCTAGTTTTAAAATAGAAATGAAAACAAAAACAAAAATAAAGACTAATCTGGTGAGAAACTGAAAACCTAAACACATTCAAGAGACAAAGTCTTGCTTAGATCCAAAATCTGCACTAGTTTTGTGAAAGGAATGATCTTTAGGATGTATCAAGACTCATTGGAGGTTTTGAAAATGAACAACAAGAAAATCTAAATGAATATAAAATGTTTTAAAGGCCTAAACTTGTACATTAAACATGGCACGAGTGCCATTAATGCCAACTTCAAGTTTGTCAATTTTCTGGGATTTGCTCGGGTGGTAAAAACCCCCGACATTACATATGAATTCAAATATGCTAGAGTAGTAGATATGACCACCTTTGCATATGTAAATTAACAATGACAAGAAACATGCCCAAGCAATGATTATGACTGCCATCGCATATGAAATAATAACAAACATGTAAGAGTGGTGAAAATCATTGCCATTGAATGTGAAAACATAAAAAAATTTTAACACCCCAAAATAGCCAAAATAATTATTTTGACAAGCTTATGACCTAGTCAATTTTCACAATTTTCAAGAAATTGACTTAGGGAAATGTCACAAACCATTTCAATGATGTTAGATGACTTTGCACATGGCCAAAAGGACTTGCCTCAATTTGTAAACTTAGAGTGTGGGCTACAAAACAAACAAGTTTCGTAGGGGATGTCTACAAAAACAAGCATAGCTAATTTTGAGAACAATAGGATACTTTTGAGTATCTCAAAGAGAAGTTAGGGGTTTTTACCCCTCCTGATTAGAATTAAGATGCACTAGAGTGCATCAGTCTAGTGGAATTCATAGTCCCATCTTGTGATCTCGATTGATGTTAAGGAAACACTACACAGGGGGAGTAGTCTACATGCAATTTTTGAGTTTGATCTAAAACAAAACTAAGGAGAAAATACTACAAATATGTGTCCTTTGCCATTGATGTCAAAGGGGGAGAGAAGTCATGTGAAAAATGAGTTGCTGGTTAAAGGGGGAACAATGGGGATAGTGGTAGTAGAAGTCATAAGAGAAAGGGGGAGAAGCTCTTGTCTTGATGGTTGAATTAGTTTTTCACATCATATGTTGTCATCAATGACAAAGGGGCAAATTGTTGCAAATATGTGCCCAATCAGTGTTGTCATTGATGTCAACATATTCTTGTTTCCATTGGTGTAAACTATATCCTATCTTGTTTCCTGACTAGAAGACTAGAATGTTGAGGATATTCAAAAAATTAATAAAGATCAATGGATGTGGATCATACAATAGTATAGAGGATTGTGTGAAGTATCTCCATTCAAGATTTGAGAGGTCCACATGAAGATTTGAAGAAACTATGGCCATCTAAGTTTAACCAGTTTTGCAGTATTCAAAAGAGACAGAATGATAGAGAAGTGGTTTGAATCCTTCTAGATATGTCAAATAATGATCTGCAGATCTAGAGGCATGTTTGGGAAGTTAGTGTGTATCATCCATTCAAGTGGTTCATGGTTTGGAGGTTTGTAAGCAATCTTTCTAAGATTACAGTCATGGAAGATAGTATTCTTGAGCTTTTGGATGAAGATGCAAGTGATCCTAATGACTTGGAGGAGTACAGATGTTTTTGTTGAATTCATTATGCTTGTAAAGGTCTCTGGATCATGTCGCTACTATTTTGGAGGTTCGCATTGAAGTTTGAGCTTGTTGGTGAAGATTTCCTTCTTGGTGTTGTTGTTCTTCCTAGTCCTAGCCAACTAGATGATTCAAGCATATTGTGGATGTTCTAGAAGTAATTCTCTGGAGCATGGTGTGTTGTTCAAAGAAGATTCAATTCTTAGTAATTTTTAGCCAACAACTTAGTGAATTGCATTAAGTAATATGTTTGGTGTGCTGACCTTGATGTTTATTCCAAGGTTGATGAAGCATATAAAGGAGTGTAGCTGAGTTGTGAAAAATTATCCTTGAGCAAAAATAATAAATCCAAAGAAAGGATCAGGAGTAGAGCAAAGAAGACGAGGAGCAAAAGAGTAAAAACAAAATAGAGTAAAAAATTTAGTGAAGAAGAGTTTGGAAGCAAAACATAAGTTTTATGA
Source organism: Cunninghamia lanceolata (assembly GCA_027924645.1). Taxonomy (NCBI): domain Eukaryota; kingdom Viridiplantae; phylum Streptophyta; class Pinopsida; order Cupressales; family Cupressaceae; genus Cunninghamia; species Cunninghamia lanceolata. The sequence continues at coordinate 5,368,127 of BSBN01000334.1, read as the reverse complement.
GCATTTAATGAAACTAAACTAGGCATGAAGTAGATGCTATTTCTCAGTTAAATCTTTTTGTCTTAAACTTAAATTTCTTATAGGTAGTGAACCTCTCTTTTGAGCAGTGAGATCTGGGTAATGAGCCCAAAGGCAAGTGCCTTCCCATTCCTTTTAAGTACTTTTAACAGGGTACAAATCTTGTGGGCTAATACCCACCATGGTTCTTCCCTTAACTAGGTTTCCATGTCAAAAATCTTGATGTAAAATGTGTTGATTATGTTTCTTCTTATGTGATGTTGTTTCATGCTTTAATGTTTACATCATTAATCAATTTACATATTATGAAAGAAGATTAAAAGGAAAGGTTTATTTTTGGGACAACTGATTCAACCCCCCCACCCTCCTCAATTGTCTAGTCTAATCCCAACATTCTGAACACCATTGTCAAATAGAGAGTGTGTGCCCTTGTGAGATAGAGGCAAAAACCAAATGAAAAATGCTCAAGAACACAAATGATGTGACCTTTTAGTGAAGATCTCATGGAAGGAAGAACCTCTTCATGCCATGAGGAGATGGATGCTCAAATATGCAAATACAAACACAGAAAAAACACAAATTTCCTCTTGCTACACAATTAATGCATTGAATCACCTTAACATAAGGTTGAGAATCACAGTTGCATCTAATATCCATCTATAATACAAATGAATGCCTAAACATGCTTATATATGCAACTACAAACACTCCCATTAAGAATATCATAATTCAAATTTACCGTGTCGACATAGGACCCAAATAACGGTCACAAGACGACACTAAAAATTTGGGACTGACCCAAAATAGGGAAGGACTAGGGCATGGGTATTCAAGTACTCCCTCCCTTTTTTTTAACTGTTAGGTTCAAGGGATCCCCCTAGGTCCCATTTGTCATGAAACATAGGGTTGATTTCATTGGGATGTCAAAATATGATGCTAGATGTCCTAAATGCAGATAAAAGACCCACGAGCTAAACCTTATGAGGGAAAAGTCCCCAAGGGGACATTTTTTGATGTCAAACAAACTAAACTAATCTTATAGTATGAGCAAACATCTAGAAATCATGCATCCATCCAAAACAACACAAAATAACCATGGAGAGTTTCAACAATGAATTTGTATTTATTTTAGAATAGTCATTGGCAACAACTTATTAGAGTATTCCCCCCTTAAAATGAGAGAAAAATGAGGCTTATATAGCCCTCAAGTTACAATAAATGGTTGAGATTTAGTCTTGGAATGAAGGGCCCTTATTGTGCCACATAGGCAGGTGGTTACAAAAATTTCCTATTATTAGGCAATGCATTTATGAGGCACCCACTATTTGAGGTGCCCCCCTTTATGCCTCTCCCTTTTTGTGGTAAATTCCATGAACCTAGACATGACATGTGTAATCTCATCCATAGGGATACTTGGAAATCTTTGAATGGTACATTCTACAATTTGCAACTCCTCTACGCATTTGACAAGTGTCATTTCCCATCCAGCTTATCTAGCCTATATCGTGAACCCTAGAGGCATAAAAAGGTATTTTCACTCTTGAATATCTCTCCTTGAATCTTTTGAAAGGTGGCTACTCTGAATGTTGTCAAAATCACTGATAGGCCACGCCCTAAGTTCAAGAAACACCCTTAAAAATCTCTAGAAGTTGATCCTTTAGGCACCTTCTCTAACATTCTGTATGGGGTTTTACATGTAGAAGATGTTAGGGCATACATTCATGTAACTATTGAGGAATTTGGGGAATCCAAGCTGATGGATATCTATCACAAGTAGTTAATAGATGAATCATTTGAACTCAAACCTCAGTACAAGGCCATCCGGGACAAGCATTTTGGACATTGCATCCATTTCCCCTATTTTGCAGAAGATGAATGGGTCCGGTATGTTCTGAGCAGAGTGCATGACAACTTCATGTGTTTGATAAGGCCGTATAAGATCACAAAAGATGCCATTAGGGTGGTAACTGGATTGTACTCATCCGGTGGGTTGCCTAGTCTCAAATCAGTCAAAAACCAAAATGTAAGTGAGGCTACCGGATCAAAATTTGACAAGAGAGCAATGACAATAGAAGATATCACTGATCCAGATATCAAGTTTGCCTCTATGATAATTGGCTATAAGATATATCACTCCAGCAGGGAGAATTCTGTATCCAGAACTGTAATTTATACTTCTTATCAGATGCTAAGGGAGAATGCAGATTATGATCTTTACGAACTTCTTCTGAGCCAACTATTGGAAAATGTACAAAAGATCAAGAAGGACAAGAAGAACTCATTCAAGTATGGTGGGCTAATACTGTGTTTATTCTTTTACTTTATGAATGAGCTACCTAGATCTAGTGGTTGGGTATGGCAAAATGACAGACCGATTGCCATACAAATCAGAGATTACATGCATGGGCTTGGTGATGCCAAGGCTCAAAATACAACACTCTGGGGATACTTCAAGAACTTTCAAAGTATGATGCATGCCAGAGAAAGAATCCCCCAATCATTGGTTGAGAAATACAAGGATACAATGTGCTTTATGGTAGACACTGATCAATGCCTAATGGAGGTAGTGGAGCCAAGGATAGTCTGGATTATGCCAATGGGGTATGAGGTGGATGAGAAATTTTTGGAATTGCATGTCCAACACCTACTAAGTCAACCTAAGGACCCCAAGGCAGAATGGTTTGGAACCTTCCAAGAGTTGAGTGTAAAAGTTCATGTTGAACTAAGACCTGAGATCAAGAAAAAAGTGAGAAGAGAAGTAGAAGAATTCACCAAGAGATATGGAATATCAAAGGAGGTAGCTGATACCAATAGAGAGAAGGTGGAAAGGGCAGAGAAAGAAAGGCAAGAATTAGAAAAAGAAAGTGCTCCGGTGCAAGCCCCCTCCTGGACCAGATCCTCCAAAAGCTCTGCACCTGCCACCTCTGAGAGTCAAAAAGCCTCAAAACTGGAAGCCAGGACATCTAGAAAGGGAGAGAAGAGAACTAAGACAAAGGCCACAAGGTCTTAAACTAGCTAGAAGGATGATGAAGAGATAGAATCAGATGAGGAGATCAAGAAAATGAAGAAGAAGAAAACATCTGGTCAACCCTCTATCGGTCATAATAAGGAAGAAGAGGCAGAAGAATTCATTGAAATGCCTACTCTCTGCATTGATGATATCATCAAATCAGTCATTATGGATGGGAATATGCAACCAATGACTAGATTTTATGATGAATATAGTGAAGCTAACCAGAAGATCTTACAAAATGCTACAGTCAAATATCTAAACATCTATAATAAAGCATTCATTGAAATTATATCTCTGATTCCCAAAAGCCTAGAGAAGGAACTTGAAATGAGAAAGGACAATGCCAAGGCAAAAGACCAAGAAATCTAGGAGTAGATTGCTATCCAACTCTATCCTTCCATTACCCCTCAACAAATGAACCTGATCTTCAAGGACTGCATGGATGAGTTCCGGAGCAAAGCAAGAATGAACCAGCTTATGCTTTGAGAGACTAACCAAGTAGAAAAAGAAATAGAAGATATCCTCTGGAATGCATTTAAAAGATTCAATCCTATTGTTATAGAGGACTTAGGTGATGAACCTTTTGCCATGGATGACGAAGGACTAAGTACATCAAAAGAAGAATCTACTGTGAAAGATGCAGAAGAGCCAAAGGTCAAAGGCAAGGAGAGGACTCAGGACTTGAATTCCTCTGCTTCGAAAGAGGAAGTCCCTGATGAAGTAAACATCTCCCTTCCAGATCTCATTGCTGACTCTCGAACTAAAGGAGAAGAAAGAAAAGATAAGAAAATTAGTCAAGAAGAAGAGGTCAAGGGAAGAGAAAATGATCAAACAGAGAAAACCCTAGATGATAGCTCTGAGGCCACAGAAGGAAAGAAAACTCTGTCTCCGACAAGAGACACTATAGAAGTAGTTAAAGATTTCCTGACAAAAGAAATAATGGAATTAGATGAATTGGAGCTAATCCAAGGACCACTTGATTTTAACTCCCTCTCTTCAGTCTAGACAATGAAGGTAGCATCTTTTGCTCAAGCCAAAGCAAAAGAAAAGCTTCTGAACTCATATATGGAAGACTGCAAATTGATAGAGATTACATCCAGTGTGTTGGAGAAGATCATGCCATCCTTCTAGAAGGATCTTTCAGTCTCCTCATCCAGTAATCTGAACTCTCTTGTTAATTTTGTTAACACACATTTTGATTCTTTAGAAAAAGCAACAGAAGAGAAAGTCTGAAAAGAGTTTTTGGGTAAGACATTCTCTGAGGTACAAGGACTTATAACAAATGATAGGAGAAATTTGGATATTGGGATAAAGAGCTTAGAAAATGCTCTTAAAGATGGTGGAGATCTATACAAATTTTGTCTATCTTGGTCCACAATGACAGCAGATATTACCAAAAAGGTGGAAGAACAAGAGAGCAAACTATCAAGTTTATCTCAAAATTTTGATCCTCTCACCTCTTCCATAATGAATTAAGAATGTCAAACTATTGCAACTATCAATGAAATAAAGAAGCTTGAGAAGGAGAAGAAAAATAAAATAAGCAGGCTAAGTGAACTAAGAGGGATGATTATCCCCAAGTTAGAGGCAATACATCAGGCCCTAATTGATCCCTAGATCACAGCCCAGACTAGTGATCTGGCAGACCTAAAGAGGACAAAAGCTTTTACATTTTTGTTAAGTGGTCACATTTTAATTTTGGACAGGATGAAGAAGAGTTGGAGGACATAAGTGGTATAGTTGAAGACCACCTTTACAGATATACTTCAGTATATGTAGGTATAACATGTATGTATACTTATATAGCTAAGTATAGTTTGATTTTTGGAAATTTTTGTGTGGATTCTACCCTTTGCCATTGATGTCAAAGGGAGAGTGAGGAGAAGTGAAAAATGTGGAATCTAGCTAAGGGGGAGCTCCAGAAAAGTGTACATTAGAACAGACCATCAGCCAAGGGGGAGTGTAGTGTGACACTTAGTCATTTTTCAGTAAGTGTTGCCATCAATGCCAAAGGGGGAGATTGTTGGCAAGAGACACTGTGTGGCTTCATGAGTGTTGTCATTGATGGCAACAAAGTGTTGATAACTAGGGGGGGTGAATCAATTATCTTAATTATTTCAACTTTCTGATCTTTATTAACAATTACTGTAGTATCAAATCAAGTAAGCAAACATAACCATGAAATAGAAATAACAACAATACACATGACACAGTGATTTTGATGTGGAAAACCCTGTTAAGGGAAAAAACCACGGGGTGATTAACCCAAGATTGTATTCTCTGTTAAAAAAATAAAATAAAACAAAATGGCACTTGCCAATTAGGGCTCACTACCCGAGCACACTGCTCACAGGAGGCTCACTGTCTATAGGTTACAAAGAAAGTAACTAGATACTTGAGCTGATGAGGAGCATCCACATATGCTGGAGTTTAGTTTTGGTTAGGCTCTGTATATTGATCTGCTGCACTTCATTCTTCCTCTTCTTGGTTCTGTTGTTCTATCACATTCCAAACCTATCTTACTACCTTTTCTTTTCTACTTTTCTTTACTCACACAACACACAACTTACTTATTCACATCTAAAACCATCTGGTATTTATATCCGCACAAGTGATTTCAATACTTTTCTAGTCGGCATCTGGAATAGTCAATATTCTCCCAAACTCTGATCTGTCGGTTGAATCCTTGCATACCAAGTGATACGGATCAAGGAGATGCTTATAGAACTCATCAATCATGTTAGCCAATCATGAATGGTACCTCAAGAAACTTAATCACCATCAATCTCTCATCCAGATTTAGGTCTGATGCTCTGCCGATCAGTTCTTCCTCTGTCTACTCTGTCAAATAGGAACCCAACACTCAAGTGCTCATATCTTTTCAGTCTTCAATCACCGGAGGCTAAATCCTTGGAATCTATCAGTCAAGGTACTCCTCTTGACTTCCCTAAATCCGTGCTTTACTGAGATACCTCCTCTAAGAGATGGGCCTGACTATCTGACCTTGTTGCTTGCTCTGTTCTTGCTTACCGGACCACAACATCTCTTCAATCTAACTTCTGGTAATGATACACCATGTCCTACAGATGTGTGGAATGGTCTTTGTTGCCATCAATGACAATAATCATGAAGCCACACAATGTCTCTTGCCAACAATCTCCCCCTTTGGCATTGATGGCAACACTTAGTGTAAAATGACCAAGTGTTATACTAAACTCCCCCTTGGTTGATGCTCTATTCTATTGTACATTTTACCGGAGCTCCCCCTTAGCTGGAGTCTATATTTTTCATTGCTTCTCACTCCCCCTTTGACATCAATGGCAAAGGGTAGGGTTCACACACCAAAATTTTTAAAAATTCAACTATACTTAGCCGCATAAGTATATACATATAGCATACTTACATATACTGAAGTATGTCTGCAAAAGTTGTCTTCAATTGGATGAATTTTGTTGCCCAACTTTGCTTCATCCTGTCCAAAATTGAGATGTAACCACTCAACAAGAATGCAAACGTGTCTGCCCTTTTTAGGTCTATCGGATCACTAGTCTGAGCTATGATCTGAGCTTCTTTTATGGCCTCATGCATGGCCTCTAACTTAGGGATGATTATCCTTCTAAGTTCACCCAACCTACTTATTCTATTTTCTTTGCCTTCTCAAGCTTCTTGATTTCATTCAAGACTGCAATAGTCTGACATTCTTGATTTATTATGGAAGAGGAGAGAGGATCAAAATTCTTAGACAGTTTAGTCAATTTGTCCTCCTGTTCTTTCACTTTCTTCTCAATATCCAATGTTACTTTGGACCATGATAAACAAAATTTGTACATTTCCCCACTATATTTAAGAGCGTTTTCTAAGCTCTTTATCCCAATATTCATATTCCTCCTATCATTAGTTATTAACCCTTGTACCTTTGATAATCTTTTTTTCAAAAATTCCTTCTGGACCTTATCTTCTACTGACTCTTCTAGGGAATTAAAATGTGTGCTAACACTATTGACTAGAGATTTGAGATTACTAGATGAGGAGGCTGAGGGATCCTTTTGAAAAGATGGCATGATATTTTCTAATACTCCAGATGCAACTTCTATTAGCTCACAGTCTTCCATGTGAGACTTCAGGAGTTTTTCTTTTGCCTTTGCATTAGCAAATGAAGCTATCTTCATTGTTTGTACCGGGGAAAGAGAATCAAAATCAAATGGTCCTTGTAGAAGTTTCGGTTCATCAATCCCCATTGTCTCTTTGTTTAGGAATTCTTTAACAATTTATGTAGTGTCTCTTGCCAGAGACAGATTCTTTTTCTCTTCTGCAGTCTTAGAGCTGTCTCTTGGAGCTTTCTCTTCTACACTCTTACCACTAACAACTGTGGTCTTCTCTGATGAAGTCTTCTTTCCTTCTGCAACCTTAGTACTATCATCTTCTTTTTCCTTCACTTCTTTTTCTTTCTCCTCTATTCCTTCTTCTCCTTTGGATCCAGAGTCAGCAGTGGAAATCAGAGGAGTGATGTTTGTTTGTTCATGGGCCACCTCTTCCAGAGTAGAGGATTCCAAGTCCTTATTTTTATCTTTACTGGTGTCCATTAAATCTTCTGTCATTGCCTTAGTAGATTCTACTTCAACACTTGTAGCTAAGGGATCAACACCCAAGTCCTCTATAATAGGAATGTTGAATCCTTTGTATGCATTCTGGAGAATCTCTTCTGTCTCTTTTGCTACTTTGTCAGTTTCTTCAAGCATAAGTTGATTTATTCTTGCTTTGCTCCGAAACTCATCCTTGCAATCTTTGAAGATCATATTCATTTTCTTCTGAGTGATTGAAGAATAGAGCTGAATGGCAATTTGCTCTCAAATTTCTAGATCTTTTGCTTGAGCATTGTTCTTCCTTATTTCAAGTTCTTTTTCTAAGCTTTTAGGAATCAGGGATATAATTTCAATGAATGCTTTGTTGTAGATGTTTAGATACCTGATTGTGGCATCTTGCAATATCTTCTGATCAGTTTCATTATATTCATCATAGAATTCAACCATTGGTTGTAAGTTACCATCCACAAATTCTTTTGTTACTTCTTCAATAGAAGGTTCACCAGATGTTTTCTTCTTCTTCTTCAATTTCTTGACCTACTCATTAGATTCAGTCTCTTCATCATTCTTTTGACTGGCATAAGATCTTGAGGCCTTGGTCTTAGTTCTTTTCTCTCCTTTACTAGATGATTTTGCTTCCGGTTTTGATGCCTTTGAGCTCTTAGCAGTTGTAGGTGTAGATCTCTTAGAGGATTTGGTCCGGGAGGGGACTTCCACCAGAGCATCTTCTTTCTCTACTTTTTCTTTCTCTTTCTCTGCCCTATCCACTTTTTCTCTATTGGCATCAAGTGCCTCTTTTGAAATGCCATAAATTTTAGCAATATACTCAACTTCTTTTCTCACTTTTCTCTTCATTTCTATTTGCCGCAGCTCCACATGGATCTTCACACTCAACTCATCAAAGGTTCCAAACCTTTCTGCCTTAGGATCCTTTGGCTGACTTAGCATGTGTTGAACATCCAGCTCTATAATTTTTTCATCCACTTCATACCCCATAGCCATGATCCATACTATTCTTGGTTCTACTACCTCCATCAGACATTGGTCAGTGTCTACCATAAAGCACACTGTATCTTTATACTTTTCAACTAAAGTTTGGGGGATTCTTTCTCTTGCTTGCATCATGCTCTAAAAATTCTTGAAATAGCCCCAGAGTGATGTACTCTGTGCCTTGGCATCACCAAGTCCATGTATATAATCTCTGATTTGGATGGCTACTGGTCTATCATTTTGCCACACCCAACCACTGGATCTGGAAAGTTCATTCATAAAGTAGAAGAACAAACACAGTATCAGCCCATCATACTTGAAGGAGTTCTTCTTGTCCTTCTTGATCTTTTGTAAGTTTTCCATCAGTTGGCTCAGAAGGAGTTCACAAAGATCATAGTCTACATTTTTCCTCAACATTTCATAGGCAGTGTAGATTACAGTTCTGGGTACTGAGTTTTCCCTGTTGGAGTGATATATCTTATAACCAATGATCATGGAGGCAAACTTCACATCTGGATCAGTTATATCTTCTATGGTCATTTCTCTTTTATCAAACTTTGATCCGGTGGCCTCACTCATAGTTTGATTCTTGACAGATTTAAGAACAGGAATCCCATCGGATGAGTGTAATCTAGTTATAGCCCTAATGGCATCCTTTGTGATCTTAAATGGTTTGTTCAACCACATGAAGTTGTCATGCACTCTGCTCAACACATACCGGACCCATTCATCTTCTGTAAAACAAGGGAAATGGATGCAATGTCCAAAGTGTTTGTCCCGGATAGCTTTGTATTGAGGTTTGAGTTCAAAAGCATCATCTATTAACTGGTTGTGATAGATATCCCTTAAATTGGATTCCCAAATTCTTCAATACTCGCATGGATGTAAACCCTAATATCTTCTACATGCAAAATACCATGCAGAATGCTAGAAAATGCACCTGAGGGATCTACTTCTTGAGATTTATAGGGTTGTTTCTTAAATCTAGGACGTGGCCTATCAGAAATCTTCACAACATTCAGAGTAGACATCTTTCAAAAGATTTACAGAGATATTTGATAATCGAAAATACCTTTTACGCTTCTAGGATTTGCGGGATGAACGGATTGCTTTTCTAGATGAATAGACTCCAATGGTTGTTTCTTGAGAAATTTGAGATAGTTTGTTGTAGAGCTCCTTTTCTTTTCGTCTTGAATGCAAGTGTACAAATGATGAGGGAGTGAACCCTTTTATTTCTGAGAAAAACCCTAAATCTATACTGCAATAAATGCACAACTTAAGTCCTTCCGGTTGCCTTGTTTTCTTTGATCAGAGAGGGACAGACTTATTCAGATTATTGTGATGTACCTAAGATTGATGTTAGAGATGAATCATAATGACTCCCTTTTCCTTAGATCGTCCAATTTGTCCACAGATCAAGATGTTTCAATTTTGAGTCATACCGGACCAAACTGTGAAAAACCTACTTTTATCTAAAGACTGTTAAACTGGATCAATCTGGAAGGATTACACTCTTCAAATCTTCTTGTGGATCTTTTGAACCCTAACCAAGCCCTCTTTTGATGTTTCTTTGAGAACCCTTTAATCTGCAACCTTTCAAGTGCCAAATTCAGGCACCAATTAACTGGCTGGGGGAAAATGTTTTTTCCCTGTGTCTCCCCCTGAGCCAAAGCTCACTTTTTAATTTTTGGAAGAAATATCAACACCATATTCTGGTGTGGATCCATCCCCAACATTTTCTGTACTTCTCTTCACCCAAATCTTGTTCATCTCCTTTTGAATTTCATCCGCATTCACTTTTCCTTTTCCTTTGTATTGGTTTTGATTATGATGCACCGGACCCCTTTTGTCTTGATTCTTACTCTGCAGAATTTGGCAATATGACCAGATCTATTGCAATTGTAGCAAACACTATTTCTTTGCATATTTGATTAATATCCTCTTGATCTACACTGATTAGCCATATGTCCCATTCTATTGCATGCAAAGCATCTTCCATTGAATGACTTGTTCATTCGCATATTTCTACACTCATGAGATTTGTGACCATACCTTTTGCAATTGAAACATTGTTCAGAGAAGGATGAATTGGTCTGACTCATTCTTCTTCTGCATTGATTTGCTTTATGACCAAAATTGTTGTAGTTGTGGCAATATCCATTGAAAGATGGATATCTTTGAGCATTTGGTTGCCTTACCGGAGTTCTTCTAGGCCTGTTCCTTGGATTTTCTAATCTGAAGTCTTTCTGACTGGATCTGGAGCTTTCACCTTTTTCATACCCCAGGCCATGCTTGTCATCTACCCTCTTTTGGCTTTCAAGAAGAACTTCAAGTTGAGTAGAACTTATCTTGAATTTCTCTTTGTATTCATTTGCTGTTTGAAGATCCTTTTTAAGAGAGTCAATTTGATCCTCAAGTTTTTCTTCATTTTCTCTAGCATCTTCAAGATCAAATTCAAGATGTCTGATTATTCTATCCATTCTATGGAAGTCTTTTGATTTCTCTTTGAGAGATTGTCTTAGATCATCTTCAATTTTTCTTTTCTCTTCAATTTCTTGGGTATACTTCATAACTCCTGATTCGATTTCATGTCTTATCATAATGACCTCTTTGGATAACTTTTCACATATCTTGGTTTTTTCCTTCAGATCTTCACTTGAATTATTTTCTTCACCTTGACTTGCTAATTGCTGAAGTAGCTCCTTTCTCTTTTTCATAGAGATACTTAGTTTCCCTTTAAGTTCATTTATGAAATCATCAACTTGTTTGAGTCTTTCCTTCAATTCATTGACTTCAGTGTTAGATTTCTCAAGATCATCTAGGGCAGACTGAAGTTGCTCCTTCATGCCATACACATCCATTTGAATTTCTAGATCTTCCTCAAGCTATTAGGGTCTGTTTGGAGGAACCTTGCTGTGATACCAATTGTTGATAACTAAGAGGGGGGGTTGAATCAGTTATCTTAATTATTTCAACTTTCTGATCTTTCTTAACAATTAATGTAGTATCAAATCAAGTAAACAAACATAACCATGAAATAGAAATAACAACAATACACATGACACAGTGATTTTGACATGGAAAACCCTGTTAAGGGAAAAAACCATGGGGTGATTAACCCAAGATTGTATTCTCTGTTAAAAGAATAAAATAGAACAAAATGGTACTTGCCAATTAGGGCTCACTACCTGAGCACACTACTCACAAGAGGCTCACTGTCTACAGGTTATAAAGAATGTAACTAGACACTTGAACTGATGAGGAGCATCCACATATGCTGGAGTTCAGTTCTGGTTAGGCTCTGTATACTGATCTGCTACACTTCATTCTTCCTCTTCTTGGTTCTACTATTCTGTCACATTCTGAACCTGTCTTACTGCCTTTTCTTTTCTACTTTTCTTCACCCACACAACACACAATTTACTTATTCACATCTAAAACCATCTGGTATTTATATCCGAACAAGTGATTTCAATACTTTTCTAGTCAGCATCCAGAATAGTCAATATTCTCTGAAACTCTGATCTATCAGCTGAATCCTTGCATACCAAGTGATGCAGATCAAGGAGATGCTTATAGAACTCATCAATCATGTCGGCCAATCATGAATGATACCTCAAGAAACTTAATCACCATCAATATCTCATCCAAATTTAGGTCTTATGCTTTGCCAGTCAGTTCTTCCTCTGTCTACTCTGTCAAATAGGAACCCAACACTCAAGTGCTCATATCTTTTCAGTCTTCAATCACTGGAGGCTAAATCCTTGGAATCTATTAGTCAAGGTACTCCTGTTGACTTCTCCAAATCTACGCTTTACTGAGATACCTCCTTTGAAAGATCTAGACCTAACTGTCTGACCTTGCTACCTGCTTTGTTCTTGCTTACCAGACCACAACATCTCTTCAATCTAATTTCTGGTAATGAGACACCATGTCCTGCGGATGTGTGGAATGGTCTTTGTTTCCATCAATGACAACAATCATGAAGCCACATGATGTCTCTTTCCAACACAAAGTCCATCCCACACATCCGTAGGACATGGTATGTCTATACCAGAAGTCAGATTGAAGAGTATTTTGGTCTGGTGATCAAGAATAAAGCATGCAGCAAGGTTTGACAATTGGGTCCAGATCTCTTAGAGGAAGTATCTCAGCAAAGTACAGACTTGGGGAAGTCAACAGGAGTACCATGACTGATACATTCTAGAGATTGAGCCTCTGGTGATGAAAGAGTGAAAAGATATGAGCACCTAAGTGTTGGGTTCCTATTCGACAAAGTAGACTGAGGAAGAACTTACTGAGAGAGCATCAAACCTTAATCAAGATGAGAGATTGATGGTTATCAAGTTTCTTAAGGGATAATTCATGATTGATGACTCCTATAACTATCTTTTTGATACATATCACTTAGTAAGCATGGATTCAGCTGACAGACTAGAGTTTGGAAATATCTTGAGTTTTCTGGATGCCGACTAAAAAGATGATGAAATCCTTGATGTGGATATATATACCAGATTGATTTTGGTATGAAGGTGTGTGTGGTGTGTTGTAAAGTGTGAAGAAAAGTAGAGATTAGTGTGGAAGAAGCTATACAAATCTGGTATGTGATAGAACAACAGCACTAAGCAGAGGAAGAATGAAGTGCAATAGATCAGTATATTGAGCCTAACCGAAACTAAACCTTAGCATATGTGGATGCCCTTGATCAGTTCAAATACCTGGTTACTTTTTATATACCTTGTAGACAGTGAGTCTCTTGTAGGTAGTAAGCCTCTTGTGAGTAGTGTGCTTGGGCAGTGAGCCCTAATTGGCAAGTGCCATTTTGTACTTCTATTCTTTTAACAGAGAATACAATCTTGGGTTAGTCACCCCATGGTTTTTCCCTTAATAGGGTTTTCCACATAAAAATCCTTGTGTTATGTGTGTTGATTTCTTTACTGCTCTCATGTTCATGTATGCTTATATGTTTTGATACTACACTAATTATTAAAGAAGAAAAAAAAGTCAAATAATTAAGATAACTGATTCACCCCCCTCTTAGTTATCAACAGTGTGGATTCCAAGGATTCATTCTTATCCCTCCTAGCTTGTGCATCCAAAGTTACTTGTTCATCTTGCGTTGTTTCATTTCCTTCAATATATACTACACTACTAACTTCTTGCCTTGAAGAGGTACTGGCCACATTCAAGTTATTGCTCTTCACCTTATTTTTTGGCTGAAAATCTCCCTTTAAATCAACACTTGCACCTTCAGAATCACTAGAGTCACTACTTGACTCACTACTTGAGACCTAGAATGTTTTGTACTACTTCCTCCCATCAAATTGTAAGTGAACCGAACATTCTTCTCCTAAAGCCTTCAAACTTGGAAATCCACATATTTCCTTGTATGTGCCACAATTGGTTCCATCAAATCATCATTATGCATGACTTCCTGCTCTGACCAGTTAATGGTGAACATCTTATTCTTCTCTTGGTCATATGAACTTTGTGACAGTCTTCTATGATCTTCCTCAAGTTGATTCAGAATATTTCTCACCATTGTTGCTCTAACTAGGTCCAAAGACAATCTATAGCAGCTATTCTTCCTTATCTTCATATTATCACATGCACCATCCAAATGGTCTTCAAGCTATGGTTTATGCTCATATTTACTTCCAAACTTCTACCTGATTACATTAAATGGATCAAAATTGTTGCATGAATTATTATGGTGCACCAGATTATAGGCTTGCAATCCTATTTCTAAATTCTCGGTTACCTGTAATGCCAAACAAGTCTCCAGTCTCCCAATGCTAACTGGAAACTTAGTTGTAGTTTTCTTTCTTCTCCTTTAAAATTTATCAAAGGCTACCGTCTGTCTTGTCACTTCCAACAATACCATTCTATCTTTAGGATATCTATGCAAATGCTAGGGCAATGATGAGTATCCCTCAACTCAGAGGTAGGTGAATCTCAGGAATTAAATAAACCATTTTCCATACTTCTCCACCAAGTCCATAGCTTCTTTTGACAACCTCTTGCATACATTGCCTTGTAACATTTTGACGATACACATGGAGAAATCATCATTGAACCTCATGTAATGAGTAATAGCCTGGAAGTACAACTAAGGGTAGCAATCATAAACCTTGAATTTCCCATCACCGTTACCAACTCTTCCTTTGTAAGTTAACCCTACATACCTTTCATTCCTTGCAAGCATATATATCTCATATGAGCTCATATAAAAAGTCTTTGTTTCTTGTAGATTCTTGAGTTTATAATCAATATTGCTACTAATTGTCTCAGCCCAGTCAATTATCCTTTTCCCACTTATGATTTCCTCTATAAAGAAGAACATCTAGGACTCAAAGTTCACCAAACGCTGACAACCCATAATGTGGCTCAAGAATATGATCATGTAGCTAGTCTCTTGATGAAAATTTGATTTATGGAGATTTTTGGGCACCCTTCTTATATGCATCCTTGGCTATATCAACCACTTGTTGTTTATAATTTTCATGCATTCCTCTGGTGTAGATAGGTATAACTACAAGGCAGACTCTTTATCACAAACGTGGTGATCTTATGCAGAGGAATTTCAAAAGTTTCTATTATTACCTTTTTTCTTAGGTGAGCCAGTACCTTGCCATCACCTATCACAATAAACCTTCTTATAGGATCATAATGTCTGGTGCACTCTAACATTAGCTCTAGACTCGATATCGCAAGCGGGAAGCAAGCAGCTTGCACAATCCCATTCTTCAACATCCTCCTGATCAAATCAAGAGGATTACGCCTACACAAATTTTGTCTGATTTAATCCATGTTGGCTCTCCTGAGGTTGGTATCACCTAAATTTAACCATTTTGAAGTGATCTTGGTCTCCAGCCACATTCCCTTCAGATCTCTTTTCATCACCACTTGCCTTTCCTTCGCATTCATGGTTTACCTACACTAACATCATGACGTCAACATCTTGGAGTGATGCTTAATAAATAAGCAAATAGTGACAAAATTCACCACCTAAGGCATGTGGGACTAACTAAATATGCAACTTCAAATCACCTTGCCTCTTTATAAGAAAGTCAATAATACAAATTTTGTGAAAATAAAAACTTGACTGGCCTCTCGACAACTTGAATCAATAGATTGACCTTAATTCGCCCCTTTTAAGCTGCCAAAATCTACTCATAAAATTGTTTCCACAATGAATGCTTTGAATAAGGAAATGAAGTCATGCATAAAAAATTTGTTGATGGACAACCACATAGAGGTTTAAGGATTTTAAGCGATTTTATCTAATATTTGAATACTCATTCCTACCTTGGTTGACTTGGAACGATCCTAGAGTTGAATCTGTGTATGCGCTTACAGTGAGAGGCGCCAATTTTAAGTATATGTAAATGGATTGCAAGCCTTTGAAGAATTCTCCCTAAGCGAGCTACAGAAATGCCAATTACAAACTCTTCCTGTAAAAGACTAAGCAGACCTCTTATGCTTCAACATAATAGGCAAAGTTTAACCTCTCTTAAATAAGCATTGAGGTAGTTTTTTTTGGAATATAAAACCAAAAATTAGAAAAGCAAACTTGTCATGCCTAAAATTGTGGTGTTATTTTTAGAAACGCGGGATCCCTTTAGATATGCGCCTAAGGAAAGCTTTTTGCTTTTTACACGTATGCAATCTTGGTTTATTTGGGCATTCAAATAGTCTTTTTTGATGGCTTATGCATAAGTTGGAAATTTGATCTTTTGCAAACCGACCCCTATCTCATGCCTAAGGTAGACCTTTTGAACCATTACATGAGAGTTAGGTGATGAAAATTGCACGATAAGGATAAACATGCATTTAGGCAGACTTTCGAGTGTTCCATGTATAGTTTGAAATTTTATTCCTTGCAAATTGATCATCGACAAGCACTTGGAGTAGACATTTTAAATATCTATGCATAGATTAAATTTTGGACATTGCAAATCAACCATTTCCTTATGCCTAGGCAGGCCCACCTAACCATATTATATGAACTGGATAATATGAATTGCATGACTAAAGTAGATATGTGCTAAATGAGAATAAGAAGACTTTTCAGGATGTCGTGTATAACATTTATAATAAAAAGATGATGTGAACATGCACTTATGGAATGAACGGATAATTTGGTGCACCATGTATGATCTAGAATATCTTGTGTGCAAAACAGCTATGGACATGCATTTGAAGTGAACTTCTCAAACCATTTTGTATGATAGGAGACTTTATTCCTTACAAACTGACCATTAAAGTGCACTTGGAGTGGACAATTTAAACCATTGAGTATTGAGTTGGGAAATTCAAATTACAAAGTGACCATGAAAGTCTGTGTGGGGTGGATATTTGAAGAGCTAGTGCATAAGTTAAAATCAAAATGAATTGCAGAGATAAGCTAGAAGTGTACCCAAGAGGTGAATTTGGACACTTGTGCATAATACTTGGAATTCACTCCACAATTATGTGTCTAAACAGAAATTTTAAACTTGCTTGCATAACGCTTGAAAACATAAATGTGGACATTCTTCAAAGTGCGCCCAAGGAGCTATGGGTGGATGCTTTCAACAAGCATGTATATGTTACGAAATAAAAGCTGACCACAAAAGTTTGCTTAAGTAGAAAATTTGGGATATAGTGCACAATGCTTGAAAATGCAAAGGTGAACATTCTTCAAAGGCGTGTATAATGCAAAGTCCTTTAAAATATGTGCTTCTTCTAGACTTAGTCAATTTTTTGGGCTTCCACCTTAGTTCCCGATGTTTTGTTGCTCTTTAATCCTTGCAAGGTAACTTAATAGCTTCACTTCTTATCCATTGACATTCCAATGAAGAAATTTGTAACTCCACTACTACCAAAACCAACTTCTCCACTAAAACAACTCAAAAAGAGGGGGTATCCATTCACAATGGAGTGATGTTATGATTAGGTCACAACATCTGGTGACACCATAAGAGAAATGTTTTTGAACATTTCAGGGATAAAAACCCATTCAAAACCTAAAATCATTAAATAACTCCCTCCAGCGCATCCACTAGTTAAGAAACATACTCAAAAAGAGAAAAGACTCGTAAATTGAATTAAGACATTTCATCTCTATTGTTTCATAGGATAAGCATTTCACTTAAATCTCTTCAAGTGCTCTACAGATAAGCAAGAATGGGTAAAATCACAAAGTTTTGTCACAATTTTGGCCAACAAAACAGTTCAGAGTGAGTCATTTTTGCATGAGTTTAACTCGCCTGACTTAAATTTGCCCAAAAACATGTGGGTGTTGCATAGTGCATATGTGGCAAGTTATTTCCGGGCAAGTCAATTTGGGGGTGAGATAGTTTCCCCTGAAATCATGTAGTTAAAAACAAAAAACAAAGAAATTGCCACATTTCATGGTGGCTATTTTCTAACAATGATAGTGGGGTAGGGTTTCAATGTTTTTTGCATGAAGGATGTCCCCGCCACCTTTTGCAACAGTCTCATCACCTTGAACTAGGTATGCCATCTTGCATATTCTATCATACATTTTGTATGGCATGATGTATAGAAGTGTTTGTTCAATAAAATTGCACCTTATATGATTGTATGCAAGTAAAATGGGTTTGTATGTCTTTGATTTCAATCTGCAAAATGGGTAAAATTTGTTTAAAATTTTGGCATTTTCTGTCAAACATTTTGTATGGCACAATGTATCTAGAAGTGTTTGAAATAAACCTGCACCTTATAAGTCACCTTGGCAATTTGTTTAACAATGATAACATATTTTGCATCCTCAGTATTTAGGTTAATTATCTTGGTACACCTTGCCACCTACATAGCAGAAACAAGAACTAACTAAATATATAGTAAAAATCAAAGCATAAAAGAGAGTCCTATTTTTCTACATTTTGGACCCTTGCATAAAGAAAATAATGATCAGTAGCTATGGTTAAAAATACCTAGGATTTGGCATTGAATATCTTTACCATCTTGAGTTGCCCCCATGATTGAAACACTATCAGAACAAGCAGAGAAATCAACACAAAATCCATTTGCCAGCTAGATAGAAATGAAATAAAAAGCCCCAAAGTTATGGTAGCTAGATTTTGTAGCATAAGAGGTAGTCTATCTATGACCAGACTTTTGATTGATACACAATGTGTTGAGAGTCCAGAACTTATCACACCACTGCCATAATTAAAATAAACACACAAAATTGATCAATGATGCAATGTCTATGTACAAAAATGGACAAGATCTTTTGCGAACAAAAGATTAATCAAACAATAAAAAAATGCAAGATAAACAAAGTGTGAAACAATAGCTTTTCAGAGACATGATCAGATTTCCACAGTCCATAATATTATGAATGAGTGCTTCTGGATTGACTACTCATTCAAACTATCACACAGTTAATGAAAAAGATCACACAATCAATCCAGAAGCACTCATTCATAATAGCTTTTTAGTTCAATTGCCTACTCATATATTACATTTGTGTTCGTAACAGGGAGTTTTGCAACATTTCTCTATCCTGAGTCTAATATTCCTAGCTAAGATTTCTAATGTTTTTGAATCATTGTTAGGGGCTTTTTAAATTATTTGTTACACATATTCCAATATTATACTTTATTACACATCATCTTGCCTTCTCATTACTGTTATCCAACAGCTAGCCTATTGATAACACCATAGGGCATGCACATTGTTTAAGTAATTATAAACATACAAGAGAATGTGGTGTATTTATGTTGAACCTTACTAGAATAATATTTTTTACACACTCATATATACAGAATAATGTGGTGTATTTATCTCAAACCTAAAGCTGAAGCGATTTAGGTTTGAGCATTTGGGGATAGATGTTGTAGTTGCAACAACCCTGCTAGACATGTATGCAAAATGTGGAAGCGTAGAGAAGGCAAATGAACTGTTTGACAAAATACCTCAAAGAAATACAAGATCTGCACAAAAGAGTTTAGGCATCATGTGTATGTTTTCATATTTTTTATACAGGTCTATCAGGGTGCTTACAATTGATACATCTGACAAAAACCCACAAGATATGCACAAAACATGGTCTCATGGACTGCAATGATTGCAGGATATGCACAAAATGGATTTGTTTAAAAGTATTTAGATATTTTAAAGTAAATACAATTGGCTGGTGTAAAGCCAAATTCCACAACCTTTGCCAGCATCCTCCCTCATATCCATCAATACATCTATGAATCTGAATGGCTATGAGGGAGTTAACAGAGCCACACCTACCCTGTACCATGACACAATAGGAAACTACAACGAACATCAAATTTCATCCACACAATATAAGCTAAAAATATATATCAAAATTTGAAATCATTCCAGAGAGAATTTGTGCATAAATTCTTCCTTTTTGAATTTTGTGTATAAGTTTTTATCAAGGTTGTGGTGATGAAAAATTAATCACAATTTGAAACCATTCAAGAAAAAATTTGTGCATAAGTTATTGGAAAGGTTGTGGTGATTCGAAGTAGCAAGTGGCTGATGGTTGCTAGGTGGGAGTCAGTTCACACATAAAATAGGTCAAATAAAGTGCTACAACAATGCAGGACATGCACTTTTATAGCTTGTAAGGTTATCCATTCAAAATTTCCCATCAAATGCTAGGGAATAACATAGTTAAATAAGGAAACAAGATACACTAGATATATATACTCCAATGGCTTTGAATTATGATAAAATCTGATTTATATAAATTCCTATGGTTGTCATGTCAACATGCTACATGTTACTTCAAATTTGGAGTTTCTAGATGCATTCCTAGTTGTGTGTTTTATGGTTGATTCAGATTTGGTTGATAGGCCTATTATTTATGTATTTGCAAGCATGTAAGGTGCGAGTTTATTTGAGAAGCATGTGTACATTTATATCATGGATTTTTTATAGATGTATGTAGTAGTTGGAAATTTTATATGCAGGTTTATTTACATCATGACATACAATATGTTTGATGGAAAATTTAATTATCATGCTGCAGATAAATTTAGGTCCACATGGATGACCAATCTTCACATCAATCACATTAGTTAGGTCAACCTAATGATCGTGATAATTCTACATTCTATGTTGAGACCGTTGAACTGAACATTACAATACACCAAACCTGTCAGGTAGAGACATGTTGGTTAGGATTAGAGATGAGATAACACATATGATCCAAGTTGTTCAATCATACAATCCTTATGATGACATTAGTGTTGACAAGTTTGATGCATCACTTTCTCAGAGAGTTGTCGGCCAAGAGAAATGGCCATCTATTTCTAGGCTAGTTTCAGTAGATAATGTTCTTAGCATGTTCCCTTCTTATACAAGAAAAGAGAGAGTGAGAGGCTATTATCCCAAGTGTGTGGATGCAGTTGTCAGTCCTTTCATCTATCCTAGGTTTTTGACAGCTCATCACAAATGGCCAAACAATGATGAGTTGCCATTATATTTTTGCAAACAATTATATGTAGAGTTCTATTTACATTTATCTATCAATTATACATCTTTCCATAAAAATGTTGGTCAGGGGAAAGGGGGGTTTTTAGAGAGACTTGAGTATAGAAGAGTAGATGTGCCACCTCTTCAGAACAAGAGATCCTTACTTGGCCCACACCTTTTGGTTCTTCCAAAACATGTGGAACTAGCAAATGTTGTCTGACCAACATTGACCTCCTTGAGATGCACAATTTTTGAGAGCATGACGACTATTACCACTAAGGTTGATCAATTGTCATCCGATCATGTTGAGAGATATTTTTTATGCCTAAGGATTGACATTCCATCCACTGAGTCCACACTGACTAGTTGTTCAAATCATTACATTCATGCTGATATACAAGATTGCTACATGATGTGGCATAGACTAGTGGAGAGACTGCTTTGCAGAATATGACTAGATTCCCAGCCAGTGATGTATTAGATTCATACCAGTTCATCAGCAATCATTATGGGATCCCACTTGATGCTATATCCTCACATCTCGAGTGATATTTTGGTAGATAGAGGAGCCATGGTGATTCAAGTTCACAGGGTTTGGGGAGACATCAGGATGTTCTAGTTGGTCCTACAGGCTCCACCCCTCTGCATGTGCTAGTTGATCCTAAGGTTGAGGTTATTGCACATGATGTTATAGGAGGTGACTATAGTAGGATTCTTTTCAGCACTAAGACTACACTATCTACACATGTATTGTTGTCTCTCCATGATTCTAACCTTAGTGGGCTTGGGAGAGCCTTTGCTGGTGCAGTTGAGGTATAATTTATTTAAAAATTATAATGTAAATTCATAAATTATATATTTAAAAATTATTAGTTCAATTTAAAATTAAATCACATACATTGAAGCTCTGACTCTTGATTACAATCTTAAATGTACATGTGTATTAGACACAATCTACTTTTTTACAACCTAGATATGGAGATTTACATCATGCTGGCAATCCTAGTCATCATCATGAGGTATTTAAAAATTAGGTCTATATATCACATGTACATATAAGTTTAATTTAAGTGTACACATATATCAAGTTAACTTTCTACATATAGACATCAAGCACATACAAGTTTTCTAACTAAATACACACATGCTTATATATTGTATGAACACATGTCATATATAGGTTGTAGGATCAGGTCATGCATCTATTGAGACTCCTCTACATGATGCAGATTGTGTATGTCAGGTAATTTAGATTTGTCGAGTATAATTTATTTATTTAAAATCAAAACAAATTATATTTGGTGTATATATATAGAATTTGAAAATTTTATGGTGTTTCATGTGCCGACCCTAACCCACAACTTAGCACAGCGCTCAGGTCACAGATCAGTTGAGGGCTCCAATTAGGGATCATGACAGAGGTCTAGATAGAGCGATGCTCAATCCACTTCTAGAGTGAGACATTTATGAGTTGTTATTATGATTCAGATGTTTTATATTTGTACATTTCTAGACATTATGAGTTACATATTATTTTTTATCTCGACGTTTTTATGAGTCACATGAACTTTTATATCTAGATGTTGTTATTATGAGTCACATGTTTTATATGTTAGAGATGTTCTTATTAGGAGTCACATGCTTTATATCTTAGAGACGTTCTTATTATGAGTCACGTGCTTTATATTTATGTTTCAAAATTTATATTATGAGTTACATGCTTTATATTAAGTATTTAGACATTTGGGTTAATTATCTTGGTACACCTTGCCCACTACACAGCAGAAACAAGAACTAACTAAATATACACTGAAAATCAAAGCATAAAAGAGAGGAATTTTGATAGATGTTGTAGTTGCAACCTAAATTTATATTATGAGTTACATGCTTTATATAAATTTAATTTAAAAGAATCTTAGAGTTTGGTATTTTATCTTTATATTTCTTAGTATTCCTTTTATGATGAAATTTCATATTCTTATGATTCTAATTAAGTATACTTTCTTTTTTATTAGATATGCAAGAGGAAGCAATACCTTATGATGATGGTTTAAATCCATTCTAACTTGCAATCCTTCATTAGTATATGATCTTATACCTGGATTGTTCATTTTCCATATGTGTAAGGGAACTAGTTAAGTAAGGTTGCACTTTCATATGATTAATGTATTAGCATCTAACACATCCTTGTCTACAAAATGAGTTTTCAAAATATTTGAAAAGAAGCTCTAAATATAGACATTATGGTTGCATCTTAGACAAAATATAGTATTGATTTAGGTAATTTGTTATCTAATGAATTGCTATCATGAGCTATATCTTCTCCTATTTCTATTTTTTGAAATCTTTTGAGAACCTATGTGAATGATATGAGGTAGTTAGACCTAGATTTCTATATCCCCTTATTTTTAGTGAAATTGTGAAATTAATTCTTTGAATGAAAAGATGTCTTTTACAATAAAATGTTTACATTAGAATTATTGGTTATAATCATACCCTCCCTACTATACATTTTTAGGGATTATATTTTTTTATTAGGCCATTTGATGTCTTTCTACATGCTCTCTATTTTAATATTACAATTCTTTAGGTTGAACTACATATATTACTTGTAGGACACAATAATTTGCATAGTTTAATCATCCTTGAGAACATTTAGGTTGCATTTGTGGTGACCTAGTTTATGAATAATCAGGTTATGTACCTTTGTTCATCTACGTTGTACCCTTCTTATGGCTCAAAGAAGAGAACCTAGATTCTTGCTATGAATTTGGTTTAAATTATTTATTGTTTCCTATATGAACAATTGTAATTTAAGTTAACCTAAATTGATTCAAAGTCTAGTAGGCAAACTACAAAGCCTTTGATCATGTTATGTGGGGAAGGGCATGTTGTATGAGCCCTCGAGGCCTAGGTCTAGCCCCTTAGGTCTTAGTTCTCTAAAACCATGTTTCCAAGAATTTTTATCATGATTGTTTATTTATCTCGAGAGAGTAATTCTATTATCTAGTTTTGCAAAAATCATGGCTCTTCATGATACAAGATTATTAGGGTTGAGTGAGATATTTGGGTGTTGTGCAAGAAAAAGTGGTAGGACTAAAGTATTAGTTAATCAATTATTTCATATGGCTGAATTTTAAAGTTTAAACCTATGCATCTAAATTGTCAATTCGTAATGTTACATTGAATCTTATGTGTTGATAGATAATTTTGTGAGACAATTTAATTATATTTAGTGATGTTTGTGGTTATTGCATGATGCTTGAATCAAGATAATTTTTAGGCATGACATAAAAAGTGGCTTTAATGCCAAGTCATTAGGATTAGTATGTATCTTGAAGATTGTATGAAGCCCTTGATTTATTTCCCATTTTTTGACACTACACTAGACTTTCATATGTCTTTTTGTTTTATTTTTAATGAACACATGCTCTATTAAATATCAGGACAAATTCTAAAGATGAAAACTATTAGTTCTCTAGACACAAACCACTAAGTCTTAATGCTAGAAATTGAATGTTGTTCCCTTAATGTTGAAAACTCAACCCTAAATGTGAACCCAAAAGATAAAATCATAAACATTGATACTAAGCATTAAACACAAACCACTAAATCTTAATGCTAAACATTACATTTTGAACTCATAAATATGAAAAGAAAAACTTGAACATGAATGCTAAACCTTAAATATAAAAATCTAAACCCCAAATTGTAATTGGTGAACCCTAGGCCTTGACCCTTGAACAATGAACAATGAACCCTAGACAATAAATGTTTGTGGAAAATGATGATTGCAAGTCATTTGACAAGATTGGTGGGAAAGGAATTTTTTAGTGGTTATATGTTTCTATTTGGTTATTTTTGAAATTACTAGATCCCTCAAATTTGTTTATGTTTATGTTCTTCAAAATTATCCAATTTGGCCAAATTGTATATTAATGTGAAACAAAATTAGATTGAGTTAGAAATTTTACTTCTTTAGTATGAAAAAATATCATGATATTACATATTTAAAAATTTGAGAACTAACCTCCACCATCTTATTAGGGACTATTTAATAGTTTTTAAAATGGTAACCCCATTTCAAAATATTTATTTCAAAATTATATATTGATTCAAAATTTAGATATTTAATCACCATAAATGTTATATATTCCTATAAAAATTTAGTCAATGAAATTCAAAACAAAGGTATAAGGAGAAAACATTCCCATCCACTCTAAATTTTTTTCCTAATCTCAAAAAATCACCTAGAATATTATGCTTCTTTGTAGTGGATACCATTAAAGATATAACTAAACTTCAGTTAAAATAACAACCATCATGTTAAAATCCAAAATACAAAAGAACTCTTGGAAGAGAACTCATAAGCACATCATCTTTGAACATGTAAATTATGAACTAGATAGATATATCTAATGTAGGTTTGTTAAGTTTGAGACCCCTACATGATAAGGATACAAAGAAAAGAGCTTCCCTTAGCTTCAAGAAATATTTATTCTGTACTGACAAGGCCAAACACATGAAGGTGGAAGCTCGGTGGCCTCACCTAAGACCTAGAACACACTTAAAACCTAAGACCTAAGACCTAGAACACAACTAAGGCCTAGAAGACACCTTTATGAAACTTAAGACATGTACATTAAGACACCTAAGATTTACACTACTTCACACCTAAGACCTTTAAGACACTTAGAAGACATACCTACTTGACACATTTAAGACACCTAGACACCTAAGTCTTAAAACACCTAAGAAACCTAAGACCTATAAGACACCTATACACCTCTAAAACACCTAAGAATTAAGATATGTCTAAGACACCTAAGAAACTTAAGACATATAGTAAGACACCTAAGACATTTAAGACACTTACTTGACATATCTACTTGACACATTTAAGACACCTAGACACCTAAGACACCTAAAACACCTAAGAAACTGTAAGACCTAAGACACCTCTAGACACCTAAGACATCTAAGACTATCTATATATAGTTTAGAGATCATACCTGCACAACATGAAGTTCAATTTTATAACTTGATATCCTTATAGGCATAGACCTACATAATTACAAAAAATAAAAATCTATCTAAATAAATTTATAGCTCGTTTGTAGCTTGATCATATTTGATTATAATAAAATTTGAACTAAGAACCATTGAAATTAAAATTTGAAAGGAAAGAACTATCAAGAATCGTGTACATTTAAAAATAAATCAATAGATCAATAGACAATTCAAGTGCATATA
Organism: Cunninghamia lanceolata; assembly: GCA_027924645.1. NCBI lineage: Eukaryota > Viridiplantae > Streptophyta > Pinopsida > Cupressales > Cupressaceae > Cunninghamia > Cunninghamia lanceolata. Next base: position 5,341,823 of record BSBN01000334.1, on the reverse strand, counting down.
CCTTCATACCATGTATCAATTGCTTCAACTTGTTCTTCAATAATGTAGTTAGAGCTCTTGGTACCTATAATCTGGATCTTCTCTATCTTTTATTATCTTTAAAATCTTTTCATGATCTTTAATAGAGAATCTCCTCTTTTTTTGGCCTCGTCCTCTTTTTTGTAAAGTGTCCAAACTTAATCTTGTTGCTATAACTAAGTGACTATACTATAGAACCTTTTGTCCTGGCATATAAACAATAAATATAATACCATTTTTATCTATCTTTACTTGTTGATAATAGGTGCCTTCAACAACAACTGATCTAATGGGATATGATTGTCCATCACCATCTGTCATTGATTCTAACAATTTTGATTTTACTTGTGTGCATCTTAGTAGATAGTAATCTACACCTTCTGTATTGTCAGGATCTGCAACCATAGTAAAAATATCTCCTGTACACACCACAAGTAAACATGTTTGTACATTTGAGTTCAACAATGTAAATCAAATGTTCAAAACTTTATTATGTAACCTAGAATATAAATCAATTCTGTCACTTACCTATAACAACTAAATCTGATACACATTTGTAATCAACTGAATATATAGGATCATATACATCTACAATGTCACTATCTTCAAAAGGAGGCATTGATATTATTTGTTTCATTTCCCATTGTGAAACATATCCATCCCTTACATTTAGACATTGTGGAATATTTGCATTGTTCTCAATGCAATCAACACAAAAATAGGATTTTTCTCTCACTTGAATAGCAATAGGCTTTCTATGTCTTGTAGTCATGACTTGATGCAAACTTCTAACACCATTAATAGCTTGACAATTATATGGATTCGATAGATCAATATCTGCATGTATGAACAAATTATTGAGCATCTCAATTAAAACTATTTAAATTTAATTAAATCACATGTGTAATTATATTTAAATATTACAGTTTTCAAATAACATAAATTCAATTAACAAAACTTTAACTTCACAAAAATAGCATTTGTTGTATATTGAGTCATGGGCACCAAAATGGCTTTTGCACCATTCAACAATTTGACTTGCATTTCATATGGTGTTACCTGCAATTTCATGTTGGTGTTTAGTGCCTAGGTAAGAGGTTTGAGAATTTAAAAAAGTTCACATGTACATCTATGTATTACAATACATGTAGATCAATTATATAAATCATTGTAGAAGTATTCAACAATTTTAAATTTTGTAAATTTTGTATCTAGTATGTATTACCTGCAAGTTCATATTAGCGAAGTGTATGCTTTACACATACTCCTTCTCCATCATGCTCTCCTTTTCCATGTCCACTCTCAAAAAATTCCACAAAAACCTTATGCCAAATTTAGCATGTTATTGAGTTAACCAATTAAATGCTTTTGCAGACTTAAATTGTCATGTATAAATAGTTATATATAAACAATAATTTGAAAACAAAAAATTAGTTAATAATTCAAGTCTTAAAATTTTATAAATTTTTAAATTTAAAATTTAAAATTAAAAAATAATAATAAAATCAACACTTACTAGCACATCCATCAGACCAAATCCATTGTTGTAATGCAGTAATACGACGTCTCAAATCTTCAAAAAACATTTGAAAGCAATGTGCTACATAGCTTCTATCATGACCCATATCATCACTGATGTAAAAGTGAACCTCCTTGATAATAGTTTGTTCATCTTTAGTACTCTTTAACTCATCTACAAATAACTCAGCATGTCTATAGCAAACTTGTACAAAGATTGTGACTTGCTCTGAATGATAATATTGACTTTGAATCTCAGTTTGAGGACTAAATGTATAATTTTTAGAAAAATCTACAATAGAGAGAATACAACCCGGTGGAAAATAATTCTGAGTCATGAAATTATTTAGCCTGCCATCTTGGAGCATGACAATGTTGGATATGTGGGTATACAATGTTACAAAATTTGTTCATAAACTCGTTGCAGGGCAATTCACTCTCTCAAAACAATTTTTCTAGATTCAGCTCTTGACTTCATTGAATATTTCTCATATTCAAATCTCTTCCAAACAACTTACATTGAATGATCAATATACTCAAATGGTAAAAATTTTGTTAAATTTTCACAATCTACACATATATTTCTTATACACCTGTATATTGAATTCATTTGAATCTTCTACTTTTTCACATAATATAGACTTCACAAATTGTGTTGTACTTCTAGGGATGGCTACATTTGGATTAACTATTGCCATAAGTTTTTTATATGACTGTAGGTGTAGATCAAATTCAACATGATTTTGATAGCAACAAGTTTCTCGTACTTTACTTATACATACAAAACGTGATTGTAAATTCTCAAACATCCTTTGAGAAATCTTCACCTATGAAAATTCTTGCTTGAATGCTTCAAAAGATTCACTCTGTGTTGTATCTATAAAGTGCTTTGGATGATAAATTTTTTTACCATCTTTGTCTTTTATTTGTATAGTGTCCCTTCTATTGGAAGAAACACGGAAGTGCTCGGTCTAATATCCAATTACTTTTTGTTTTACATCTTCTGAAATTCTATCTCTTTGAGGGACTTGACAAATATTTACCCAATTATTTTCAATATTTTCATCTAATCTGTTTCTCTTATTGATATAGTTTTGAACATTTCTCCTATATACATTTACTCATTGGGCAATTGCTTAAACTTGTCTTCTATGTGATAATTTCTTACTAGAAATTACAGTCATCAATGCTCTATGTGCATAACTTAAACCAGAACTTCGAATCTTGGTTTGAATAGAACCTAATGTTATTTAAAAGTATTCAATTACTGTCTAATTTACTAAATTTGAGGATTTTTTCTCGTTATCAACTCCTAACAACTCTAAAATAGGGGTCATTTCTTTTTGCCTAAATAACTTTGCACATAATTGTGCTCTTCCAATTAGAGATTTATCTTCAAAAAATTCATCCCAAATTCTTTTAGAGTGCAATTTTATTGTGGTTTTAGGTAACATATGTTCAAGTGAAATGTTTTTGGAAAGAGCATCCTCATCCATCTCCATAATATTTTTCATTCCATGCAAAAAAAAATTATCACTACTACCAATTTCATCTTGTACTTGTTCATTAACACGCCCTTCAACTTGTCCATCAATAATTTCAATGGGTTGTTCTTGACTAGATGTTCCTAGGGTTTTTTCATCTATTTTTTGGTCATATAACCTTGATCTAGTTCTTTTATTCCTCATCACAAATTGCTTGTTTTAATTCACCTACATAGACATATACATCCTAATAAATAACTCATGAAGTTCAATTTTTACATGGTAAAATGAGCAAATAAGTTGGGAATCATGTTACATACTTGAAAATTTGTAGCCTCTCTTCACAAAAAACACCTTTTGTGTGGTTTCTCCAAATTCTTGAATTGAAAAAAATTAAAAAAATAATTTTTAGCCTCTATTACGAAAAATTTTGCTTCTTCTATTTTCTCCTTGATGCTTGAATTGAAAAAAAACACAAAAAATAAAGCTATATATATATATAAGTTTAAAAAAATGAACTACCGACTGGTGGCTGTCACTAGAAATATATAATTTCAGGCAAATCTATCTCGCCTAACTTTGATCCAGGCGATTTGAAATCGGTCGAGTTCGATTCGCTCGAAATTATCTATGTGGCATTCCACTTGGCAGCCACCTCCTCATTTTCTATGCTTTTCTGAAATTCTCAACTTAAACTGAATATTTCTTCAATCAAAATGGATTATTTCAAAAATTAAAAAATACCCATTTGTAGAGCTCTGAGTCTAGAGTCCAAATATGTTTTTTTTAAAATATTTTTATTAGTTTTAATATGTTTTTTTTTAAATTATTGCAAGTAGGTTGTTAAAATCAGAAACGACACTGATTAGAAATTTTAAAAAAAATATCAAAACATATCCAATTTTTTTCAAAATGATATGGTTCACTAGAGGAAAGAGTCCTCTCCAAAAAGGTATAATTGGTTTTGTGAAAATGATAAAAAAAATTATACAAAACTTGACGAGGAATGAAAACTAACAGATTCTGTAAAGTTTGACTTAAAAACTATATTACAAAGAAAATATGCATTGAAAACTATTTTTTTTTTCTCCATGCACTATATATTAAACTCATTTATTTGGGAAAAAAATTTAGGGAATAATAAGATTGTTTTCTCTTTTTTTTTGTGACGTGGACTAGAAGTCACTTCTTCCTAAAATTTTCAGCAATTCAAAACTTGCTCTTAAATTTATAAAAAATTGTCAGTAATTTTTTAAATTTTTTGAAAAACTACAAGCATCAAATTCATCAAGAGATCTACATTTCATTAGTTTACATCATTTTGAAATTCAAAACATAAATGCCACTTTTATGAGGTCAAAGTTCAAATTTTGTTTTGTTGTTGGCTAATTCCTTTATAAAGTGTGACACAAGTTTGTGCTTTTACCCAAATCAAAACATCAAAATCCCTGTGCACACCCACATATTAGGCCAAATAAACATGAAAACTCAATCAAAGCTTCAAAATCAAAAGCTTAGGACAACCATTCATATCTCGAAGATCCAAGTGTGTGCAATTGAGTTCATTCCCATCCATTAGCAACTAAGATCATCTCAGTTCCTTCGCATTAAGCTACATGATTAGTACACACCTCATGAACTACCTGGACATGGCCCCGCTGCCAGCGAGCATCTATAGCCCTTATGGGTTTGTATCATAATTCCACTCGAGTATAACCCTACTACCGGTTAGGCATCCATAGCCAAAGTAAATATTACTCAATTGTCCATCTAACTAGGCTATAGTATGTGATTGTGATTTTCTTTTTCTTTTCTTTTGATTTTTAACAAGCTAAAATTTTGATAGAGTACAATGCAGTATCGCTACCCTTGCAACACATGCTTTTTGAAGGCACGGGTTACATTGATAACTCAGCTAGTTGGGTGTGGAATTCCGATGGTGGCAAAGGTGGACCTTAGATTTTTGACTTAATGAGAGATCACAAAGACTTACTTAGGTACCTCTAGATTTTAAAAGTGTGAAAAAAGTATAAGATCCCAAAACACTTCAAGTCACTCTAAATAGTCACTTTATCTTCCAAGAGCAAGCAACATGTTATCAAACACTAACAATGGAGTCCACAATGAATCCATCCATTTGATACAAGTTTATCAAAAGTAAAAAAGAAGCACCCATTTTAGGATTAAGCATTTTAAACATATAATCAAAGATATCTTTGACAAAATGCAATGTATGATTCCATTCTTGAGTCAAGTACATTTCTTAACAAATAGACAAACTAAAAAAAATTACCTTCTAATTCAAAGAATTTCATGAATATTTATTCCCAAAATAAACTTAAAATTACCTCATAGAGTCAACCAAAATTTGCTTGAAATTTAATTGCCATCCACAAACTGAGATCCCAAGAAAAACCAAAACTTAGAACAAGAGAAACTAAACCAAACACAACAAATCAAACCTAAAACTAACCTATGAAAGTAGGAAACAACTACACTAACTATGTATAAATAAGTCCCTAAAGGAACTTAGGGTTGGAAATGCTTCTTCAAGAATTTACCATTGACGGGCAATGGAACGAGTTCTCTAGTGAGTGTCTTTAGTCTAAAAGCATTCTCTACCAAAATTTCAGCAGTTTGGTAAGGGCCTTTCAAGAGATTATCAAATTTGTCATGTTCACCCTTTCTCTCTTTTGCTTTATCCTAGTATAGAACCAATTTAGATATATGAAAGGATTTGATCTTAGCTTGTCTATCAAACCACCTCTTCATAGTTCCCTAATGTTTTACAAAATTCTCTAATGTCATGTCTCATTTTTCTTCCAAGTGAAGCAATTGTGACAACCTAGTTTGGACCCTATCATTTTCTTCGATGTAATCTTGCATAAATTACAAAGTGGGGATTCTCAGTTGGATTGGGAATACAGGATCTTGGCCATGAACTAGATGATAAGGAGATGTACCCAGGGAACTCTTTATTCTCATTCTATCTACCTAAAGAGCAAGACTAAGCCATTTATGCCAATCCATCAAGTTTCTATCCAAAAGTTTCTTAAATGTACCTAATAAGTTCTTGTTGGTGGATTCTACTAGGCCATTTCCCTATGGGTAATAGTTGGATGAAAACTTTAATGTGATGCCATATTCAAAAGCCCAATTAGAAAATTTCAATGAAGTAAAAGCAGGACCATTATCACAAACAAGTGCATGTGGACATCCAAACCTAGTGATAATATTTTCTTCAAGAAATTTAATCACGTCATCAGAAGTACAAAGTTTTAATGCATGAGCTTCAGACCACCTGGTATAGTAATTAGTAGCAGTCAGAATATACCTGTATTGTGTTGAGGAAGATAAGTTAATTGTACGAATAAAATCAAAACCCCATTGAGCAAAAGGTCTTACTTCGACCACAGGTTGAAGTGGCATGGTAGGATTTCTTTCACTTAAAGAAGCTACTTGGCATCTATGGCATTTCTTGACATGATCATATGCATCTTGAAACAAAGTAGGCCAATAATAGCCCACCCTTAGAATCTGATGTGCTATGGCCAAACCACCTTTGTGACATGTTTCAAATTTTCTGTGAAAGTGTTCCATTATTTGACCTACTTCATCTTTTCCTATGCATCTCAAATATATCCCTTCATGATTCTTTCAAATAGTACTGATCCTTGGAGCATAAAATGTTGACTCTTTATTCTCAAAGCTCTCTTCTGGGTTGAATTCATCTATGTTAGACATTTCTAATTTAGCAGATAATATAAGATGTCATTGTACCACTCATCAGGTGATACATCCTCAAGAGTATAAACTTGTTGTACCAACCCTGGCCTCTCAACTAGAATCATTTGTGTCAATCCTTGTCCATGAACAAGCTTCATTGGTTGAATTTCAATGTCATATTATTGAATGATGGTGCCCACTTGCTTCTTCTTTCTCCCAATTCATTCTACATAAGAAGGGTCTTGACTGCTACATCTGGAACAATAGCATATATTTTATTTCTCAAAATATAATGCCTAAATTTCTTGATTGCTTTGACTAGTGCATAAGCTTGTTTCTCCACATTAAGATATCTTAAGTCAGCATCTTTCAATGGGGTGCTCATAAATGCTATGGGGTGCTCATCTCCTTCTTCATTCCTCTATGTGAGGTTTGTTGCACATGTATGCTCTGAAGAAAAACAATATAGATTAAATGGCCTTCTGTAATCTGGGCTTATCAAAACAAGAGCATTAACAATAGCTTGTTTGATTTCTTCAAATGCCTTTCTTAGTGCAATTGTTCATTCTATCTTGAAATCCTTCTTTAGCATATCATTTAATGGTTTGACGATTTATGTGAATCCTATAATGAATTTTTTGACAAAGTTTATCTTTCCAATGAATGACTTCAATTCTTTCTTACTTGCAGGCATATGAATTTTGGAAATGGCCTCTATTCCACTTGGATCAATTGAAATGAACCATTTTTTGAAATCACATGTCCCAGTAATTTACCTTCTATCACTCCAAACATGCACTTCTTTGGATTCAACAAGATTCCATGCTTTTTACACCTTTGAAATATTTTTCTCAAATCTTCTATGTGATCTCTTTTCTTGGAGAATACTGTAAGATCATCTATGTATATAATTATATATTTTTTAATTAAATCATGAAAGGCAATGTCCATAGCCCTCTGAAATGTAGCTCCAACATTGATTAATCCAAATGGCATCCTTTGATATGCAGAAGTTCCCCATTTTGTAGTGAAAGCAATCTTCAACCTATCCTATGCTTCTACCATTACTTGGTTTTATCATGAATATCCATCTAAGAAAGACATCACATGGGAACCATTTACAATTTGCAACACTTCATCCAATGATGGCAATGGATAATTATCCTTTTTGGATGCTCTATTCAAATTCCTAAAATCTATGCATAGTCTTATCTCTCCATTTTTCTTGCGGACTGGAACAAGATTGGCGACCCATGTTCAATGCCTTACTAGGAATTTTATTTTTGCACTCAACAACTTCTTTACTTCTCGATATATCAGTGGCTCTAAAAGTGGATTGACATGTCTCTGCCTTTGTGTGAATGGCTTGCTATTAGGCTTAAGAGGAATGGTGTGTGTAATGATTGAAGTATCATAGGACTTTAAACCATCATAGCTCCATGCTACAATGTTTGAGAATTCTTTCATCCATTTAAGTATACCCTCTTTTTCTTTAGGCTTGCACACCTTTCCTATGAATACAATCTTCTCTTCACCATCTGTTCCTATATTGATAGCTTCAAATTTATCTCCTTCTGTCTTGTGATTTCTTAATGCACTCAATTTATCTGGGTCAAAGAGTCTTTCCAATTCAATCATTCCTCATGGCATTGCGCTATTCTTCAAGTTTAGGATACCATCTGGATCAAATTTTACCTATTCCAAATCTTCTCCATCTATGATTTGAGCATGGAAAATCTTAGAATTTCTGATGAAATCCAATATATGTTTATCATCATTGAATACCTGAAAATTTGAACTATTATTTAGAACTGATGGAACTAAAACCAATTCTATTGTGAAATTCTTTAAACCTTCCATAGGATGTGTTGTAAGTGAACTTGCGGCATGTGCCAAGGAATTGGCAACTTGATTCTTTGATCTATAAACTAATTTGATGTTGAATCCATCAAAACTTTCAATCAAATCCTAAACATAGTTTCTATGTCGCTTCAATCTCTTATCATGACAAACATATTTCTTTCTTATTTGTTTGATAATTACCTTTGAATCTCTGTAAACATGCATGATCTTAGCACCTTTCCTAGTAGCCATTAATAATCCATGAACTAATGATTCATATTCTTCAACGTTATTTGTACATTGAAATTGAAGTCTATATGCAACCAAGAATGATTCGTCTGATGGATTGATCAACTTGAATCCAGCACCAACTCCTTGCTTTGACTTGGATCTATCAAAATGTAAAGTCCATACTTGATTCCCTTCCTGAGTTACTGAAGCTTTATTTGGACTTTCTTTTTCATTACCCTTCTTAGGAGTCTTTTGTGAAATTTGATTCTTCTCTAGTCGATCTTCACTTTTTTCAACCTTTTCAACCATTTTAGTTTTAGTGGGTGACTCTACAGGATTATCTTCTTTCTTTACTTGCAAAATTTCTTGACTTGCAGCTTTAGGAACTCTCCTGTATACTTGTTCTAAGGCAATTTTACACATGGCACAAGAAAACTCTAAATGAAAAGCATTGTGTCTCCGACATCAGTTGGGTAATAACAAATCCTTGACATTTGCATGTTGACCCAACTCTATTGATTGTCTAACATTCTTAAGTACAAAATTTCAGAAAGTTTGAAATGTACCATCCCGTTCATCATAAGAAAGCCCATTATCACTTTCTACCAAAATTTCAATTTCATCAAAAGATTTTTGACATTGATTCTCTTCAACCTCTAAACTTTATAGCATGAGGACTTCTCCCATATTTGGCCTATAGTTTCCAAGATCAGTTTCTAGGAACAAGGCCTCATTGTCTTCACCATATTCGATGATCATTAGTTTTAACCTTGGAGTACTATTAATTCTTATTTGATTTGGAATTCCTTTCCTTGGTAGCCACATGTGCAGGAAGTCAGTAGCTACATACCCATTCAATCTCCTCAACCAATCTCTACTCAAAAGCATGCTATATACACATGGGATGTCAACAACTAAAATGTCGATGTAGTGTTGGATTCTTGGATCGGATGATAACTGCATGTGTATATTATTTAGCTCTCCAACAATAGGAACTTCTATCTTATCCACCTTTGTAACTTTGTTTGTGGTTTGGGGAGGAATCAAACCTAGCCTTCTACATATGGCGAGTGGCATTACATTGCATGATTCTCTTGAATCCATTAAACAATTGTGTAGCATCTTCCCAAAAATATGAACTGATAATAAGAAAGGGGTAGATTCATCTCTTCCTTGATTAAAAACTATGGACTTTTCTCTTGGTGTGTTAGGGTGTGCATTCTTTGCCACATCACTTTCTCATGGAATTTGATCTTTTGTTGTATTGTCATTTTTGGCAATCTCTTCACCTTTAACAATTCTTCCTTCTTTTGTATCCTTTGTAGGTTCTTGGGCTATACATACTAAGTTCAGAAGCTGACTAGCACACTCTGATGCATTTTGAAAACAAGATGGAATACTCTCCACAACATGTGCATTCTGAACATTGGGTGAATTTGAAGAGCCTGTCATAGTGTTCCTTGAAGTAGATGTATCACTTAGACTACTTAATACTATGTTTCTAATCTCAGGGATTCTCATTAGTTCGGCCAAAGGTATGCTCACCTTCACTTTTTTGAATTCTTCTATGACAATCAAGCTTAAATGCTTCAATTCTTCATTTGGTGTAGAAACATCTCATGAAGGATTGATTCTTTGTGGAATATCTCATGGTGAAACCTGTCGTGTTGGAGTGACCCTTTGAGCAACAACCCTTTGTTTGAATTCCGGTGAATCCTTTGGATAATTTGGATTATTTCTAGCATTTGGATTTAGTGGAGTTTGAAAATTGTTAGGAGGAACTGATGTGGTTAATAGGTCTTGTACTCGATGATTTCTTTGATAGCTTTTTAGGGGTGGATTTCCAGTTGATTATTGAAATGCTTGTACTTCCCCTATTGTCTTATCTTGAAAGTCATTATTGAATGGAAGGTAGTAATCTAAATCTTCAATTGGTCCATTTGTAGATGTTGGAGGAAACCTTCCATTATACTCCATTGTATCATATTCCATCACAGGAGGGAATGTGAAGTCCTCAATGATCAAGGCTTGATCATACCTAGTTGTGGCAACAACCTCATATCATGATGTTGATTGAGGAGCCCCTTGAGCTTGCTTGCTTTGCATCTCCTTCTGAAATATATCAGCAGCTATTTTGAACTCCATACATTGCAACTCAGAATGCTAATTTGTGTTATGTAATCTACACCAACTTGATAAAGCTGTCTCTACTAAGAACAGCTTGTTTGCTAGTCTAGAATATGGATTTGAAGTATTTTCCAAAGGAAAAGGGACATTCCCATTATTTGGAGATGTATTCCATGTTTTATTTTTCCTTTGGAATCCTTAGTTTGTTCCTCAAAATCCCTAGTTATATGTCTGATAATTTCCTTAATCTCTCTAATTTCCTTGATATCAATTTTGGTTTCTTGATCCCTCTGATTTCCTTGGAAATTTCTTTGCATATTTTGTAAATGATTATTTTGGTTTCTCAGGTGGGTAGCCTTGGTGGATAACCTCTTTACTTGATCAATTAACTATTTCATTTCATCCTTCTCTTCTTGAGTCCTCATGGAGAATGATGATCCTTGTAAATACACAAGCTATGCTAGCGAAGCCTGTGAAATGGGCGTGGATGGATACAGCACCAACTGATTATTTTGAGTAGGAATAGGGTTCATTATAGGACTATGATGTGTCAATGCTCGATTTATTCCTTACATTTGATTAGGCATGGCTAGGTACCTGATATGATTGAGTGGGCCCTGAGTGTTCAACCCTAAATCTATATTCACTTTGACAGATTCCACATATACTTCTGTTAGACTCATTGGAGGTGCATTTGCCCTTTTCACAAAAATGGAGGTAAGACAGTCCAATGTTGCATAACATACTTCTCTGGCCATTGCATCATCAATGTTATATAGATCTTGCAATCCTGAATAAGCCTTATGGAACCTATTTGTTGTGATGTTCACAACATGCCCCATTTTTGACCTAGAGGCAAAATGAGGACCCCTATTTGCTTTTGCTTTTGGCTTGGTTCTGTGTGTGGGGGCGATGTAGGAAAAATTTCTTTGGTGCTTGAAGGTCAGTATGAGCATGAAGCGTGATAAAATAGAATAGATTCATGAATTTTGTGTTGCAAATCAATCAGTCTTGCATTTTAAAATGATTTGAAGATTCCTTATATTTTGAGGGCCATGCTTTTTTTGGAATACCTGGGTCACGTGGATTTCATATATAAATTTTTATGATGATGCATATGCCATGTTTTATGGAAATGCAAATATGCATTTATGTGTATAAGTCGCTGAGGTCTGTGAGTGTAGTGAATATGCAAATTTAGTATGTACGTGGATGTCAGAGAATTCCAATTTTGATATGGTACATTTGTATTACTAATGCATTGTTGTTTGTGTACATTTCTATCGTTATAGGATGGACTTGAGTACTTATTTAATGGGCCCTAAATTAAGTTGCTGCATGAGGAGAAGAGAAAGAAAAATGTAATGTTAACATGGTTGTATATTATAATTTGTTTGTATGTTGGTATATGATATGTAATTTAAGATACAAAACAACATACAAACGGATGATACAAAATGACATACAAAACAAGATACAACCCAACATACAATTTAATAATAAATCCAACATACAACGTAGTGTAGAAAATGACATACAAACGAATGTACAAAATAGCATATAATGTATTATGCAGTGTGACATATGATGTGAAATATACAAAGTAGGATACAATGTTATAAACAATGAAATGTATAAGTGTCAGAACTGAACGTAATGTTAATTCATTTTATAGGCTGGAATATCTTTTTTTTGGTATGTGTGGCATGTTTGTACTTGTATACAAAACTAGATTATGCAAAAGGGCAAATATACCAGAATCGATAGAGGTTCTAGTACATTTGATAAACTAATCGCATCCATAGTTGTATAGGTTGCATCTGTATTCAGTATAAGAAATCCGTAAAAGTGATATACAAAGCCATAATTGGCAGCAAATACACTATGTAATGTAACGAGGCATGCCGTATATGATGATATTCAATATGCAAAAGGGATAGGCATAAAATAGGTAAAAGGATCATGGAACCAAAGTAGTTTCAAATGCAGTTGAATCAACTTATGAATTCTATTTGGTATGTTTATATTTTGCATTCGATGTATGCAATGGATATATGTGAACGAACATACAATTGAAGAATTGGCGAGAGGTATATTTCATTTTGTAAATGGGTGATGTCCAAATCTGTCTAGATGTGAGTTGGTTTATATTTGGTGTACAAAACTTGGTGTATATAAATGATGATACAATGGTGGATTCGACTACAATTTTAATTCAATTTATGAACTGACTGAATTCGGCTTCGTTTGTTTGCATTAGTACTTGATATATAGAAATGGCATGCTAGAATATCATGGTACAATTACGGAACTGAGGATGTTTCTGATGCATTTTGTGAATTAAGGGTGTCCATTTTTTGTCATATTACTGAGGTGAAATTGAAAGTAATTCTAAAGTGTTTCCTGAGGGCTTTTTTTTTATCAAGAAAAGGTAGAATTTAAACAGTTTTGATGCATTTTATGGATTGATGAGTTCTATTTTGTGTGTTGTAAAGAGTGACATATGGGAGTGAAGATGCAAAAGTGGAATTAGAAATAGTTCTAGTACATTTTGTTAACTGATGAGGACTTTTTTTTATGTTTTAGCAGGTGTAGGGTGAATTCACAAAGGAGGTATACAGCGAAATGCAAAGGCAGTGGATGTGCATGAGGGGTGAAACAAAGGATGGAACTAAAGATATTTTTAATTCTTGTTATAAACTGATGATTTTTGTATTGTATACAAAAGATGAGCGAGGGGATGTATAAAAGGTGAGTGCAAAATGACAAAATTGTAAGGCAAAGCGAGGCTCACGATACAAACTCAGATCATGATTTAGCATGGTTACAGAGGGTGAACAGAAGTTCAAAGTAGAAAGGGACAATAGGAAGATATTTTGAAATTATTAAAAGATTCCAAGAGCATCTTTGGTGCTGGTGAATATGCTTCTCAAGAATTTTGGCGGGCTTCTTTGTCCACTGTTGATGCTACATTTGAAATATGGACCATTGATTAGTCAAACTTTGTAACCATATTAGGGTAAATCAAATCTATTTAATGGGCACTGATATTTGTTTTTGGACACATAGGAATACATAGAGGCTTAAAAAAAAGTGAACAGAGTATGCAAGAGAGGTGACTGGAAAGCAGTGCCCCCTGAGCAAAATTAACATTAGGAATTTGCCTGTTGTCTGTAGTTGAGTATGCAAAAGTGTCTGGTCTCTTTGCTTCATCTGTGAAGGTGTCTGTAAGTGTTTATTGTAAGTAATTCAAAGGATTGAAGTCATAAAACATTATAAATTTGAAATGGCTATCATATGTTAGTAAATACAAACATCAATTTTCTGCGTCTATCTTCAGAGTGTTAATTGATTCAAGTATTTTGTAATCTATTTTCCCTTGAACATTGCAATTCCATATGTAGGTTCATGAAACTGCTCAGGATTTATGTATGGGGATTTATTTTCTATTCGATTGATTAGGATAAACAAACTTATATGCATGAGTAATATAGAATTGTATGTGGATAAAATCTAGTTTTCTTACTTTAACTTTCCTAACTTTTCCCCAAAAGTCAAAAATAATTATCTTAAACGCAAAGATTTGAAGGAAATTGTCATACATTTGAATAAAGAATGAGGAATTGTAGTGATCTTTGATAATTTTCATATAGATTTGAAAGACAGTTTGTTTTACTGAAATTCATGCGAAGCTTTTTGATATAATAATGAATTTATGCAAAAGAATGAATACTTTGTTGATATTTGTAACAATTTGTATAATTTGAGGTCCAATAAATCATTAATTACTTTAATTTGTGTAAGGCCCCTTGAATATAACATCTTCACATCAACCTGTTGAATTATCCACAAGGTAAAGAACTGACCATACCGAAACTTGAGATTAAGAATTCTTAGTCAATTCTTCATATCTTTCATGACAGCTAAGGTTCCTTTGTGAATTTTAACTTTTGTTATGAATGTGTAAAAACATCCATCAACAATTTTTGGTGCTAGAAGGAGGGCCTGATTAGAGTTTAAGGTATATTTTGTGTAGACTAGCTGATAGGATCATATTAATGCTTTGCAATTTGAATGTTCTAACTATAAATATCTTTAGTCTAAGGGAATTTGAATGCATTTTGCAAAATATATAGCTTAAACTTCAAAGATTATTCTAATTTTTTGAGTTTTAATGTTTTATTCTGAGATATGCTAGATCTCATAAAATTTCAAAAAAATAAAAAAATTGAAAATAGAGTGACATTTTCAATGGACTCATATAAAGACAATTTCTAGATTAATATTTCTATCTTTCAAGAAATTTTAAATAAAATGATTTATCCTAAAAATTTATCTAATTTCAGTTTATTTGGAAGGTGCAGGATACATAAGTCCACAGAGCATGGTGAAAATAATTGTCTGACTTTTCTTACAAGGTTAGATTTAGCTTTATAAGGATTGATCTCTTTCTTAGATCTATACAGGGCTAATGATTGGCAGGAAAATGAAGGTACTATGGAGCAGCCAGAAAAGGCAGCATCAACAAACATTAATCGTTGAGAGAATACATAAATTAAACAAATGCCAAAAATGAAGGATAGTAAATCATTTTTCTTAGGATCATGTGATGGTAAGAATAAGTGTTTACCTTTCTATCCAAGTTCAAATATGAGTAAAACTGACTATAGGTATAAATACTTTGAAAAATACAGAGAAGGGGTTGTACCCCATTTTCAGTCATTGGAAAATAAGCAAAGAGGATTTAACGAGAAGAAGAAGAAAAGTGAAGTTAATTTTGATGCATTTAATAAATATGTTGAATTACTAGGAAATGCTTATCAAATTAAAATCTCCAGATCTGATTTGAAACATTTTAATGAAAATGATTGGACAAGGAAATGTAAACAAGTGGTGACTAAATTAAAATGCACTAAAATTAAAGAGGTTTATGTACCAACAAATAAAGGAATCATAGGAAAAGAAGTAAATCTTGATTTATTGTTTGATTTCTTTAAATTGAATTACCAAATCTAGGATTGTTGCAAGATAAGGGAACTAGATGTTTCACTGAATGATAAGACTGAGTTATTCGAAGAACACTTGGTGAAAATAGAAGATATAGAGGATTCTGTTATTCTGTACATAATCAGACAACACTCCAACATTATTTTGAAAATGAAATAGGGAAGTGTTATTGTCAATCAATGTTTGTTCCACATTCATACTCAAATGATTTAGAAATAATAAATTTGTGTATGTCAGAGTATTATAATGATGATACTCATTCATGTGTTGATGAGAATAAAATTAAAGAGGACATGGAGGTGTTGCTAGAATTTAAAAATTAGATAAGCTTGCTGAATGAAGAGATGAAGTTAAATGAAGATACAGGAGTAATACATCATGAGTCAAGTGTCATCAAGGTTGAAGTAGGGTGGAACATTGAGCTAAAAAACAAAAATGTAAAGTCAAATAATGGACTGGCTGGCAGTGAACAAATATGTCTAACAAAACCAAAAATACATCAAGTTGTTTTTTTCCTTTCCTCAGTGAATGATGTTAAATATTGTTACCTAAGATGCTATCAAACATATAATCCAACATCAAACGTAGTGTACAAAATGACATACAAATGAATGTACAAAATAGGATATAATGTATTTTCCAGTGTGACATATGATGTGAAATATACAAAGTAGGATACAATGTTATAAACAATGAAATGTATAAGCGTCAGAACTAAACATAATGTTAATTCATTTTATAGGCTAGAATATCTATTTTTTGGCTATGTATGGCATGTTTGTATTTGTATACAAAACTAGATATATGCAAAAGGGAAAATGTACCAGAATCGATAGAGGTTCCAATACATTTGATAAACTAATCATGTCCATAGTTGTATAGGTTGCATTTGTACTTGGTATAAGGTTTCTATAAAAGTGATATACAAAGCTGGAATTGGCAGCAAATACAAGATATAATGCAACGAGGCATGTCGTATATGATGATATACAATATGTAAAGAGGATAGGCATAAAATAGATATAGGGATCATCGAACCAAAGTAGTTTCAAATGTAGTTGAATCAACTTATGAATTCCATTTGGTATGTTTATTTTGCATTTGATGTATGCAATGAATATATGTGAATGAATATACAATGGCACAGAATTGGCAAGAGGTATATTTTATTTTGTAAATAGGTGATGTTTGGATTTGTCTGGATGTGCGTTATTTTAGATTTGGTGTACAAAACTTGGTGTATATAAATGATGATACAATGGTGGATTTGACCAGAATTCTGATTCACTTTATGAACTGACTAAATTCTGCTTCGTATGTTTGAATTAGTACTTGATATATAGAAATGGCATGCCAGAATATCATGGTAGAATTGCAGAACTGAGGATGCTTTTGATAAATTTTGTGAATTAATGGTGTCCAATTTTTATCGTATTACTAAGGTAAAATTGAAAGTGTTTCTAAAGCGTTGCCTGGGGGTCATTTTTTTAATCAAGCAAAGGTGGAATTTAAATAGTTTTGATGCATTTTTATGGAATGATGAGTTTTGTTTTGTGTGTTGTAAAGAGTGACATATGGGAGTGAAGATGCAAAAATGGAATTAGAAATAGTTCTAGTACATTTTGTTAACTGATGAGGACTTTTTTTTTAAACTTCTAGTAGGTCTGTGGTGGATACACAAAGGAGGTATACAGTGAAATGCAAAGGTGATGGATGTGCATGAGGGGTGAACAAAGGATGGAACTAAATATATATTTAATTCCTATTATAAACTGATGATTTCCGTATTGTATAAAAAAGAAGAGCGAGGGGATGTATAAAAGGCGAGTGCAAAATGGCAAAATTGTAAGGCAAAGGGAGGCTCACGATACAAACTTAGATCATGATTTAGCATGGTCACAGAGGGTGCAAAAAAGTTCAAAGTAGAAAGGGACAATAGGGAGATATTTTGAAATTATTAATGGATTACAAGACCATCTTTGGTGCTACTAAATATGCTTCTTGGGAATTTTTGTGGGCTTATGTGTCCACCATTGATGTTGGATTTGAAATATGGACCGTTGATTAGTCAAACTTTGTAACCATATTAAGGTAAATCAAATCTATTTAATGGGCCCTAATATTTGTTATTGGACACACATGAATACACGAAGGCTTCAAAAAAAGTGAATAGAATATGGAAGAGAGGTGACTGAAAAGTAGTGCCTTGAGCAAAATTAAGATTAGGAATTTGCCTGTTGTCTATAGTTAAGAGTATGCAGAAGTGTCTGGTGTCTTTGTTGCATTTGTGAAGGTGTGTGTAAGTGTTTATTGCTGGTAATTCAAAGGATTGAAGTCATAAAAGATTATAAATTTGAAATGGTTGTCGTATGTTAGTAAATACAAGCATCAATTTTCTGCTTCTATCTTCAGAGTGTTAATTGATTCAGGTATTTTCTAATGTATTTTCCCTTGAAGATTGCAATTCCATATGTAGGTTGATGAAACTGCTTAGGATTTATGTGATATAGGAACTTCCAAAGATCATAACGTTTAACTCAAATGTGGGTTTTCTATGAGATTTGATGGGTGGATGCGTTATGAGGTGGAAAGTGGTTTCACAACTAACCCTAGTGGGTTGGACCCTGTCTTGGCACTTTTTCAGTGCTTGAAACTTTCATCTTGGCCCTCAAAATAGCAATTTAGTATTTTTTTTAGATTTTTAAAAAGTTGCTTTTGTAATAAATCGAAACTCATGTTTCGAATTTAGAATATTAGTTGGCATTTCATCCTACCTTAGTTTTAGGAAGCTTTTAGGAAAAAATAAGATTTTCAAGATATGATTGTAAAATTACCTAAAATGGCAAAATTTGACAATTGTCGAAATCTACCAAGAAAGGTAATTTTTTTGATTTTTTTGTTTTTCATGGATATAAGAGAGTTTTCTCTCATTGTAGTAGTAGAGTTGATGAATGGAATTTTTTTATGTTCCATCCTTTAAATCTTTGGTTCTTACGTGATTAATGGCAAAATTGTATCGAGTGTATGTTGTGTGTTGCATCATTATGTATGAGGATATATTTGCTTTTAGATTGATCAAGATAAAAAAAATTATATGCATGAGTAAAAGAGAATTGTATGTGGATAAAATCTACTTTTCTAACTTTATCTTTCCTAACTTTTCCCCAAAATTCATAAATAATTAGCTTAAATGCAAAGATCTGAACGACATTGTCATACATTTGAATAAAGAATGAGGAATTGCAGTGATCTTTGATAATTTTCATATAAATTTGAAAGGAAAAGTTATTTTTACTACAAAGCTTTGTGATGTAATAGTGAATCTATTCAAAAGAATGAATACTTTGTTGATATTTGTATCAATTTGCATAATTTGAGGTCTAGTAAGGCCCCTTGAATATAACAGCTTCACATCAACCTGTTGAATTATCCACAAGGTCAAGAACTGACCTTATAGAAACTTGAGATTAAGAATTCTTAGTCAATTCTTCATATCTTTCAACACAGCTAAGGTTCCTTTGTGAATTTTAACTTTTGTTATGAATGTGTAAATACACTCATCAACACTATTGTTAAAGGCACTAATAGGTTCATGCTCTTCTCTCCTCACTTGAACAAATTACTTGTATGATTCTGCTGGAGTAATAGGAATTCTAAATTGGTCCAAGAAAGCATCTTTCAATCCTTGCCAATTAGATATGCAATTAGCAGGTAGATTGATATACCAATAGAATGCATCTCCCTCAAGTGAATAAGGAAATAGTCTGCAAGGTACATCTTCATGAGCAATTCTCTTAATTCAAAGAGTATCCTCAAAAATTTTAATATGCTGCTCTACTGTTCGGTTTACATCATTAATAAGAAACTTGGAGAAAAATGGTTCAGGAGTCTTGGGTAGGTCATGGTAATTTGTAAAAGCAGTGAGAGGAGAAGCATTTGCTAGAATCTAGGCCATTGGAATGTTCTCTTTTTGTAATGTAATTTCTTGAGTAGCTCCTTGTGTATTGCTTGGTTGAGCAATTCTTATGAATTTATTTTCTGGTGGAGTTTAAAACAAACTTGAAATATCTTCTCCACTAGGTGATTCTTCACTTGACAGATTTGTCTTCTTGTTATGCTTGGACATGGAATTGAATTCCATTTCAACAAACTCTTTTGAAGCTTGTGGTGTAGACCTTAAAATCCTCTGGTGCCTTTTGGATGAGAAAGAAATAGTATGCTCTAGTGTGTCCTTCCTTCAACTATCCTTGTATTCCAAGAGAATCCCTCCTAGCACCAATTCTATTGATGTGCTTTCCTTGCACATGCAATGTAGAATAAAATTACTTACGTACTTTATCCTCTCTTGAACAAAATCACTCAAATGCTAAACTAGGTGATCAAATGAGCAAATTCCAAAATTCTCCATTAGTTCTTTGATTTCACGACTTGGGATAGCCTAATAGTAGGATGTAAATTGCTATTTAACAAAAAGGGACTTACACAAATGTTCAATAATAGGAAACTTGTTTCTCTTGAATAATAGCCACTATAGCTCTTCGGAAGGTCTAGCAATATGTTAACTTAATATGTGACAATGGAAGCTCTTGAATCTAATTCTACTAGAATTCTAAGAAAATGCAAAAGATATGGGGTTTAGAGAATTCTAACCTAAATGCAATCAATTATCATTAATCCATGGAAATCCTCAACCACACTTTGCTTCGCCATAAGATAACAACTACACAAAGGTGATGTAATCTTCTAAGGAAAATGTAGGATTTTCAAATTAGTTATGCGCATGAATTCCTAGAAACATGAAGATAAATGATCATAAGATAATAGAAGCTAAGCTTAAATAGAGTTCAGACTAACCATGCACTACAACTTGCCATTGACAAATTATAAATGGTATGAACCTATAAGGACTCCAATCGTGAATTAGCAATAATAACTTCCATGAACATAAACAAAATTGTTGAAAACAAACTAAACTAATCTTATACTATGAGTGAACACCTAGAAATCAGGCATCCATCTGAAACAACACAAAATCACCATGGAGAGTTTCAACAATCAATTTCCATTTATTTGAACAGAGTCTTTGGAAACAGCTTCTTAGAGTTTCCCCCCTTCAAATGAGATCAAAATGAGGCTTGTATAGCCCTCAAGATACAACGAATGGTTGAGATTCGGTCTTGGAATCAAGGGCCCTTATTTCACCACACAAGGAGGTGGTTACAAAAATTTACTATTATTTGGCAATGCATTTATGAGGCACCCACTAAGTGGGGCTCTCCCCTTTATGCCTTTCCCTTTTTGTGGTAAATTCCATGAACCTAGACATGACATGTGTAATCTCATCCATAGGGACACTTGGCAGTCTTTGAACAGTACATTCTACGATTTGCAACTCCTTTGTGCATTTGACAAGTGTCATTTCCCATCCAGCTATGGATGCCTAAAACATGCCCATGAAGGAAGAAAGTGTGCAAACATCATCCAAAATCTCCTTGGAAACAACCTGGGTGTGCTAGAAATACAACGTATGCAATTTATCCTTCAACAAATATTCATCAATTTCTCCAGTAGGATCATTTATCTTGTTTATCGAAAGAAATATTTTTCCTCAAATTTCTTGAAGTGTTTGTTTTGTTTGGATGCCTTCACCCTCAATCTTTCCAAGAATCTACGCTTTTATGACTAGAGTGCAATACTAAAAAGGAAAATCATATGATGAACCCTACCCAATCACTCCTTAATTAAGGTGGCATTTGGAGTATATATTAACTTCTTTAATTGAGGCATAATTTCTTCTCTGACAACTCTGAATTCTGAACAAGGCACCAAAATAGCTTGAACTGTATCCAAAAGAGAGGAAGCCTCCTTATATAACGTTGCAACTTCATCAATGAATCCATCAGCTTTGACCTTGAAGCTTTCTTCCCACTCCTACAATGTCTAACATGAAGATCTCATTCCTTCCAAATGTGCAATAGATTCCTGTGAAAGCAAGGTAGGTAGTATAGGTATTCCCTCTACTTGATTCATCGACCTCATCAATTATTGAGTATAATGCTAAAATGCTAGATTATCCTTTTCCAATTGGATCCTATGTTCCCATTCCTTCTTTAATCTTTCTTTGATGGTCATAACTGAATCTTCTAACTCTTCCATTTCCTACTCCACTATAGTTGAACCAAAATCAATAGTATTAATATCATAGCCTCATAAAACATCTCCGTTTGTATCCATGCTCACTCTTGGGACTGCAACATGCACCTGTCGTGACCCAGAATTGTCTCTCATGATCTTTGAAAATTTAGTAACCTTTTGTTTTCCCTTGTCTTGTTTGGCTCTACTTAGTAAATCCTCCAAACTCAAGATGGGCTCTCTTTTGACAACAGATTTTTCCTATACTCTATCCCTTAGCCATTCCGGCAATTTAGACAAATCCTCTTGATTTTCTTCTAGAGCTTTCTTCTCTTGGAAAATAGGAAGAGCCTCTTCATCAAATTCATATACTTCTTTATCATCTTGATTTTCAACCTCAATTATGACTTGATCTTGCTCCTTTGGTGGATTTGATAGGACCTACTCAGTTTGATTCCCTTGCAGCGTGGATTCTAAGGATTTATACTTATTCCTCCTAGCTTGTACCTCCAAAGTTACTTGTTCATATTGTCCTTCTTCATCTCCTTTAATATATATTATGCTATTACCTTCTTGCCTTGAAGAGGTACTAGTCACATTCTGGTTATTGCTCTTCACCTTCTTTTTTGGCTAAAAATCTCTCTTTGAATCAACACTTGCACCTTCAGAATCACTAGAGTCACTGCTTGACTCACTACTTGAGGTATCCCTGGAATGTTGTACACTACTTCCTCCCATCAGATTGTAAGTGAACTAAACATTCTTCTCCTGAAGCCTTTGAATGTGGAAATCCACATATTTCCTTATATGCGCCACAATTGGTACCATCAAATCATCATTATGTGTGACTTCTTTCTCTGACCAGTTAATGGTGAATGGCTTATTCTTCTCTTTGTCATATCAACTTTGTGACAATCTTCTGTGATCTTCCTCAATCTAATCTAAAATATTTATCTCCCTTGTTTCCCTAACCAGGTCCAAAGACAATCTATAGCAGCTCTTCTTCCTTATCTCCATATCATCACATGCACCATCCCAATGATCTTCAAGCTATAGTTAATGCTCATATTTAATTCTAAACTTCTGCCTGATTGCATTAAATGGATCAAAATTGTTGCGTGCATCATTATGGTGCACTAGATTATAGGCTTGCAATTCTATTTCTAAATTCTCAGCTGCCTATAATGACAAACAAGTCTCCAGCCTCCTAGTGCTAACTAGAAACTTCATTGTAGTCTTTTTTTCCTTTGAATTTTATCGAAGGCTACTAGTTGTCTTATCACTTCTAACAATACCATCCTATATGTAGGATATCTAGGTAAATGGTAGGGCAATGATGATTCAAAGGTAGGTGAATCTTAGGAATTGAATAAACCATTTTCCATACTTCTCCACTAAGTTCATAGCTCCTTTTGATAACCTCTTGCATACGTTGCCTTGTAACATTCTGACGATGTACATGGATAAAGCATCATTGAACCTCTTGTAATGAGCAATAGCCTACAAGTGTAGCTGAGGGTAGGAATCATAAACCTTGAATTACCCATCACCATTACCAACTCTTCCTTTGCAAGTTAACCCTAGATACCATTCATTCCTTGTGAGCATATATATCACATATGAGCTCATATAAAAAGTCTTCATTTCTTGTAGATTCTTGAGTTGATCATCAATATTGCTACTGATTGTCTTAGCCCAGTCAATCATCCTTTTCCCACTTATGATTTCCTCTATAAATAAGAACATCCAAGACTCAAAGTTCGCTGACTGTGGGCAACCCGTAATGCGGCTCAAGAATATGACCATGTAGCCAATCTCCTGATTAAAATATGATTTATGGAGCTTTTTGGGCACTCTACTTATATGCATCCTTGGTTGTATAAACCACTTGTTGTTTACCACTTCCATGTATTTCTCTAGTCTAGACAGGTATAACTACAAGGTAGACTCTTTATAACAAAACGTGGTGGTCTTATGTAGAGGAATTTCAAAAGTTTCTATGATTGCCTATTTTCTCATATGAGCCAGTACCTTGCCATCACCTATCACAATACACCTTCTTGCAAGATAATAGTGCCTGGCACACTCTAACATTAGCTTGGGACTCAATATCGCAGGCAGGAAGTAGGCAGCCTGTACAATCCCATTCTTCAACATCCTCCTGATCAAATCGGGAGGATTATACCTATGCAAATTTTGTCTGATTTCATCCATCTGGGCTCTCCTGGGGTTGGTATTCCCTAAATTTTTCCATTTTGAAGTAATCTTGGTCTTCAACCACATTCCCTTAAGATTAGTTTTCATCACTGCTTGCTTTTCCTTCACATTCATCGTTTACCTACATGAACATCATGACATTGGCATCTTGGAGTGATGCTTGATAAATAAGAAAATAGTGACAAAATTCACTGCCTAATGCATGCAGGACTAGTTAAATATGCAACTTCAAATCACCTTACCTCTTTACACAAAAAAGTCAATAATGTGAATTTTGCAAAAATAAAAACTTGACCAGCCTCTTGACAACTCCAATCGATAGATTGACCTTAATTCACTACTTTTTAGTTGCAAAACTCTTCTCCTAACATTGTTTCCACAATGAACGCTTTGAATAAAAAAAAAAAGTCATGCATAAATATTTTCTGATGGTCAACCACATAGATGTTTAAGGACTTTAAGCGATTTCATCTAATATTCAAATACTCGTTCTTACCTAGTTTGACTTGGAATGATCCTAGAGTTGAATCTGTGTATGTACTTATAGTGAGAGGTGCTGATTTTCAGTATATGCAAATGGCTTGCAAGCCTTCAAAGAATTCTCCATAAGCAAGCTACAAAAATGCAAATTACGAACTCTTCTCGTAAAGACTAAATCGACCTCTTATGCTTCAACATAATAGGCAAAGTTTAGCCTCTCTTAAATAAGCTTTGAGCTAGTTTTATTTGGAATATGAAACTAAAAATTAAAAAGGCGAACTCGTCATTCCTAAAATTATGGTGCTATTTTTAGAAATGCAGGATACCTTTAGATATGCGCTTAAGGAAACCTTTTTTTCTTTTTACATGTATGCAAGATTGGTTTATTTGGACGTTTAGGTTGTCTTTTTTTATGCCTTATGCATAAGTTTGAAATTTGATCTTTTGCAAACTGATCCCTATCTCATGCCTAAGGTAGACCTTTTGAACCGTTACATGAGAGCTGAGTGATGAAAATTACAGGATAAGGATAAACATGCATCTAGGCAAACTTTTGAGTGTTCTATGTATAGTTTTAAATTTTATTCCTTGCAAATTGATCATCAACAAGCACTCAAGGAGGAGACATTTTAAATGTCTATGCATAGATTAAATTTTGGACTTTACAAGTCGACCATTGCCTTGCACCTAGGTGGGCCCACCAAACCACTTTGTATAAGCTGGATAATATGAATTGCACGACTAAAGCAAATATGCACTAAATGAGAATAAGCAGACTTTTCAAGATGTCGTGTATAGTATTCATAGTACAAAGAAGATGTGAACGTACGCTTATGGAATGAATGGATAATATGGTGTGCCATGTATGATTTGGAATTTCTCTCATGCAAAATGGCTATGGACATGCATTTGAAGTGGACTTCTGGGACTATTTTGTATGATAGGAGACATTATTCCTTACAAACTGACCATTAATGTGCACTTGGAGTAGACAATTTAAACAATTGAGTATTAAGTTGGGAAATTTGAATTGCAAAGTGACTACGAAAGTCTGCCTGGGGTGGATATTTGAAGAGCTAGTGCATAAGTTTGAATCAAAATGAATTGCGGAGTTAAGCTAGAAGTGTGCCCAAGAAGTTATTTTGGACACTTGTGCATAATACTTGGAATTCACTCCACAATTATGTGTCTAAATAGACATTTTAAACTCGCTTGCATAACATTTGAAAACTTAAATGTAGACATTCTTCAAAGTGCACCCAGGGAGCTATGGGCGGATACTTTCAACCATCATGTATAAGTTATGAAATAAAAGATGACCATGACAGTCCTCTTAAGCGGTAAATTTGGGATATAGTGCACAATGCTTGAAAATACAAAGACAAACATTCTTCAAAGTCATGTATAATGCAAAATCCTTTACAGTATGTGCTTCTCCCAGGGGCTTCCACCTCAGTTCTTGATGTTTCATTGATCTTTAATCCTTGTAAGGTAACTTAATGGATTCACTGTTTGGCTATTAATATTCCAAATGATGAAATTTGTTACTCCACTGCCACCTGAACCAACTAATCCACTCAAAAAACTAAAAAAGAGGGGGTCCCCATTCTCAATGGGGTGATGTTGCGATTAGGTCACAAAAAATCCACTTTTACCCTAAGAGATTGTTTCATTTTTTCCTTTGGTCGGTGAATCAGTGAAAGTCTGAACTAGCGAACTAGTTCATAAGTTCTTAAGTTTTCTAATTCACCGATAAGGTGATGAGTAGGCAAAAGGAAGGAAGCAAAGTGATGCAGCATGGATTCTCTATTGGTGAATTTTTGCATTCAGGAACTCAAAAGTTCACCAACTCAAAATTTCACCAATGGTATACTTTGTTGACAGAGGGATAGAAAAGATGTCGCAGCATGATAAAATTTTCTAAGGTGGGGATCCTTCTAAGGAAACAAAGGAATCATGGTTCTTTATTGGTGAAAGTGTTGGTTTTCTAACCATCAAGTTCACCGATATAAGATTTTGCCAATACAAAGAGGAAAGATCCTCCAACCAAAAGGGTGAGGCTCAAGGAAAATTTTGGTAATTCATAGATGAAGGGAAAGTGAAAGGTTTGCGATAAGGGGTATTTATTGATAACATAAATCAAAAAGCATAATGGAAATAGAAGGTCGTTATCAAGAAACTAGGAAAAATCCAAACCTAGGAATGGTTGGATTTTCTCATAGTTTGCCGATAGGGTAAAATTGCCGACACACATAAAGATGGAAAAGAAAGGAGCTGACTACTTCAGAAAAATGTGAATTTGCTAACATAGGGGCAAAGTGTGTGGAAAAGTCAAAGTTTGTAAAAAGTCATATTTACCAATAAGGAAAATAAACAAAAGAAAAATATGTCTAAGGAAAACAACAAAAAGGGGAACATGGAGATCAGTCAGGAAATCGGCTAATGACTGACCTGGTTAAAGTGGTTCAGAAAATGAATGATTTGTTGATAAAGGTAAATGGATTGCTAGTTTTGAAAAGGTGGAATTTGCTGACAAGGCAAACAGTGAAGAAAAGGAAGGGGCAAGAAAAAGTATAAAAAAGTATAATTCACTGATAAAGGAAGATAAATGTGCAAGAAGACAGAAGCAAGTCAAGTTCTAGAGAAGTTGAAATCCCTAATAAAGCAAATAAGGAGCCAGAATAAAGTGGTTCAGTAAATTGATTTTTTTCCATCTAAAAGGGAAAGAAGTTAAGTTCTCAAAAATGAGAAATTACTAATAATGGGCAAAATAGTCTAGTTCATAGAAGTTGTATTTTGCTGACTGAAAGAGGAATTGAGGAGAAAAGGGAATGGTTTGTGCCAGTTCAAATTTGCTGACCAAAGGGTAGAATTCAAATATAAAATCAGTAGAATGCAGTAGTCACATGCCCAAGTACTTATTTTCTGCAGAGGAGTACCTTGATTATGGTTGTTATAGTGGATGCTATAAATGTGCAGGTACCCCAAATTTAATGTGAGGATAAAATGTTTCACTGATTATATTTTATGCAGATCCTCTCAAGGACATGAAATCTATATGCAAGGCATGTACTTCCTTTTGTTCCACTTGTCTTCTAAAAAAGGTCGTGGATATGGTTTTATTGCAACTATGGCTTGTTGACCGATTTTTCCAATACTCAGGAGCTGCACAGTGAAACAAATTGCTATATATACATGAAATGAAGACATTGTTAGGGTTGGTCGCTAATCCAATTGTTTGGTCTGTGAGAGCCTATGGATATTCTCTAGCATCAACACATGATCTATCTAGTTTGTAAGTGAAGGGATATGTTTAGTATAGAGTAGGGAGGTTATGTAAAGGATATTTGAGTGTAATGGTATGTCTCCATGGGAGTTTGTAGTGATTTTGGTAAATATATAATCGTAGTTATGTATTTTCCCTTCCTATTTTTGTTAGTATGATTGTAACAGAGGTTTGGAGATGTGAGAAAACATCTAACTTAATACATGATGCAGGAGCATCTGGAAGCATTCAAAACAATTTAGACAGTCAACAATGAAGTGGCAGAGTACTGAGAGGCTGACCTTGGAGATTACCGCATTTTACCACATTTGCATATCAAAAGGCTATGGAGTTGGACATAGAATCTAGACATAGTCATCTACAACATATCCAAAATTTAGATCATTTGGGTTTGATTCTCAAAAGATATCGCTATTAGAAGATTACCTATTTTCACCTATTTTCACAAAGAAGAGTCGACAGTGTTCAGTGAAGTCTAATCAGCTTGCGGAGTAATTTCGTGACTTATGGAGCTTAAATGAACATCATTCAATGATGTATAGGACCTCGCTGACCTTCATGGAGATTCACATGAAGTTCTATGCATCAGTAGAGCAATACCGTATGTTTAGGTCCAACCTATCTGTGTTTACACGTTTCATAAATATCCAATGCAATTAGGCTAACTTGATAATGATTTGAAGGCTTGTAGAGAATATAAATGAAGGATAATGATTTGTTACAACACATCAGTGATGAAATGATTAAGTATACAAAGATATGAAGCAAGATCATAAGTGTTTTAATTTGAGGAAGAAGCAGAAGTGAAGCAGAGAGTAGAACAATTAGAAGTTGTAGAATAAAGAATTGATAAGAAGAAGGAAGAAATCATGAAAGAGTATTGTTATATGAATCTTTTGTAACCCTGTGCTATGGCCTAGCATCTGTAAGAGCCTGAGTGGCATATGTAATATGTTTTAAGATCATAATATAAGGAAGAATGAGCTTTGGAGGATGGGTTTTTTCCCCTTTAGGGTTTCCCTAGGATATATCTTGTGTCATCGGTGTGTGAATGTCTCTTTCTTTCCATTGTTATCTATTTACTTTTGTTGCATCTCTGATTGATCATGTTGTTAATAGTTTAAGGTTGCATGGTTGGACACTCCCTCACCAGACCCTCCTACCTTGACTACATCAATTGGTATTGGAGCTGGTTGCGAATCTACTAGATTGGTTGTGAATGCATAGCGAAGGAAGACAGTGTTGAAAGAAGTGTGAAACCCTAGAAGTAACAAGTATCACCACTAAAAAAGGCCGAGGAAAGAAAGATTCGGTAAGATTTTCAAATTAAGTTGTTTATCTGATTTGTTTCAATGGGGAAGATTGGAAAAAGGATGAACAAAGAAAATAGAAACCTAATATGTGAAAAGAATATTCTACAAGAAGAATTGTGTGAAATCAAAAGGTGTAATTCAGAATTGATAGAAAAGATAAAAGAACTAGGTGAACACAAGTATGATGCTCTTGAAGAACTAAAAAATGTAAAAAGGAGGAATGAATATTTAGAGGCAGAGTTTAAATTGTGTGAGGATGTTGAAAAGGGATTTGAAGAATTGAAAGATTAATTCAATTTGTTTGGGAAGGTGGAAAAGAGAAATAGAGACCTAGAAGAAAACTGGGAAGAGATGAAAGGAAAAAATAGTTTGCAAAAGAATAAAATATTAGGATTAAAAGAACATGTTAATCAATTGGAACAATCACTAGTAGAATGCAGAAAAAGAGAATGAAAGTCTAATATCTAAGCCTAAACTTTGTGATGTTTCTTGTGATACTAATGATTTGTGTGATGATGTAGAAGTTTCTTTAGACAGTAAGATTGAAGATAAAAATGTAATTGAACCTACAGTTGTTGGTGATGGTATTGGTTTCAAAATCATGCAAAGAATGGGATATGAAGGAAAATGATTGGGAAAGTGTCACCAAGGAATTATAGAACCTATTGAACAAGTAATAAGATCAAGAAGTGAAGGTCTTGTATATGATAGAGGTAAGGATGTTAAAAATTCAAACAAATCAAATCAGGCAAGAAGAGGTATGAATTGTTCATGTTGTAATAGATATGGACATGACAAGGAATTGTGTTGGGATCTGCATCCTTGTAAGTTTTGTGGATTGAGGAATCATTATGCAAAAATGTGTTGGAATAAAATGTGAAGAAGAAAACCTATGATAGGTTGTATGCATATGGATTATGGATGGATTGATGGAGAAAAATGGAAACATGTTACTTGTATGTTTAGAAGGTTGTATAGATGGAAGCATTCATATGTTGGAGGGAAAACAGGAATTAGATTAGGTTGCAGAGAGAAAAGATCTTATGTAGAGCAAAACAAGGACAATAATTCAAACTATAGAGCGAGAAATTATAGGAGTCACAATTCTTACCACAATGAAGGATACAAAAGAGATGAGAGAGGATTTGATGGAAGACCATTTAGAACAACCTATTTCCATATTTGGAGGAGGAAAGAATCAAGCAATAAATGTCAGCAAGAGGATACTATCAGAGGACTAGTAGAAGATGCAGATCTGATTTATGTAGAAAAAGAAGAACCTGTTATAAAAGAAGCTAATGATGATGAAACAATAACTGATGCAGACGAAATTTATGCAAAAGAATAAGAACCTATTGACTCACTGAGTTTGACAGAGAAACCAGAAGAAGGTGAAGCATTGATCTTAAGAATAATTTTGTAGACTAATCATTTGAGAAAGATGTGTGAGAGAAAGTTTGTGTGTGGACAAGTGTGAAGTAGAGCAGGGAAAGGAAATTCATATTTCAAAGAAAGAAGGAATGACAAGATATTCTACTAGAGGAGAAAGTTTGTGTACCACAATAAAGGAAATAAGGATAAAGGAACAAAGATAAGTATAGGAGAAGCATATGGAGAGAAGAAATTGGAATATTTTGGGGTGTGAGAGAAATTGTATCTACAACCTAAGATCAGAAAGTGTTAAAGAGAAAATTTAGAAAGTGCATTGATAGAATCAAGGAAGTAACTGATTATTCTAGAGGATGCTAGTATGTATTGATTGACTCTTATTTGATTGAAGCAGACATTGAGATTGAAGTAGCTTGAGGAGAATACTTGTTCAGACCGCCGACCATTGAGGCAGTGCAAGATTTGCATGTAGACCGTCAAACCTAGACCATGACAAGATGAAGAACTTAAGGCAACTTGCAGAGAAGGCTTGTTTAGACTATTGATCATTGAGTTAGTACAAGGCTTGCAAGTAGATCGCTGAATCTATATTACTAGAAGATAAAAAACTTGAGGCAGTTTTGCAGGGTGTACTTGAACAGACCGCTGACCATGAGGCAATTGCAAGTACTTGTGAACAAACTGTAGAACTTATTCAAAGAGACAAAATTTATTTTGACATAATAGAGATCAAAGTGAAGAGGCTCACTTTTCAATTAACCCCAAGAGTCTGATACAAGAGCATATGGAAGCATTCAAAAGAATTGAGATAGTTAATAATTAAGTGGTAGAGTAGCAAGAGGGAAACCTTTGAGATTACCACATTTTACTGCATTTCCATATTAAAGGCTATGAATATGGGTTTAGCATCTAGATATAGTCACTTAAAAAATATCCAAAATTTAGATCATTTGGGTTCAATTCTAGAAAGATATTGCTAATAGAAGATTACCTATTTTTACATATTTTCACAAAGTAGAGCTGATAGTGTTTAGTGAAGTTTGATCAGCTTGCAGAGGAATTCTGTGACTTGCATAGCTTAAAAGAATGTTATTCAAGGAACTATAGGACCTAGCCAACCTTCATGGAGATCCACATGAAGTTCTATGCATCAGTGGAGCAATACCTTATGCTTAGGTCTGACCTATCTATGTCTACATGTTTCATAACTAGCTGTTGCAATTGGCCCAACTTGATAATGATTCGAAGGCTTGCGAAGGATATAAATGAAGGATAATGGTTTATTACAATAAAGCAGTGATGAAATGATTAGGTATGTGAAGATATGAAGCAAGATCATAAGTGTTTTAATTTGAAGAAGAAACAGAAGTGAAGCAGAGAGCAAGGCAATTAGAAGAAGTTCTAAAATAGAGAATTGATAAGCAGAGGGAAGAAATCATGAAAGAATGTTGTTATATGAATCTTTTGTAATCTTGGGCTATGGTCTAGCATCTATACAATCCCAAGTGGCATATGTAATGTGTTTTGAGATCATAATATAAAGAAGAATGAGCTTTGGAGGTTAGGTTTTTCTTCCCCTTTAGGGTTTTCCCAGAATATATCTTGTGTCATGGGTGTATGAATGTCTCTTTCTTTCCATTGTTAGCTATTTACTTCCATTGCATCTCTGATTGATCATGCTATTAATAGTTTAAGGTTGCAAGGTTGGACAGTCCCTCACTGGACCCTCCTACCTTGACTGCATCAATACAAGGCTTTGTATTTGCCATTTCTTGGTTGCATAAGAATCATTGTATTTCTCTTTGGATTATTAAGTATGTTTATTCTATGAAGATCTATCTAAAGGAATATGTGTGAATGTATGTCTAGCTCTATTGATCCTATGCTATGTATTTCCTTTCCTCTTTGCATTCTGTAACTCTGTTGCCCAATGGAATATACACTGGTCCATATTGGAGAGGGATTAATCACTCTTAAAAATCAAACAAATCATTCACCTATGGTTTAGGGAAAAACAATCTTTCTTGTGCATGTACGTTCGCACAATTGAATCAGCTATATAGTGGTTTTGTGACAGCCAGTCATTCTTGACTTAGTAACAAATTTTGGAGTAAAGATGATGAGTTGGGTTTGGTTGTCCATTTTTTTTAGTTGTTCATCTAGTTTGAACATAATACCTATTTAGGTATACCCCTTTGGAATATCCCTCTAGAGTCTAAGCTAACCTCAAAGTGTAAAGGAGTCTACCCACTCCTATTACTTGGCCAAAATCCTACTTGACATATTGATAAACCTCTTCCTATCACCCTGACAACAATTTGAGGCCTAGGTGTTTTAGGAATGTTTTATAGTTTTGGGTTGCAATCATTTTGGGTCCCAATAGATCACAAGGAGGTCTGTTATTTGATTTATGGCAAAAAGTGTCAAAACAGATGGTGAACCCTATCTTTAATGGTGAAACCTCAAAGGAGCTTTTGTCAAACATGGTTTAATTGAAGTATCTTTAATCAAACCCCTCTTTCCACTAGGCACCATAGTTATGCTAACTAGGTTTGGTAAAAACTAACTTTAATTGAACCTATGTGATTTCAAGTGTGATTAATTTGGACATTTTCACCATTTTCGACCAAAAGTGGGACTTTCTTATTTATTTGATTACAATGGTGAGTTGGATCAAAAATGTGGCCCAAATTATCATCATTATATCAACTTGTGTAAGAATTATCCATTCATGTTGAGGAATGTGTTATAATATCATGTTGGTTGTGTTGATGTGTATATTAACATGCTAATAAGTTGGAATAGTAATAGTTCCTCTACTTGAATGGCTTTCAACCCCAATAGTCTTCAATTTGAAAATATGTTTGAGATAAAAAATTAAGCACTAGTTGGATACAAAAGCTCATTCACAAAATATAATAGCATAAAGTTGAAAAATAATTATGCGTAGCACAAAATTTTACTTAATCATGTTTAATCTTATGCTAAGAGTACCCAACAAATTTAGATGAAAAATTTTAAATTCTAGAATAAATAACTTTAATATAAATTTTGGGATAATTATTAGTTCTTGAATCTAATGACAACAAATTAATTTTCAAACCCCAACTAAGATTCAAGAGAAATTAACATAAACACCTTCAATTTTAGCCTCTAATGAAAGAAATTCATTATTTTTCTTATTCATAAACTCTTTCCAATAAATTCATTTGTATTAAGCTGAAATAACAATTCCAACCCTTTCCTATGAGCTAATTTTATGCATTTAGAGGTTTAATAGGTAGGCAATTATGAAAATATTTCCCTCCCAAAACCATATGAGACAAAATTCGAAGGGAAAACCAAAAGTCATATGACTTGCTCTTGAGACTTCTAATTTTACTTTATATTTCATCTAGAAGTTGACATGAAAATGTATGACATCCTCCCTTTTACAATTCCTCTTTATAATTCTCCACTACCCTAAAGCTAAAATTTTACATGCAAATGCAAGTTGTCCTAACTTTTCCAAGTCCTCTTTAAATTTTTCAGTGAACTCATGAATATTTTTCATGTTTCATGTATAGTATCATTTTTGGCCCATGGATACCATTCTAACATCTTGTAACACATAAAATTCATAGTATTATATTATTTTAACCTAACAACTAAAATATAATACATATTTAAATCAAATTAATTTTTGTAAAGGATGCTATATCATTCTTCCAAGTTTCTACACTTGACTTAGGATTTCAAGTTGGCTTTAAATTACAAGGGAGGATCAAATTTTTTGTGTGCATTTGGATATTTTTGGGCAATCAAAACATTCAAGAACATTTGTACATTTGGGGGAAATCAAAATTTTCATGCACTTTTTCATATATGATGGGAAATCAAGCTTTTCATACACATTTTAAAGTACAATGAAAAGTTCCCTTGAAATGGGAAAATTTGTTAGTGTTTTAGACTTTTCTTGTAACATGATTGCATATATGCAAGTTGGATAAAAAGTTCCATCAAAATATGAAACTTGTTGAGGTCTTGATGTTTTCTTGCATGATTACATATATGCTTTGAGGATGAAAACATTTCTCAAAATACTCAAACTTTTGGGTTTTCATAGTGTTCTTACATGATTGCATATATGCAAGCAATATGAATAGTTCCCTTAAAATAGGTAAACTTGTCGGGGTTTTATATTTTTCTTACATGATTGAATATATGCAAGCAAGATGAAAAGTTCCCTCAAAATAGGCAAAGTTGTTATGGTTTCAAAACTTTATTTCATTATCATGTATATGGAAGTAGGATAAAAGGTTCCCTCAAAATAGATGCATACTTGTTGGGATTTTAAAGCTTTTTTGCACAATTGCATATATGTTTAAGTAGGATGAAAAGTTTCCTTAATATAGGGAAACTTGTCAGGGTTTCAAAGTTTTCTTGCATGATTACATGTATTCGAATACGATTAAAAGTTACTTCAAAATAGGTAAACCTGATGGGTTTTCAAAATTTCTTTGATAATTGTGTATATGCAAGTAGGATGAAAAATTCCTTCAAAATTGGTAAACTTGTTAGGTTTTTAGTTTTCTCTTGCATGATTGTACAAGTAGGATGAAAAGTTGAGAACTTGTTGTGGTTTGAAATCTTTCTTGCATGATTATATATATGCAAGTAAGGCAAAAAAATCCTTCAAAATGAGAAACTTATTAAGGTTTTAGAGTTCTCTTGCATGATTGCAACTTGAAGAGATGTAAGAAAACTCTACTTTTTTGCCAAAAGAATTTAATTGACTCTATAGAAGGAACAAATTCATTTAACTTAGAATCTATGCTCCACATTGACCTAGACAATGATAAAAAGGTACAAATCAAAGTATTTAAGAAGGTTTTATATGTAAGGGGGAGAATTAGAACTTTAGTGTAAGTTTGCATATATGCAAGGTAGGTGAAAAGTTCCTACAAAATAGGAGAACATTTGGAAACCATAAATTTTTGAGCTAGGAAGTTATTTGAAACTATTTTTTTCTAAATTGAATGTATTGGAAAGGGACACATTGTATAAAGGGCAAGTGGGAGCCCATAAATTAAGATAAAAATAGATACAGATATGATAGCCAAAGCCAAGTCCAGAAAGGACAGTCCTTAACAGTCTTGAAACAAAAAACAACTAACAAGAAAGAACAGGAAAGTTAAGCACCAGCACTCGAGCAAAAGCTAATCGACGGCCACAAAAACCACGGAAGAAACCTAAGACCTGCATCAGACGCACCGCCAAAAACAACACGA
Source organism: Cunninghamia lanceolata (assembly GCA_027924645.1). NCBI lineage: Eukaryota > Viridiplantae > Streptophyta > Pinopsida > Cupressales > Cupressaceae > Cunninghamia > Cunninghamia lanceolata. The sequence goes on along the minus strand of BSBN01000334.1, from coordinate 5,305,783 downwards.
AGCCCCCCAATGAAACCACCAATAGCCACGCTAATCAAAACACAAAACACGGACACACTCTAAACGGAAAGAACCCAAGGAAAGAAAAATAGCCCGACAACCGTCACCGATCACCACCACTCGCCAAAGCGGGACGAAAGAACCCTGCCACTGACTCAAGCTACCGGGGGTGCTGCCAACAAGTTGTGCTCCTCTAGCTCCACTGACATAGAGGACTGAGCCCCCTCATCTGCTGCCTCCAATGCAAAACTCGGCATTCCCGGAGCCAGGTCAGAAGCGTGAACCCTAAGGAAATGGATGGCTATGAAAACATCTTTAATTCTCTCAGCCTTCTTCTTTGTAAACTGAAAACAATGTGCCCGCAGTGCCTCGTCAATCTGCCCACTGCTTAGGGAGAGGATACTCGCTTGCAGATCCCTGTAAATAGCTTGCTGCGGGGGCGAGGTATGCATGGCCGCCAAATTGAACAACCCACCAATAAGGGCATCGCCCTGTTCCATTTTATAGTTCTAGAATGTTGTTTCCCACCTTTCAACAGTATAGATGTTATTATAAAATAGGCTCGAAGCTAAAGCATGCACATACTCCCCATCCATAACTAGGTCCATTATATTGGATAGCAACTGAGATACGAATTCTGAATAATTGAGCACCCACCCCTCATAACCCCATATCCAAGCATGGCCAACAATATTCCTAGCAGCAAACTACATGAGGGTGCAGTCCAAATCAATCAAGGTCATCAGATCCGACGCTTTCACTCTACCTCTTATTACTGGTTCCCAATCGAAGGTTGGGAAGAACAATCTCAAGTTAAGATGGGTGTCTGCCATGAGGGAGTGACTGAACTAAAAGAAACAAAACACAGAAGCTCCACGCCTGACAGATTGAAGCAGAGAGCAAAAGAAAGAATGAAACATATACACCACCCTCACGACCAAGCAAACACACATAGCAAGTAGATGATTCGCAACCACCCTTTCAGATGAAAGATTAGGTATGTTGATGACGACATGCTGTCAGACAGCACAAGCAACAATAAAGAAAGGCTCAGCCAAAGCATGACTGCTGAATAAGATTATCTATGTGTCCTCTGCAGCATAGCCCGAGCTGGGAAAAGGAAGCCGTTGCGCTGTCATAGGGCCCTTGCAGTGAAAGCCTGTCACTTCTTATAATAACAAGTGATTGGAGATGGATACGCAATCCCTTCATCTTTTATGAAGAACTGACAGGACAAAACTTTTACCTTCTGAATTTAATGTCCATTTGATCGCTGACAATCCACTAACATAAGTGTTGTCAGATGCCCATCCGGAGGGAGTACTCCGCATTAATAGGAAGATCTACATTCATGAAATAAAATAGCCAACAAAATATGCCTCATGCTCAAAACATCCTGTCCATGCCACCTAACCATTGCCTTGCCCCCAGAAGTGTGACAAATTAAGTGCCAGCTAAGAAGAAGCTCAAACCAACCTGAACATGCCACCTGTTAGGGGAGACCCCTAGCAACCTCCATCTTGGACGCTAGCGTATCCGCTAGGAATTTTGGAATCGAACTATGATCAGAGGAGAAGGAAACCACAACATTCTCACTATCCACTGCTATATTAGCTAATATGTCCACCACTTTATTGCCTTCCCTGAAAGTATGGGAAATAGCATAATTGAAGTAACATATACATCTTCAAGGTAACGTAAAAATTATTTGACTGGAAAAAAATCTTTGACAAGGGTAAAATATGGTATCATGTTATTCTATGGCCTTGGTCAATTGGATTTATCCCTAAGAAAAAATTTCTTGTGATACATGTAGTGTTTTTCAAAAATTTGGTTTCGGTAATTGGCTCTTCTATGTCCTAGTTATATAGAAATTTTGATCTTGTGTGTTTCTGTTTTCTTTAAGATTTTGGGATTTCTTGTCTTGTCTTGTGAATGTACATATGTGAATGTGTATATCTTGAGTTTCCCCATTTTTCATTTTTAATTTACGTGGATCACTTGTGGTCTATTCATAAAGATCCTTTTCACTTTGATTACACCCACAATGATGCATGTTACCAATTAAATCCAATGTTGGCCATTTAAAATTCATAAAATTTATCTTTTTTTTTTTTATGATATCCCCTTATAATTAATTATAAGTGGAGAGCTTAATAGTCCATTCTAATACTTTCTATGGACTAGGGTAATGAATAAGGAAAGTAATTTATTTCATATTTAATTTTGGATCAGTAATGTTTTATATTTCCAAGGTTGATTAAATTGGGCAAATTAAATATTAAATTTTATTATTATTGTGGCATCCCAAATCAAGGCATTGAGATTCTGAAGGAGTCATTTGTAGCTCCCAAGGCCTAAATTTAGTAGATTCTATAACATGTATGATATATTGTATGATAGGTTGCTATTATGGAAGTTATAGTCTAATTTTAGCTAGTAGTTATGGAGTTTGAGTGGAAACATTTCATAGTTCTTACATTATTCCCTCTAAAATGGGTGTTGGGTTTTGGCTACCCAAGCCGAGCCTTCAACATCTATTTCATGGCTAGCAAGTTCATATTTTAGGCATCCAAGTTATATATACCAAAACCCTATGAATATTGTTTGAGCACTTGTGTTCAATCATTCATCTAAGGATGACAACCCTTGGGTGTGGAAATTACTAGATTGAAACCCATTGGTTTAAAAAATTAACGGTTGGAAACCCTTTGATTTATAAGGATAGTCTCATTTATAGATTGTCTTTGGGTTTCAAGAAGTTATAGATTTTAGTTCAACATTTTAGTTTGTCTGTTTTTTAGTTTTTAGTAGAAATAGAGTAGTGTTTTGATTTCATTTTTGTACATGTTTATTTTTTCTATTTCGTTTTCTATATACTAGAACTTTATTTTATAATTCATTTATAAAAATATCCATAGTAGCTTGGGAAATCATTTTGAGATTTGGTGCAAAGATTGTCAATTTGTTGTGAGTTATAGGGGTGAAATTTCTAGATTCTTATATTCATATTTGTGGCTATAGACTCTAATATTTTTCAAAAAGTTTTATATGTTTTTAAAGTATATTTCATGCAAATAAATCATACTTTAAACATTTGTGGAGTTTATAAGTGATTTAGAGTCAAAATTGCAATGTTGTTTTTATGATGCAAGGTTTAATTTCCAATTTTTATGCTCAGTTGTAAGGATATAATTTTCTATCATTTTCAAAAAAATTATTGTATATTTATTTATTTATCTGATTATTAATGACCATATTTTCATAAATATTCAATAATTTTTTAGTTGATTAGGGGTAAAATTGCCAATTTCAGATGTATACTTTGTGAAGAAATTGAGCAAGAAGTTTTGATCTTTACAAGATATTTGTAACATTTTCAAATCAAAAATATTTTTGCATGAGTACCTAGTTGGGGAAATTATAGTTTATTAGAGATAAGATCTTGTCATCCTATAGGGTATTTTATTATTGGTGTTTCCCAATGATGGAAGAATTGGATATCTCAAACGAGAGCAAAGCAAATTGCAAATTGAAGGATTAAGCACAAAGGGTTCAAACATAGAGGAAGAAGATATGGTTGAAGGAAAAAGACAAAGAAAGAAAATGTTAGATGAAGATAAAGAGTAGTTCTTTCAAAGGAGTTTATTAAATCTTAATCAGAGTCAAAGTGAGTTAAATAAATTAATAATAAAATTGGTGGAATAATTAAGAATAAAAAATCCTCAAGGATGGAAAAGGTCATCAGCAAGTAGTTTAATATCCTTTTATCAGAAGGTAATTCCATTTTAAAACCCTTATGACTAGTGTTTTTACTAGAAGAAGGGGTTATACTTTTACCCACTACCCCCATTATAGAATCTCCTGTAGAAGAAATGATTAAATGGTATGAAGGTTGCCAAAATCAATAAAAAGGTTTTAAGGAGTCAATATTATTTGAGAAATTTCTAGAGATAACAAGAAAAGCATCACATAAAAAGAGGCAAGGAAAGAACCAGAGTAATAGTGGGAAAGAGTTGAAGAAAAAAATAAACAAAATATTGTCACACACCTTTAATAGTGACATGATTTCAGTATAGGCTTAGTTGTAGAAATTGTAGACTTACCTCAATCTCAATTCGATAATGGAAAAAGAATCAACCCAATTTTCCACCCTGGATATGGAAGGTATTTCTTATGAGTAGTGGAACTATGTTCTAATCACATAGGGTCACGATTGTTTGTAAACTTTTGATGATTTTATTCAAAGAGTACTTGATAGATTTGAGATAAAGGATGATGAAGAATATATTAAATAACTTTTAAAGATCTATAAACAAACTTCAATGAGTGCATATGTAGCAAAGTTCTAGAAAGTTATTGTTATGGTGTCTAAAATAAAAGATAAAAGGATCACTTATCTCTTTATTTCAATAGTCTCTTTCAACCACTCAAAGGCCTAGTTAAGGCTTTTCCACCATCAACTTTGTATGAGGCTATCAAAAGGGCTCTGACAATTCAGTCATCTATACTGAAGAATAAAGTTTCAGATCACTTTAATGTATCCACTTTTGGGAACTACAAGGGAAATTTATAGAAGGGATTTCATGCATCACCTTACAAGACCCTACCTCATACTACAACAACATAGAAGATGGATGAAGATACAAAGACTGAACTAATGCAGCACACAACATACACTCAATAGAATTGTGCCATTAAACATATGAGAGCCAAAGATTTGGAAGTTGGAACATAAAAAAAACTTTTATTCATAAACTCTGCCACTACAATGAGAGAAAACTCTCTTATATCCAAGAAAACAAAAAAAAAAACAAAAAAATTACCTTTCATGGCAGATTTCAACAATTGTTAGATTTTTGCCATTGTAGGTAATTTTACAATCATATCTTGAGAATCTAGTTTTTTCCTAAAAGCTTCCTAAAACTAAGGTAGGACAAAAGACCAAATAATATTCTAAATTCAAAACATGAGTTTCGAGTTATTACAAAAGAAACTTTTTAAAAATCTAGAAAAAAACACTAAATTGCCATTTTGAGGGCCACGATGAAAGTTTCAAGCCCTGAAAAAGTGCCAAAAAAAAAAATTACCTTTTTTGGCAGATTTCAATAATTGTCAGATTTTTGCCATTTTAGGTAATTTTACAATCATATCTTGAGAATCTAGTTTTTTCCCAAAAGATTCCTAAAACTAAGGTAGGATGAAAGGCCAACTAATATTCTAAATTTGAAACATGAGTTTCAAGTTATTACAAAAGCAACTTTTTAAAAATCTAGAAAAAAACACTAAATTGCCATTTTGAGGGCCAAGATGAAAGTTTCAAGCCCTGAAAAAGTGCCAAGATGGGGTCCAACCCGCTAGGGCCGCTAGGAAACCACTGGCCAGGTCATAACACATCCACTTGTTAAATTTCGTAGAAAACCCACATCCAAGTCAAAAGTTATGACCTTCGGAAGTCCCTGCATCATGAACTCAAAAGAAAGAAAATTTGTTTCTCTTGCAAGGAACCATGGGAACTAGGTCATAGATTCCTTGGCAAGGGATGAGTGCACTACAATGAGGAACTCTTAGATGAAGATGTATATCCTAAAGAACCAAAATGTAAAATATTCTTTGAAGATTCCAAACCTAAAATAATGGAGGATGAAATCACAAAGGGAGGAAACTTGCAGCTTTTTTAGGAGCACCCAAAAATCATCCATTCAAAGTTCACGGAGTATTATTTAGACAATAGATCATAGTACTTATTAATAGTGGGGATACCAACAACTTCATGGAAGAAAGATTGGTGGTCAAGAGAGGATTGAAGGTAGGAGATTTTGAAGGTTTCAATGTCATTGTTTCTAATGGATTCATCATCCCATGCACCGAGATAATTTGATGGCTCAATTTAACCCTTGGAGTCCATAAGTATGTGATGATTTATATGTTGTGGGGTTAGTGGAAACTAATATGGTTTTAGGTATGAAATGGTTGCATTCTCTAGTAGAGTTTTTAAAATATTTTCAATCTATGAAGCTTAAATTTAAATCAGAAGGGAAAGATGTAGTACTCAAAGGGATCTCCAATGGTTTACCATGGCTATCCATAGCAAAAAGAATGGAGAGAACTTTCTATAGGGGCCAAGTTACATGGAAAGAAAGTTGTTTGGTAATTCAAACAAACTTTTCTATGGGTAATAAATGTTCTTATGACGTTGATGTTCAAAGAATTCTACATAAGCATAGTATGGTGTTTAATGATTTGCATCTAGGACTACCACTTGGTAGAGGTTTTTTAGAGATCATATAGTTGGAACTAGTTTCAAAACCTATCATAAGCACTCCATACTACCATCCAAGAGGGTATAATGAGTAGATTGAAATAGTGATAAGAGAAATTTTAGAGATGCAATACATAAGGCCTTGTTTTAATCCATTTGCATATTTAGTAGTTATTGTGAAAAAGAAGGATGGAACTACATGCAAATGTCTATTGTTATAGAAAATTGAATAAGAGAACCATTAATAGTAGATATCATATCTCTAGGATTGATGACATGATATATGAATTACATGCAATTGTGTACTTCTTAAAGATTGATCTAAGATTAGGCTGGCACCAAATCCATGTTAAATGAAGATGTGCACAAAAAATTATTTAGGTGTAATGCAAGAGCATCTAGAGGTGTAGGGCACTTGAATCACCAAAAACATTATTTTTCTACTCTTTTCAATTTTGGTTTTTGTGAATACCCGTTTGCTTGAATAACGTTTCGAAACCTTCAAAGTTTCCAAAAAGGATGAGAATACAAGGAGTTAATGTTTTTAGTAAGCATACATATGAGAAGTGGACGGACCTAAAATTTTCCCCAAAGCTTCATAATAGAAACACAAACATTCTTCGTAAATGTCAGCCCAAGATCATGTTTGAATTTAAAGATTTTAAAGTTTTAATTTTTGAGGCTCATAAAGAATTTAATAATCAATTTTGAGGCACTTAGAGGTTCTATAAAGGCCTAAAAATTTGCCAAAAATCAAAATTTCACTAAGAAAAAGTTTAGTTTTTCATGATCTTTCCAATGCATCTAATAGTGTTAATCAGATGCTTGGATCAAAAGTTATGGCCTCCGAAAGTTGGGCCTCCCATATTAAAGATTGTAAAAAATGTGTTGGACACAAAAAAGGGTTGTTAAAGGGGAGCTACACATGTTGATGAGTGTTTTAACACATCATAAGACATCATTTATTGGTGGATAATTTTGGGTGCCACTTTTGGGTGGTTCTAGATCATAGTTTTTAAAATTGTTTGACGATTTCATGTATTCTAGCTCTTATATATGAGGTGCTTAAGATAAAGGTTGGTGGAATGATGATAGATGTTGAGTTGCATTCCAGTCTCTAGCTAGAGACACTCTTGTGAAAACTTTCCTTACAAGTATAATGTAATCCTGTTAAGTTTTCCAAGTGTGGGGTTTTTCACATGAAAGGGTTTTCCCCACATAAATCATTTGTGTTTGTGGTTTGAAGCTTATATTTGTTGTTGTTAGTGTGTTGGGTGGAGTACACCCTCATCAAGGTGTCACTTTCAACAATTTGAATTCTTATTCATGCCCTTTGGTTAAACAAATTCTCTAGCCAGCTTATAATCATGCATGAACTAGGCATTTAGTCAGCAATTGGGAAATTTTGTTTTAGTTTTCTTTGGTGATATTTTGATTTATAGTAAGACCTAGGAAGACCATTTGAAGTATTTTAGTGTATTTTTGAGTATTCTAGAATAAGCACTTTTTACAAATAAATCTAAATGTGAGTTTGGAATGATAGAGATCCTATTATTGGGCCATGGAATTAGTGAAAGAGGATTTCAAGTGGATCAACATATGATCCAAACTATTATGGATTGGCCACCTCCCACCATATTGACAAATTTGATGGGATTCTTTGGGATTTTTAATTATTATAGGAGGATTATTTAGGGGTTTTCATATCTTGTAGTGCCTATAATAGATTTCACAAAGAAGGGATATTTTGTTAGATAAAACCTAAACAAGAAACCTTAGATAAACTCAAAAAAGTGATAAGCTCATTTCTTATGACTGTAATTCTTAAGTTTTTTGCTTACATTTGTTGTAGAATGTGATGCTTCAAGAGAAGGAATTTGAGATGTTCTAACTCAAAAGTATCCTTTGAAAGTATAAATTTAAATGAGTTAGAAAAGGGCAATTCCACATGTGATATGTAAATATTGGCTATAATCCATACTTTGGAGAAGTTCAAATAGTACTTAGTTTGTGGAAGATTTGTTGTGAAAACAAATCACAATAGTTTGAAATTCTTTCTGAGGTGATGTGATTTGAATGATTGCTAATAGAAATGGGCAAGTAAGCTACAAGATTATTATTTTGACATAGAGTATATGGAAGGAAAGAAAAATGTTGTAGTTGATGCTCATTTCAGAATGCCTAGTCTATGTTCCCTTTCCAATATATTTGCTAACTAAAAGGTTTCTATTATGGTAGAAGATTCTGAAAACACATTTGCTACTAATAATCTTAATGAGCTAGTAAAAGATGTTGGATATATAATAGTATATGGAATCACCCTATATATAAATAGAGTCTCTTTAGTTCCTAAATCCAAGACAAAGAAGAAGATCTTAAGAGTTGTTCATCATGCACCATTAACATGACACCCAAGATACTATAAGACATACAAGAAAATTAGAGAAAAAAGTCTCATGGAAAGGACTTGAGGTGGATGTTCTCAAGAACATAAGAGAATGCACATCTTGTCAACAAAACAAAGGAGAGTAAGTTTTTCTAGTAGGATTTCTTCAACCACTACCAATTACAAATCAGAAGTGGGATAGTATATCCATGTATTTCATTAGTAGCCTTCTAAGATACATGGTAGAGATTGAATTTAAGATCTTCTGGAAAGACTATTGAAGTATGTACATTTCATTTGTATCTCTTAATGATTCAAGGTTCCTCAAGTGGTAGACTTATTTTTTAAAGAATTATTTAGACTACATGGATTGCTTATGAATATTTTTAGTCATAGAGATAGAAGATTCCTCAATTTGTTTTGTATAAGATTTATTTCACATGACATGTACAAAGCTCACTCTTAGAACAAACTAATACCCTTAGACAGATGGACAAATAGAAATAGTAAATAAATGAGTAGAGTGGTACTTGAGGAAATAATCAAACAAAATGGATTAAGTGGTTATATTTGGGAGAATAATGTTCCAAAATATCCTCCCATATGTCCATTGGTATATCTCCATTCAAATCTTTGTATGGATATAATGCACTAGTATTCACAAATAGCAGAATACCAACAATAGTTGACTTGGTGAACTAGAACTGTGAAATATTGATGTCACTCAAAGATCATCTACAACAATCTTATAATCAACCAAATTTTTATGTAGATCTGAACTACATGAAGAGATCATTTGAGGTGGTAGATATGGGTTTTCTATATTGTATCCATATAGGCAATCTTCAATCAAAATAAGTTAGGATAAAAAGATCAAACCAAGGCTCCATGAACATTATAGGATTAGGAGGAAAGTAGGTGAAGTGGTTTAAGTATTGGAGGTCCCAAAGATTAGAAAGGTCCACAATGTATTCCATGTTTCCTATTTTAATAGGGCACTTGGTCTAGTGGGAAAAGTTTCTCAACCTTCTGATTACAAAAAAGTGTAATTTTTTGAGTTATAAAAATGAATAAACTCAATTTATAGGCCTTATGTAATTGTTTTTTGCCAAAATAACTATTCTAGGTTTCCCAACACTACTTCCAAGGGTTCTCAATACATAAATCACTTCAAGCTCTATGATGCAAGGGCATGCAATTAAAATTTGAAAATTGTCACTAGCAATTGATTTTTGGTTTTAATGAGTGGGTCAAGTGACAGAAGCGGAGGATGGAATCTCCTATCACCAAGGCCACAGAAACAATAATGATTAACTATTATATTCTAGAACATTGAATAATGGAGAAGATGATGATTATCGCTAGAAATCACTTATTTTGATATTTTCAGGAAATCAGGTGCAGGAAGGCTCACCATTATGAAGATGAGTTATTGGAATGATGATAAAAGATTATGTGATGGATAGTTTGTAGAATAAGGCAAGAGGCTGAGAATGGCCTAAGAGAGTGGAGACGTGTGGCAGAATGTGGCAGCACAAACATTTAATTTCTAGTCAAAGAAGAGAAACCAAAATAGAAGAATAATTTGCTATCAAAGGAGGAGAAGGCCATATAGTGGTGGTGGCCAGAAATAGGCCGATAGAGATTAGAAAGGAGGAAGGCCGATATAAAATATAGACAGGCCGATCATTAAGGAGGATAGATGGGAAGAGGCAATATAGAAGGCTGCATAAAGATTCAGAGGAGGCTGATAGGAATAGAAGAATTAGTGCAGGCTGAGCGAAAAGGAAGAGGCCATTGCTGATTGAGAGCAACAGAAGATAATAGAGAGGCCGTGAACATTAGGGAAACAACAGAGAAAGATTGAAGGGGGAAGTCAAGCCGATGAGAAGAGATTAGAGGAGGTCATAGTCAATGAATGGACATGAGGGTTGATATATGAAAGTCTGAACATTGAAGGATAGACAGAAGGTGGAGGCCAATATAATGAAGCTTGAATGAGTTCATAGAGAAGGGTCAGTGGAATAAGAGAGGAAATGGCAGAAATTAATGAGGCAGCATGTATATATAATATATAGAGAGGCTGATAACAAGAATAAGGGGCTAAAACTTGCAAATAAAATAGACAGAAAGGTAAGAGTAAAACCAATTGATAATAAGGAAGAGCAAGTAGGCATGTTGAGAATAGTCCATAGAATGAGGATCGATGATAGATATGAGTGTAGAAACAATGATAAGAGGTTGGAAGTCAAATGTAGAAATCAAATATCTTTTGTAACCAATCTCAAAGTAATGTATGGATGTAATCTGTAGAGTCTTGATATTTTAATAGAAGCTAAATTAGTTGTATGAATGAATGTTTAAATCTGAGTATTTACTTATCTCCTATCATCCACTGATATTATGGTGAATCTGAATTGCATATAAATAGATTTATCTAATCTTATATGTGTTGTCCTAGTTCCTATCATTTTAATGGTAGAAGTTATGTGAAATCCCCTTTAGGTGGGTAGAGACTTGAGACTCTCTTGTAGATTGGATGAGTATTTATGCATGTTCATAGAACCATGCTATCAGATTGGTATCAGAGCCACTTTGGTCTTGAGTGCTGAGTAGATTGCCGAAGAGAGGCAACTTAGCCTGGTCTATGAGTGTCGGTGTGTAGCACCAAAAGACTGAGCAGAGTGAAAAATAAAGAAGCCCTAGGTGAGATGCTTGAAAGATGAAAGAAAATAGAGGGATGTAGAAGCAAAGGAAGATAGAGGGTCTCATAAAAGAAGACAAGAGAAAAGAAGACAAAAGGATGATGGATACATAATTCCAGAGAGAATTAACATAGTTGAGAAGAGATTTGATGCCGGTAAAACAATGGTATGAAGAACAAGAAGAGAAAGACCAAGGATATTATTGGGTTTGGCCAATGAGTAAGAAAGTAAAATGGCCAATAAAGGAGATTGTTGAGAAGTGGAAAAGGTAGAGTATGAAAGACTTAATAGGAAATGATAAGAAGATGAGAGGGTTCCCAAAAAGATGGGACAGTGGAGAGTTACCATCAGAACAACATGGACCAGAAGAGGTCAAAGAGGTTCTCATTGAAGAGAACATGAGAAAAGTGGAAGAGGAAAAGGGGCATCAGATAGCACTTGAGAAAAAAAGGCATGAAGAAGGAAGAATGTCCATGAGGAGGGTATCGACAAAGACATTGTGGTCTCTCAATTTATTTGCTAATGTTATGTTTGTAGATTTGTATGCAAGTATGAAGAATGTGTGGAGGAAGGTCGAGGATGAGACCTTGAAGATGATGGAATTTGGGGCAAGAATAGCTCCTGAAGAAAGAATAGAAGATGTGAACGAGGAAAGATTGATGGCAATAGAATGCCAAGAAGAGTTTACAGTAGAGGTGCATTGTAGAGAACCTAGAAATAAAGAGGAGATTGATGCTAAAGATGTTCAGTATGATGATGAAGATTAAGAGGAAACCATAGAGTTTCATGATGCATGTGAAGATATTGTAGCAGCAGCACAAGATGCTTATAAAGAAGAGAAGTTGAAAACCCAAGAAGCTTAAGGTGGTTGGAATTGGGGACAACAGATCCTTGCACAAAATAATGAAGGTAAAATTGCTACTTTTGGAAATGAGAATATGGATAGGCAAGTTGATAAGGAAAAGAAATTGGAGAATGTAAATGTGATTAAGGATCATGGATATGTAGTGCCATATTGGCAAAAGAAAAAGATTGATGTAAGGAAAGAGTTGAGTCGTAAAGAAGTGAATGCCTTTGATTGTGTTTATGCTAATAAGAAAGTGCATAGAAAGAGAGATGTATAGATGAATAAGTGGCAACTTGATGCAAGAATGAGATGGCTAGCAAAGAGGCCCAGAGAAAATTATTTGAGGAGGAAAACATAGAAAGTGAAGAGAAGATCGATGCAGTGAGGAAAGGAAATCGGTCTAGTGATAGAGTATGGGTGGTAAAGCAAGTAGCAGCAAACAAATGTTGTGTAAAAAAGACAAAGAATTGGAGGCATGACAAGGAGAACAAACTCCAAGAAACTATAAGTATGAGGAATCCAGGAGAGGATGGCAAGAAAGAGAAGAAGCATACAGTGAAGTTGCAACAAGAGAAGCAAAGTGTATGGAAGGTAAGAGAAACGAGATCCAATTTTTATGTTAATGAAGCTTGGTATGAAATTCCTAATGATGAGAAAAATGTGAGGAGATTATTAGATGAAAAGGAGATATGGAGAAATAGATATTGGAGAAGGCAAGAATGTAGGCAAAGGTAAAGTGATAGATGTAGGTATGACAAAAGAGAGGAAAAGTGGAATAGAAGAATTGTATGGAGAAAGAAGATAACAGATGTATGTGTTGAAGATGCAGACTTGAATGCAAGAATAGTTGTAGATGGAGAGGATGATAGTGGAACAACCATAGTTCCATAAGAAGATGGAGCAGCAATAGAAAATGCTGAAGAAGATTTATGGAAGCAACTGGCAGCCATTGAGCAAGAATGGAATGAGAAGATTAAAGGTGTGAGCATAAGCAAGAAAGCTGAAAAGATTGAGGACAAGGATTCAAAATTGGTTGCCGAAATAAAGAATGAAGATGATACAGAGTTGGAAGGAAAAATGGTAAGGGATGAAGCTGAAAATGATGTGGTGTTGCAACAGATGCCCTTGAGGGAATAATGGCTTGAAGATATGATAGATGAACAAATTGAGGATGATATAGTAATGGTGAGTATTGATAATGGATTAGATGTTCTTATAATTTTTCCATTTGATTAAGATTTGTCTAATGAAAGAAGAATGAGAGTATGGAGTTGGATTATAAGTAATGCAGACAGCCATGTGAGAGTAGCCCACAATGTTGCATAGAAAGGTTGGAAGATTGAAGCATATAAGATAGAGAAGTTATGGAAAAAGTGGAAGAAAAGGTTTGATGAAGTTTGCAGAGGAACACATGTGCTGGAGCACATGATCTTTGCCCCCTAGGGAGTTTCATGCTGGGGCATCTGATTAAAATTTAAAAATTGTCATTAGTAATTGATTTTTGGTTTTGATGAGTGGGTCAAGTGACAGAAGCGGAGCATGGAATCTCCTATCGTCAAGGTGACATAAACAATAATGATTAATTATTATATTCTAGAATGTTGAATAATTGAGAAGATGGTGATTATTGCCAGAAATCACTTATTTTGATATTTTGAGGAAATCAAGTGCAGGAAGGCTTGCCATTATGAAGATGAATTAGTGGAATGATAATAGAAGATTATGTGAAGGATGGTTCATGGAATAAGGCAAGAGGTTGAGAATAGCTTGAGAGAGTGGAGACGTGTGGCAGAAGGTGGCAGTGCAGACATTTAATTTGTAATCAGAGGAGAGAGACCAAAATAGAAGAATAATTTGCTATCGAAGGAGGAGAAGGCCATATAGTGGTGGTGGCTAGAAATAGGCTGATAGACATTAGAAAGGAGAGAGGCTGATATAAAATATAGACAAGTTGATCATTAAGGAGGATAGATGGGAAACAAAAAAATAGAAGGCTGCATAAAGATTCAAAGGAGGTTGATAGGAACAGAAGAATTAGTGCAAGCTAAGAGAAAAGGAAGAGGTCGTTGTTGATTTAGAGCAGCAGAAGATAATAGAGAGGCTGCAAATATTATGGAAGCACTAGAGAAAGATTGAAGGGGGAAGTCATGCCGATGAGAAGAGATTAGAGGAGGCCCACAATCAATGAATGGACAAAAAGGTTGATATATGAAAGGCCAAACATTGAAGGATAGATAGAAGGTGGAGGCCCATACAATGAAGGTCGAATGAGTTCATAGAGAAGGGTGAGTGGAATAAGAGAGGAAACGATAGAAATTAATGAGGCAACATGTATATATACTATATAGAGAGGCTGATAACAAGAATAAGGGGTGGAAAATTGTAGATATAATAGATAGAAAGTTAAGAGTAAGGCCAAATGATAATAAGGAAGAGAGGGTAGGTAGGTGAAGCATAGACCATAGAATGAGGATCAATGAGAGATAAGATTGTAGAACTCGAAGTCAAATGTAGAAATCAAATATCTTTTGTAACCAATCTCTCGAAGTAATGTATGGATGTAATCTGCATAGTCTTGATATTTTAATAGAAGCCAAAGTAGTTGGATGAATGAATGTTTAAATCTGAGTATTTACTTATCTCCTGTCATCTACTGATATTATGGTGAATCTAAATTTCATGTGAATAGATTTATCTAATCTTATATGTGCTTTCCTAGTTCCTGTCATTTTAATGGTAGAAGTTATGTGAAAGCCCCTTTAGATGGGCAGAGACTTGATTCTCTCTTCTAGATTGAATGAGTATTTATGCATTTGCATGGAACCATGCTATCACTCTACACTTTAAGAAATGATGAATTGAACTCTTAAATCAAAAGTATGGCCCTTGGAAGTTGGGCCTCTTCCATTGGAAAATGTAAAAACATGTTTTGTTGGATCTAGGGCATACAACTGAGGGGGGGGGTGAATCAGTTGTATAAAAACCTACTTTTCTTTAAACACTTGATTCTTCTTTATTAGTTAACAGCATATCACTTAATCATCCATGAAAGCATAATGCACAAACACAAGAGCAGATAAACATCAACACATTGAACACCAAGATTTTGACGTGGAAAACCTAGTTAAGGGAAAAACCACAGAGTGATTAACCCAAGGATTATTCTCTGTTAGAAGAATAAGAAAAAGAATGGCACTTGCCAATTAGGGCTCACTACCCGAGCACACTGCTCACAAAGAGGCCCACTGCCTACAAGGAGACACATTGTCTACAAAGTGATAACAATCACAATCTTGAACTGGAAAATGACATCTCTACCATGTCCGGATCAGTTCCATTTAAGCCCAAGAACCCCTACTCTATCTTTCACACTTCTCTTTGCTATGCCACACACATCTCCACAATCCTCACTTCGGAATGAACTCACAAACCTTTATTTATACAAGACATCGACTTAGGAACAATCATCTAAGTCGGCAATCAATCATAAAAATATCTGCAAGACAAATAACACATCCCGTCGGCCACCACAAGAACATTTGCAGGATGAACAACTCATCCAGTCAGCTTAGTCAGAGCAAGAACTTTATCTGGAAGAATATCTTCAATTCCAGGCTCTACCATCAATGCGGATCAACAACACAACCTCAACATGATCCAAGGACCTTCACAGGCCTACCTGAATGACCAGGTACATCCGCACTTCCTCTACTTACTGGAATCTCTTCTCTTCCTTATCCAAAACTTCAAGAAAACAGTCTGTCGCCACTATCACAATGCAAAAGGTACTTCCAGATATCCAAATCATACACAACTCAAGATGACATATCTCAAGGATATCACAAACATTCCTTCCAATCTGCAGATTATGATTATACAATTCCAGACCTCACCGGACCTTTCTGTGATCCTCTGTCACCTCTGAACACTTGTCAGAACTGGTTCCACACCGATAGCCACAACTCCTTCAGATCTTCATGCGGACCTCTGAAATCTTAACTAAAGAATCTCAAGACTCATATCTACAAACCCTTTAATCCGCATCCTCCGGTTCACATCCTATACAGTACATTTGCCTTCTTCTCATCACTGTTCTTCACTGTTCTTGACTGAGGCTAATTTTCTCAATATCCTCAGCACACTGCTCATCCAATCCTTCTTGTTAATGCAATATGAGTATGTTGACATCAATGACAACACTGGTTCACCTCATACTTGCAACAATCTCCCCCTTTGTCATTGATGGCAACATATGATGTGAAAAACCATCAAGACAAGAACTTCTCCTTTCTATCACAGCTCCCCCTATCAGCAACATGTCTTCTCCTCATTTACTGCTCCTCCTTTGATCATCAGCCACTTGTTTTTCACATGTCTTCTCTCCCCCTTTGACATCAATGGCAAAGGGCTCATACTTGCAATTCTAACACATCAGAATCATACCAGCTGCTCCCCCTTAGTAGCAGCTCCCCATCATCAATCCGGATCACAAAATATGACTGTGATATCCTCTGGACTGATGCACATCAGTGCATCCTAGTTCATCACCGGAGGGGCCATGACCCCTAACTTTTCCTGGAGATATTCAAAAGAGTCCTTGGGAAGAGGTTTTGTAAAGATATCTGTAATCTGATCCTTGGAAGGAACATACTCCAATCTGACTTCTTCCTTGTTCACTTGTTCTCTCAAAAAGTGAAACTTGATAGATATGTGCTTAGCCTTAGAGTGCAATACCGGATTCTTAGAAATATTAATTGCACTTGAATTATCACAGAAAATTGTGATAGGCTCCTCATATTCAACTTTAATGTCTCTTAGCATCTGCTTCATCCATAAGATTTGAGTGCAACTACTTGCTACTGCAATGTATTCTGCTTCAGTTGTAGATAGAGATATTGCATCTTGTTTCTTGCTTAGCCAAGAAACCAATCTCTTCCCCAAAAAGAATGCTCCACCACTAGTGCTTTTCCAGTCATCCACATCTCCTGCCCAATGTGCATCTATGTAAGCATGAAGAGAGAAATCTGGATCTCTAGGGTACCATAGACCATACTCAGCTGTTCCTTTCAAGTACCTAAAAATTCTTTTGATTTCCATAACATGAGATTCTTTAGGATCAGCCTGGAATCTTGCTACAAGACCAACAGCCTTCATTATATCTGGTCTAGTTTGAGTAAGATACAACAATCCACCAATCATTGATCTATACTTTGTCTGATCTGCCTTTGGGGAGTCATCATCTTTGCTCAACTTGAATCTGGTTGCCATGGGAGTGTTCATTGGCTTTGAATCTTCCATACCAAATTTCCTCAACAATTCTTTCACATATTTGGTCTGAGAAATGAAGATCCCTTTCTTTGTTTGAGTAATTTGTAGACCCAAGAAGAAATTCATTTCACCAAGCATAGACATTTCAAACTCACTTTTCATCTGATTTGCAAAAGTTTTGCACATACTATCTCTTCCTCCAAAAATGATATCATCCACAAACACTTCAACAATCAAAATGTTTTCATGATCAATTTTGAAATATAAGTTACTGTCAGCAGTACCTTTGTTGAATCCAATCTATACAAGATGCTTATCCAACCTTTCATACCATGCTCTTGGGGCTTGCTTTAATCCATACAATGCTTTCTTCAAATTGCAAACCATATCATCATTATCTGACAATTGAAATCCATCCGGTTGTTCAATGTAAACTTCTTCTTCCAGATCACCATTTAGGAAGGCAGACTTGACATCCATCTGATATACCTTGAAGTCTTTAAAGGCAGCAAATGCAAGAAATAATTTGACTGCTTCAATTCTTGCCACCGGAGCAAAGGTCTCTTCAAAATCAATTCCTTCTATTTGAGAGTAGCCTTTGCAGACCAATCTAGCTTTGTTTCTGATTACTTCACCAGCTTCATTCTGTTTGTTTCGGAAGACCCATTTGGTTCCAATTACATTCTTGTCTCTAGGTCTGGGAACAAGATCCCAAGTATGATTTTTCTCAATTTGCATCAATTCATCTTTCATTGCTTTGGTCCAATTTTCATCATTGCAAGCTTCATTTATTGTTTTAGGTTCAATCTTTGAAATCAGACAACATTCATCCTAATTTTGAGCAACATTCCTTCTAGTTTGCACACCTTTGCTTCTGTCACCTATGATCTGATCTTCAGAGTGGTTCAGTCTTACATACCTAAGAATTTTGGGAGTGTCCTGCACTACTGCTTCTTCATCAGGCTCATTCAAACCTATCACTTCTTCCTGATTTACTGGATCAGGTTGACTCTAACTTACTGGAGAGGATTGAGTTCCTTGATCCTAAACACCATCTTGGTCATCTTCATCAAACTCATAAAATCTTGAGGGCTTTTCAATTCCTTCATCAACTTTCACATTAGTGCTTTCTATCATCTTCCTCGGTCTCTTATTATTACATCGGTATGCTTTGCTTTGAGTGGAGTAACCCAAGAAAATTCCTTCATCACTTCTAGCATCAAACTTTCCTAGATCTTCATCTCTTTTAATATAACACTTGCTACCAAATACTCTGAAATATTTCACAGTGGGAGTGATGCCAAACCAGAGTTCATAGGGGGTCTTACCAGTATTGTTTCTGATTTGAACTCAATTGAGAGTGTAGACTGCAGTGCTGATAGCTTCTTTCTAGAACATCTGAGGAACATTAGCTTCCAACATCATTGTCCTGGCGGCTTCCTGGATGGTCTGATTCTTTCTCTCAACTACTCCATTTTGCTGTGGAGTCCTAGGAGCAGACAATTGTCTCCTTATACCCTACTTCTCACAAAAGTCAATGAACTCACCAGATGTAAATTCACCACCTCTATCAGACCTTAGACACTTCAGTTTCAATCCGGTTTGATTCTCTACCATAGCTTTGAAGATTTTGAACTTCTCAAGGGCTTCTGATTTCTCTTTTAGGAAGGTAACCCACATCATCCAGGAATGATCATCAATTAGCAACATGAAATATCTATCACCTTGCAGACTCTTGATTCTTGTCAGACCACAGAGATCAGTATGTACTAATTCCAACAATCCGGTAGATGACTGATCTTTGCTTTTGAAAGAGACTCTACTCTGTTTACCTAGCTGACATTCTTTGCACAAACTATTTGTAGGTTTCATCAATTTTGGAAGATCTCTTACAGCCTGAATATTGCTTATCTTGATGATGTTATCAAAATTTACATGACACATTCTTCTATGCCATAACCAACTCTGATTAACTTGAACAAATAGACAACTTTTGTTTGAACCAACCAGATGAAAGATATTACCTTTTGTTTGAGTACCGGATGCAATTTCAGTTTCGGAGCTTGTAAAGATTCTACATTTTCCATTCTTGAACCGGAGATCATAGCCTTTGTCCACTAACTGACCAGCACTGAGAAGATTGTGCTTCAATCCTTCAACATATAGTACATTACCTATTTTGCTCTTTCCATCAAAGGAAATAGTTCCCCTACCTCTGATTCTGCCAGTAGAATTGTCACCAAACTTTACCATTCCTCCTTCATACCTTTCCAAATCCAAGAACTTATTCTTGTCACCAGTCATATGGTGAGAACATCCACTATCAATAACCCAATCATCCTTTTCTTCCACTTGAGCAGCCAAAGCTCTTTCCACAACCTTGTGATTGACAGATTCAGAGGATATTGAATCTTCTTCCTTGATGGCAATAAACACCCATTCATTTCCGGATTTGCTTCCTAGTTCTGATTCATCATCTGTTACTCCTTCATTGTCATCTTCTTCATGAACATAATAGCAGTTCTTTTGAAACCTTTATCTGTTAGTATTAGACCTTGCAGATCTTTCCAGACATCTTGAAGCAAAATGACCAATCTTATTGTAGTTGAAGCACTTAAAGGGTAGTTTTCCTTCATACTTATCGGATCCTCTTGGCAGTCTCTTTGCAATGAGGGCTTCAAGTTGAGCTGTTTCTGCTTCTTCTTCTTCCATGTCTCTTCTTGCTTGATCATACCATGACATCTTCCTTGAAGAGTTTTCACCTAGATCAAATCTCTATTTCCCTTTCACATAGGCACTAGCTTTGAAAGTAGATTCAATCTTGGGAGGATCATCTCCAAACTTAGTCATTTCAAATGCAGCTAGTTTGCCAGCCAATTGTTCTCTTGTGACAGTTGTGTGAGCTCTAAATTCATCAATGGCAGCAACCTTGATTTTGTAGGTAGCAGGAAGGGATCTGAGAATTTTGCAAATAATCTCATTTTCATCCAGAGTTCCACCAGCATTTCTAATTCCACACACCAGCTCATTCACTCGTGGCATAAAAGTAGTGATGTTTTCATCATCTCTCATCTTCAATCTTTCAAATTTCCCTTTCAGACTTTGTAACCTTGCACTCTTGACAAACTCATCTCCTTCATACAAAAGTTCCAGTTTAGTTAGGATCTCATATGCAGTTGGTAGGTCAATAACATTTGAGAGATCTGAGTTATTCAATGCGCTTAGAAGAGCTTCCTTGGTCCGCAGATTGTTTTCAGCATCTGTGATTTCATTCAAAGTTGTCGGACCACCCTGTGGAGGTACATATGGTTTTGAGACCATGGCCAAGTATGCTTTTCCCATACATTCCAAGTGACATTTCATGCGACCTTTTCAGAGAGTGAAGTTGGTTCCCTCGAACTTCGGACTATCCTTCTTGTATGACGACATCCTGGATCTCCTCAAGCGGTTAAGCTCCTTTCAGAGGAACTTGGCTCTGATACCAATTGTTGGATCTAGGGCATACAACTAAGAGGGGGGGTGAATCAATTGTATAAAAACCTGCTTTTCTTTAAACACTTGATTCTTCTTTGTTAGTTAACAACATATCAATTAATCATCCATGAAAGCATAATGCACAAACACAAGAGCAGATAAACATCAACACATTGAACACCAAGATTTTGATGTGGAAAACCCAGTTAAGGGAAAAACCACGAGGTGATTAACCAAAGGATTATTCTCTATTAGAAGAATAAGAAAAAGAATGGCACTTGCCAATTAGGGCTCACTGCCTGAGCACACTGCTCACAAAGAGGCCCACTGCCTACAAGGAGACACACTGTCTCCAAAGTGATAAGAATCACAATCTTGAACTAGAAAATGATATTTCTACCATGTCCAGATCAGTTCCATTTAAGCCCAAGAACCCCTGCTTTGTCTTTCGCACTTCTCTCTGCTATGCCACACACATCTCCACAATCCTCACTTCGGAATGAACTCACAAACCTTTATTTATACAAGACATCAACTTAGGAACAATCATCTAAGTCGGCAATCAATCATAAGAATATCTGCGAGACAAATAACACATCCGGTCGGCCACCACAAGAACATTTGTAGGATGAACAACTCATCCGGTCAGCTTAGTCAAAGCAAGAACTTCATCCGGAAGAATATCTTCAATTTCGGGCTCTACCATCAATGCGGATCAACAACACAACCTCAACATGATCCAAGGACCTTCACAGGCCTGCCTGAATGACCAGGTACATCCGCACTTCCTCTACTTACTGGAATCTCTTCTCTTCCTTATCTGGAACTTCAAGAACACAGTCTGTCGCCACTGTCACAATGCAAAAGTTACTTCCGGACATCCAAATCATACACAACTCAAGATGACATATCTCAATGATATCACAAACATTCCTTCCAATCCGCAGATTAAGATTATACAATTCTGGACCTCACCAGACCTTTCTGTGATCCTATGTCACCTCTGAACACTTGCCAGAACTGGTTCCACACCGATAGCCACAGCTCCTTCAGATCTTCATGCGGACCTCTAAAATCTTAATTGAAGAATCTCAAGACTCATATCTACAAACCCTTTAATTTGTATCCTTTGGTTCACATCCTATACAGTACATTTGCCTTCTTCTCATCACTGTTCTTCACTGTTCCTGACTGAGGCTAATTTTCTCAATATCCTCAGCACACTGCTCATCCAATCCTTCTTGTTAATGCAATATGAGTATGTTGACATCAATGACAACACTGGTTCACCTCATATTTGCAACACGTTTGACTTGGAAAATAGCTATAGCAGGGAGTTACACATGTTGACCAACTTATGGTGCATGTTACGACACATCATAAGGAATCCTTGATTTGAGATAATGGAACACTAAGGATTTGGGTGCCACTTTTGCATAGTTTTGACTGATGGTGTTCTAATTAACATTTGATAGCTTCATGTATTATATCTCCAATATATTATGGGCTTGAAATGAAGGTTGTGTGTGAGAGTCTTAAAGATATTGTTAAGTTGCATCTAGATCTCTAATTGGTGATACTCTCATGAAGGCTTTCTCTGTAAGTATATTGTAATCTTGTTACGATTTTTGAATAATATATTGGGCTACTTTTAGAGTGTAGGATTTTTCTCCCAAATGGAATTTTATCCACATAAATCATTGTGTTTTGGTATAATTGCTATTTATATTTATTTCTATATAATTTTTGTAGCTATTGTAAAGATTTGAAAAGTTTTCAATAATCCTCCTCTCAATATTAGTGTAGCAAGTTGTTCTACTATCTTAGCTTCCTTACAAGTGGTATCAAATCTTGATCAACTTTAGTTTTAGTTGTGGGTTGTTAGCCTTTTTGAACTAATCAAGTTTGAGTGGGATCTTTTATAGAAGATACTTTGTGATCTTGTTGTACAAATTTTTGGATGAAAAGCACATTAGGGAGAATAAAGGTACTAAATTTTTTGGTAACAATTTCTAGGTGTCGAATATGAAGATGGAAGATCTATTAATTGATCAAAACCTATGGGATGATGATGAGAATGTTTTAATGCCTATAGATGCTACTTTGGCTATTGATACGATGTTATGGACCACAAATACAATGGTCTAATTATATTGTGCTTGGTAGACTCTATTTTAATCAATGTGAATGAACATCCCTCTATGAAGAAACTATGGAAGAAAATTGGTAAGATATATCAAGTCAAGTCTTTATAAAACAAGATTTTCTTATGGAAGAAGTACTCCTTGAGAATGGAAGAGGGTGAACAAATTGCAAACCATGAATGAACATTTAATATGTTTGTGGATCAATTAGAATCAATTACAATAAAAATGGATGAGGAGAAGAGATGCCAGATCCTAATTTTTTCTTTGCCAGATTCATGGGATTTTCTTATTATGGCTATTGGGGGTACTCTAGTTTTCTTGAAAGTTGAAGATGTTTTGGGTTATTTTCTTTATGAAGAGATAAGGAGGAAGGTATCCATTAGTTCCATAGAATCCCTAAATATTTGTTGGAGACCTAAAAATTAGGCAAACAGAATGAGAATCATGACAAATCAAAATCCACGACCAAGGGGAGATCCAAATCTCCTAGGAAGTCTAAATTATTTTCTAAAATTGTAGCGAGCTTTGACTCTTCGATAACGAGTGCAAAGAAGAAAAGAAAAAGAAAAGGAAGAAATTTGATTTTGATTCTGAATCCAAGAAGGAAGATGGTAATGCGTTCATTGTAGCTTTGGCCACTCATGTAGGTAATGATGCATGGTTAATTGACTAAGGTGCATATTTTCATATTAACTCTAATAAAGATTAGTTTTTTGAATATGAAGAACT
This sequence comes from Cunninghamia lanceolata, assembly GCA_027924645.1. Taxonomy (NCBI): domain Eukaryota; kingdom Viridiplantae; phylum Streptophyta; class Pinopsida; order Cupressales; family Cupressaceae; genus Cunninghamia; species Cunninghamia lanceolata. The sequence continues at coordinate 5,281,965 of BSBN01000334.1, read as the reverse complement.
TGACGGAAGTAAGGTGTACTTGGGTAATGATTCTTGTCTAAATATTGTTGGCCATGGTAAAGTTAAAATCATATTTTCTTATAGTAGACTAAAAAGGATTGATGGTGCATTGCATATCCTTGGGTTAGCACAAAATTTATTGTCTATGAGAAAACTAATAGATACATTTGTCCAAGTAGTTTTTTTTATGCACAATCCAAGAATGTTAGAGTTTCTATGGTGATTGCTAGAGGTGTTAGATTTAGCACATTGTATAATTTTGATGCATGCATTGTTGAGTGCAATAGTATTTCTATGAAAAGAAAATCTATGACTACTTTATTGAAGAAATATATAGTTTCCTCTTGAGTAAATTGTCATATATTTTAGGTACCTAAAGGTGCTTTTTCCTCTAAAAAAACCTACCCACAAAGAAGTCTATGTTATGGCACTAGAGACTTGGCCACATTGGAGAGAAGGGCCTAAGGACCTTCAAGAAAACCCTGTTGAAGGGTTCAATGATCGTAATATTGATTTTGATTTCTTTGAGTATTGTATTTATGGTAAACAAAACAAGGTTTAGTTTTACTTGATTTCTCATAAACCTTGTGGTGCAGTCATGGTCAGAGGGTCCATAGAGTGAACTATCTAGGTCATGCAGCAAGAGTAAACACAATGGAAGCCACTCAAATATGAAATGCAAAGAAAGATTTAAATGCTCAATATATAATAGATTCAAAAGACTTATATTCCAACAAAATGCATGGGCTTCAAAAGAGGGCTCACAAGTTCGAGTCTCTAGTTACAACATATGTGCAAGATATGTCTTCAAAGTAGCTTACGGAAGAAAATCTAACTCTAGAACTATCTATCTCTAACTAACTACTTTCCTATGCATATGTTACATAATTATATATCATTTCTAAATTGCAAGAATCCTCTAGTTTGGCCAAGATAGATTACAAACTCCAATGAAAGAGATGTAACGTCTAGCAACAAATAGGTTAGCCTAAAACATATGGAAATCATCTACAAATGAATGAAACAAGGTGTGGATCTCAGGGAAGGTTGGCCATGTCCCAAAGTACCTTGAATGGTGTTTCATTTAGCTCCACAAGTCATGGAAGTGCACTGCAAGCCTTCTCCTTCATCTAACTATTTGAATGCTCTATTTTGAGAAAATAGTTGATCTTCAGAAAGTGATATCTTTCCAGAAACTAATTCAAATGATCTAATTTTGGATATGATGTAGCTGATGATGTCTAGATGCAAAGTCCTTCTCCACAAGCTTTGAAATGTAAATGCGGCAAAATGCAATACAAAATGTTGAAACTACTATTGACTTACTAATCTAAAATGAACCAGAAAATGAAAGAAACAAAGAAATAATGCGAATAGTTTTTGTTTATGAAAGAATGATCTACAACCTAGAATGCTCCTACTTCAGACATCTAGGGTTGTTTAAAAAGTGAGTCCCTCACTTTACTAGGGCTAGAGGAAAACCAAGACAGTCCACCTAAGACTAAGAAATCCAAGATGAATCTTCATTCGATCGGCCTTTCCACTTTACCAAATATTCCTTGTATTGCTTGCCTTTGGTACTGCATCCAATTCTATTGTCCATGATGTCTTCAATCTTCTCTGGTGCTTGCTGTGGTAACTACCTCTTGAAGTCTTCTTCAATGGTGTCACTAGTTTCTCCTTCATGGCACTGATATAGGTATGCAATGCTGAAAATAGGTGATATAGCCAATGTCTTTGATAGCTCCACTTCACATGCATTTCTTGAATCAAACTTTTTGAGTATCCTTCATGGTCTAAACTTTATCTTCAACTTGTTATATGTCCCTACTAGAAATAATTTTTTTCTCAGAGATACCATTACCTCATCTCCCACTAAAAATTCTTTGTGTCTTCTCTTCTCATCTATTTGCTCCTTATACTTATTGTTCATTTCCTTCCAAACACTTCTTAACCTGTTTATGCACTATCTCCATGTGTCCTATAAGTTCTTCTACTTCTACACTCCTCTTATTCTCCATATTGTTATCACTCAACTCTGCTACTCCTCTAGGGTTAGTTCTTGTCACAATCTCAAATGGTGTCTTTACTATGCTCCTATTCACTAAATTAGTGTATGCAAACTCTACTTGCAATAGAATGATATCCCAATTTCCTACCATCTCTTCAACCAAACATCTCAATAGGTTACCTAAACTCCTATTTACCACTTTTGTCTGTCCATCAGTCTGTGGATAAAATGTTGAACTAAACTTCAAATGTATCTTCATCTTCTTCCAAAGTATCCTCCAAAAGTATCCAATGAGTCTTGTATCTCTGTCTAAAACTATGGTCTTAGGTAATCCATGCAATCTCACAATCTCCTTGAAAAATAGATTAGCTACATGCACTGCATCAGTTGTCTTCTTACAAGGTATGAAATGTACCATCTTTGAAAGTCTATCCACCACTACAAATATAAAATCATGTCCTCTCTATGTCTTCAACTATCCTTATATGAAATCCATGCATATGCCTTCCCAAGGTCTCTCTGGTATTGTCAAAGATTTGTACAACCTAGTATTTTGACTATTGTCGTTTGCAACTTGACATACTCTACAAATTTATAATAAATTTCTAACATCCTTAAATATCTGAGGCCAAAAAAATAATTTCACTTACCAAAGCTACTATCTTATCAATTCCAAAATGTCCTACCAATCCACCACTATGTTTCTCCTTTATCAAATTGTTTCTCATTGAACTCCTACATATACACAACTAATTTCCTTTGAACAACATATCTTCCTAAATGAAATAATCCAACCATTTACTTCTATCTATCACAATAGGCTCCTTTCATTCTTTCCATGGTTTTGCAAAATCAAGGTCTTCTTCATACATGTTCTTTAGTTCCTCAAAACTGAATACTTCAATTCTCATCTCTGTCAACAAATTTCTTATTCTACTCAATGCATCTGCAACTTTGTTTGACTTTCCACTCCTATGATTCAATACAAATATATAACTCTACATGAACTCTACCCATCTCACATATCTATGATTCAACTTCCCTTGACTATTCAAATATTGCAAAGCTTGATGATTTGTATACAACACAAATTTCGTAGGCAACAACTAATGTCTCCACTTCTTCAAGGCTTGAATTATGGCATAGAATTCCTGATCATAAACTAAATTCTTCTTTTATGCTACAGGTCTACCTTCTTGACTTTACACAGCTCCTATTATATTTCCACTTGCATCACAATCTACTTGAAATACTTTGTCGAAATCTAGTAATGCTAACATTGGTTGCTTTATCATTTTCTACTTCAATAACTCAAAACTTTTATTTGCTCCTGATGTCCACTTAAAGTCCTTTCTATCACCTCTCATTATCTTTGTCATAGGTGTCCATACTGAACTGAAATTTCTGATGAACTTCCGGAGAAACTAGCCAATCCATGAAATGATCTAACTTCTCCAATACTTTCTAGTGTTGACCACTCAACAATTGCTCTAACTTTCTCAAGGTCCATCTTCAATCCTTCCAAATAAATCATAAATCCCAAGTATACCAATTCTTCCTTCATGAAACTACACTTCTTGATGTTTATCATCAATTTCTCTTCTCTCAACCTCTGCAATACTCATCTTAGGTTCCACAAATATTCTTCTTTTGTCTTACTGAAAATCAAAATATCATCCAAATATACAATAACAAACTTACCCAAGAATTTCTTCAATACTTTATTTATTAATCTTGTGAAAGTACTTGGTGCATTTGTCAATCTAAAAGGCATCAGTAACTATTTATATAGTCCTCCATTTGTCTTGAAAGAAATCTTCCATTCATCTACATCTCTGATTCTAATCTGATGGTATCCACTCTTCATGTCTATCTCTATAAAACACTTTGCTCCACTCAAACAATCCACAATGTCATCCATCCTAGGCAATGGAAATCTATACTTAACTGTGAGCTTGTTGATTTATCAAGAGTCTGTACACATCCCCCATTCTGAATCCTTCTTTGGTGCTATCACTATAGGTACTACACAAGGACTCAAGCTTTATCTGATCAAACCTTTCATCAACAACTCCTGTATCTATCTATTCAACTCTATATTCTCTGTTGGTGTCATTATGTGTGCTTCTTTATTAGGCAAACTATCTCTAAGTATAAGATTCATGTGATGACAGATAGTCCTGATTGGTGGCAATCCTTCAAGTGCATTATCTAATATGATGTCTCCATACTCTGTCAACAATTTAGTTATCTCTTCTAGTTGTGATTCTTCAGTCTCTGTACTTAGGTTTCCAAGCTTCTTAGTAATCAAAGCATAACACATATTCTCATGTCTCAAACCATCCAAAAATTTCCTTCCATCTACCAAACAGATTCTAGCATTCCCACATACTTCATTTTTAGGCTCATATTCAAAATGAATCAAGGTAATTCTATTTCCATTTGATGTTATAGTATAGGTATTCTTTCTCCCATCATGTATAGATTTTCTATCATACTGTCATAGTCTACCCAACAATATATGACATATATCCATAGGCATAATATCACACAATACCTCATCATGATAAGATCCTATATGAAATTTGACCAAACATTGTTCACTCACCAGTACCTTGTGTTCATCTCGAATCCATGTTATCTAATATGGCATAGGATGTTTCAATCTTTACAACTTCATCTTAGTCACCATCTCCTCTAAAACCAAATTATCAAAAATACCACTATCAATTACAAGCTTACAACATTTACCTCCTGATTTGCATCTTGTTTGGAACAAATTTTTTATTTGTGTGGTTCCTCATTTGTCTCTACTTGAAGTAGTGCTCTCCTCAGGACTAGTGCTTCTCCTTTCTCAAGTTTACCAACTAAATTAGGTGATCCAACATGTTTTCTTCTACATAAGTTGTTCTTCCACTAGTCTTTGTCTTCTTACTTGTACTTCCCTGATGACATTCAATGCTATATGTCCTTCACCTCCACACTTAAAACAAGTTCCTCTAAATGTTCTCTTATCAAACCCTCTTTCATCTCTTCTATACCCTTTACTCTGGTATGAATTATGATTCCCTTTGGGGTAGAAAGTTCTATCATCTCTCTGGTATGAATTGCTATCTATGCCTTCCTTCTTGAATGTGCTATCTTGTCTATTTTTCTCTGCATATGATATTTCTCCTCTGGAATAAGTTCTACCTCTCTAAAATTTACCTCCTCTACCTCTCTGTCTCTGCTCATGCTTCTTGTTCAAATTTTCTTCAACTTTTTGGGAAAACTGATATACCTCTTCCAATGTTGTCATCCTCACCAAACTTATTTCTTCTTGAATGTTCAATCTCAGTCCATTGATGTATCCTAACACTTTCTCATAGCTAGCTTCACTATGTCCTATCCTTATAATCATCTTATCAAATTCTTCAGTGTCATCCTTCACAAATTTCTCCTTTTGTCTCAGGTTTTGCAATCTCTCCAACAATTCCAACTCATAGTTAGCAGGTATAAACTGATTCTTCAACTTTATCACCATCCTATCCCATTTTATGATCTCATTTCCTTTCCTCTTCTATTTCTATCCAACTAAACTTCTTTCCACCAAATAGAAGCATGTCCTTTCAAATTAGTCTTTACAAATCTCACCTTCTCTGGATCTTCAATTTCTTCATATTCAAAGTACTCTTCTAGGTCATTTATCTAATCAATCAATTCCTCCAGATTGAAATTGCCAATGTAATTTGGTACTTCCACTCTAGGTCTTTTTTCAATCTTCAAAATAGCCCTCAACATTTTCACTTGATCTAATTCTTCTTCTTCTAAGGTTTCTTCATTTTGATTAGTAGATTAAAATTCTTCATCATCATCACTTTCAACATTAGGTCAAGGTGCAAATTCTTTTCACCTATATTCTTCAAAAAAATCTAGTCGAACTCACTTTTTTTCGTTATCTCCATCATTTCATCCATTCTTCTAGCCATAGTACCAACAACAGGTATTCTTCTCAGCAACATCTCTTGCTAGGATCAAGTGTAACTACCTCAAGTTTGTTGATCTAGCTATAAGGTGACAACTTCCTCACAATCAGTAATTGGTTGGAAACATAGGTAGTCTTCATTGGGTCCATCAATCCATTCATAGAAATATTTTATGGAATGCATTCACAACTTCACTCCCAATGGATTCAAACTTCACTTTGATACCACTTGGTGTATTCGCAGTTGGAGGGTTCACAAAGTGAACTATCCAGGCCATGCAACAAGAATAAACACAACAGAAGAAACTCAAATATGGAATGCAAAGAAAGATGAAGATGCTCAATATATCATCGATTCAAAAGACTTATATACTAGCAACATGCATGCTACAAAATAGGGCTGATAGGCTTGATTCTATAGTTACAACATATGCACGAGATATGGCTTTGAAGTGCCTTACAAAAGAAAATATAAATCTAGAACTATCTATCTCTAATTAACTACTTTCCTATGCATCTATTATATGATTATATATCATCTTTGAATTGCATGAATCCTCCTGGTCAGCCAAGATAGATTACAAACTCCAATGGAAGAGATATAACGTGTAGTAGTAAATAGGTCAGCCTAAAACATATGGAAATCCTCCACAAATAAATGAAACAAGATGTGGATGTCAAGGAAGGTCGGCCATATACCAAAGTACCTTGAATGGTGTTTCATTTATCTCTACAAGTCATGGAGGTGCACCGAAGGCCTTCTCCTTAAGTCGACTATGTGAATGCTTTGTTCTAAGAAAACAGTTGATCTTCTAATAGTGATATCTTTCCATAAACTTATCCAAATGATCTAAATTTTGGATATGATGTAGTTGATGATATCTAGATGCTAAGTCCTACTCTGCAAGCTTTGAAATGCAAATGTGGAAAAATGTGGTACAAAATTCTTAAACTGCTACTGACTGACTAAAATAAACTAAAATGAACTATAAAATGAAAGAAACAAAGAAAGAATGAAAATATTTTTGGTTGATGCAATATTTCTCTACAACCTGGGATGCTCCTGCATCACATTATCATGTATTTAATGTTATTAATTCTAATGTGTTTGGTTATATAGACGTTCCTTCCATTGGAAACTCTAAATATTATATTTCATTTATTGATGATTATGGTAGAAGGACATGGGTTTATTTTCTAAACAAATAATCTAAAATTTTTAGTCAATTTAAAGAAATGGTGGACTTTTAGATTGGAAATAAAATAAAATATTCAAGGAATGGCAATGACAATGAATTTTTCTCTATGGATTTTGATAAATTCTATAAACATTGTGGCATTCAAAGATAGAAGACAACTCTATATTCTCCATAGTAGAATGAAGTTGTAGAAATAATGAATAGGAGAATGCTTAGTGGTGCTAGTTTGAAACAAAAGTTTGTAGCCACTAAAGTTGTTACCACTACATGATACTTGATGAAGAGGTCTCCTACATCATCTCTTGTTCATAAAAAAGCTACGGAGGCATGGTCAGGTCACAACTCATCATTGAGACATCTTAGAGTTTTTGGTTGCAAGGTACATGCACATGTGCCAAAGGAGAAGTGAACAAATTTGGAGAACAATACTATGAAATGTATCTTCATTGTTTATACCTATGGTGTGAAAGGATACAAGCTTTGACATCCTATTGTGCTAAATGTAATATATAGTAGGAGTGTGATTTTTTGAGAAACTAAGTCTTCTTCTATTATATTGAAGCTAGAAAAAAGTGAATAGAAAGATGTGATTCAGCATCCTTCTATGCTTGAGAAATTCTAATCGAGACCCCTAGATAAAAAAGAAGTTAAGTATAGTTCATCTACCTTTGAATCTTTAGAAGTGGAGGATGAACCTCCACTCCATCTTTTTTGAAGGTCTACAAAATGTATTCACTTGATGTTTGGAGATATCTTTTTCTTTAATAATAACATGGATGAGATGAGATCTATAGAAGAGGAATTAGTTATGAATGATTCAAAGTCCTAGAAGATAGTTGAGGATGAGAAATTTTATATTTTGAAAAGACTGATAAATAGGACCTGGTACCATTTCCTGAAGGATGAAAACCTATTGGTTTCAAATGGGTTTTCAAGAAAAATATTGGTTCAAATGTAGGTATTGATAAGTACAAAATATAATTAGTTGCAAGAGATTACTCTCAATTTGAGGGTATTGATTATGGTGATATATTTTTTTCTATTGAAAAATGACATCCATTAGATTGTTACTTTCTATTGTTGTAGTTTATAATCTAGAGGTTGAGAAAATGGATGTAAAAATGGCATTCCTTCATGGAGATTTCAATAAGGATATTTATATGACACAACCAAAGCACTACGTCTTGAATGATAAAACTAATTTGGTTTGTAAATTGAACAAAAGCATTATATGGCCTAAAATGGAGTCCTAGGATGTGGTACCAAAAATTTGATACATATGTGTTGACTTTGGGATTTAAGTTTTCTAAATTAATTCACTATATTTATTTTTAAATCTATTGGTGATCATTTATTTTTATTGCATTATATGTTGATGATATGTTATTTATTGGTAAAGGGAAAAGAATGATTTCAAAATTAAACTCTCAAATTGTAATTAAATTTGAAATGAAAGATCTTGGTGTGACTAAACACATTCTTGGGATGTAAATCAGAAGAGATAGAGTTCACATTAAACTATGGCCTAGCTAGAGCAAGTATGTCAATTTAGGTTTATAGAGATTTAGCATGCTAAATTGAAGACCATTGTGTGCTCCTTTTATAGTTGGAACAAATTTTTCTACTTCACAATGTTCAACATCCCCATCAGTGATGGAAGAAATGAGTAGAGTGCCTTACCAAAGTCTAGTTAGAAGTTTGATATATGCTATGGTCTATACTAGACTAGACATTGCCCAACTAGTGAGAGTTCTTTCTAGATATATCTAATCCTAGTAGAGCTCATTGGGATGTAGTTAAAAGAGTTTGAGTTTAAATATTTAGGAGGTGCCTCAGAGTATTCCATGTGTTATCATGGTTATTTGATATTTATGGTTATGTGGATTTAGACTGGGTAAGTCATGTTGATATTATAAGATCCATGAATGCTTATGTGTTTAGTTTATTTTATGGTGAAATTAATTGGATAAGTAAGTGACAGGATGTGGTTTCTCTATCTACTACTAAGGCTAAGTATATGGTAGCTACTCATGCTTGTAAAAAAATTCATTTGGCTTAATAGATTATGTTTAGTTATTAGAATAAAACATAGTACAGTGAAAATTTATTGTGACAGTCAGAGTATGATCTACCTACCTAAGAACCCAATTTTTCATGCTAGGACCAAGCATGTTTATGTATAGTTCCATTTTGTGAGAGATATGGTTGAAGATGGTAGGGTGAATCTTGTTTAGGTAGAGACTTTAATGAATGTTGCAAATTCATTAACTGAGCCCATGCACATAGAGAAGTTTAGATTTGTTTGTACTCTATGGGCCTTTTGGCCCCGAGAAATTAGATATGGTGTTGATACTCCATTTTCCACTTGTAAGTTGTTTAAAAGGTGGGAGATTTTGGGAAAAGAGTCTCAACCTTGTAATTACAAAAAGGATAATTTTTTGGGTTATAAAAATGAATAAACTAAATTTCTAGGCTATAGAGTTGAATTTTGACCAAAATAACTATTCAAAATTGCTTGGCACTACTTCCAAGGGTGCATAGTGTGTAGATTTATTGAAACTCTATAATTGAAAAAGAGGGTTCAATTGGCCTCGTAGATCAAGAGTTATGGCCTCCATAATTTTGGCCTTTAGCATTGAAAAATGTAAAAAAGTGTTGGACATGAAAAAGAGCTATAACAAAGAGTTAAACATGTTGACCAAATTATGATGCATATTATGACATATTATAAGGAATATTTGATTGGAGATAATGGAACCCTAAGGATTTGGGCATCACTCTTGGGTGGTGTTGGCTCATGGTTTTATAATTACAATTTGACAACTTCATGTATTGTATCTTCTATTTATTAGGTACTTGAAATGGAGGATGTTTATGAGAGTCATATATATAAACATCCTCCATTTCAAGTACCTAATATATAGAAGATACAATACATGAAACTGTCAAATTGTAATTATAAAACCATGAGCCAACACCACCCAAGAGTGATGCCCAAATCCTTAGGGTTCCATTATCTCCAATCAAATATTCACATTATAAGGAATATTTGATTAGAGATAATGGAACCCTAAGGATTTGGACATCACTCTTGGGTGGTGTTGGCTCATGGTTTTATAATTAAAATTTGACAGTTTCATGTATTATATCTTATGTTCCAAGTATGGGCCTAACCGGTGTTGTCATTGATGTCAACATACTCCTGTTGCATTGATGTCAAGGATTGGATGAGTTGTGTATTGAGGATATTGAGAAAATAAGTCCTATCAGAAATCGAGAAGAATAGTGAAGACAATGAAGCTCTATGAAGTGAAGATCTTAGCTAGATGAAGTTCAAAGAATGCACATCAAAGGGTTTGTAGACATGTGTTTGAAGATGATCCAGTTAAGATTTGAGAGGTCCGCATGAAAATGTGAAGGAGTTATGGCCATGAGAGTAAAACTAGTTCTGGCAACTATTAAGAGGTGACAGAGTAACACAAGTAGGTCCGGTGAGATTTGGAAATACAATATCATGTACTACGGATCTGGTGGCATGTTTAGGAAGCTAATTTGAATTGACAACTCAATTAGTTCATGGTTTTGAGGTCCAAAAGAAATCCTTCTAATGTGATGGTGATGGGAAACTGTGTTCTTGAGGTTCCGGATGAAGACGTGAATGATTACAGTAAGGAAAAGTGGTGTGGATGTTCTTGGTGATTCAAGAAAGCTTGTGGGGGTCTCCAGATTTTGTCCAGTTTGTGTTGGCAATCCACATTGAAGATTGAGCTCGCAATTGAAGACTTACCTTTGGGTGATGGTGTTCTTCCTAGTCTTGGCCGACTGGACAATTTGCGCATGTTGTGGATAATATTGAAGATGTTTTGTGAAGCATGGTGTGTTCCTTGAAAAAGATTGAAGTCCCAACTATGTGTGGCCAACAATGTAGTAATGCGCATGAAGTTTTTGTAATAAGTCAAGTTGTATTTTTATAATTGCTATGTAATAAAATAAGTGTATGTTGTGCTAACTTTGATGATCATTCCAAAGTTGATGTCATGTATAAGTAAGAGTTACGAAGTCATTCAAATGAATCCTTGTGGTTATGATGAGAAGGTTGTAGTGAAGAGGAGTGAAAAGCAGAGTAGAGGTGTTGAGTTTAAATGGAATTGACTCAAGCATAGTGAAGATGTTAATGTCTAGTTCAAGTATGTAATACTTATATTCTTCTGTAGACAGTGTGTCTCTTGTAGGTAGTGGGCATCTTGTGAGCAGTGTGCACAGGTAGTGAGCCCTAACTGGCAAGTGCCATTTTAGTCATCTTATTATTTTAATAGAAAATATAATCTCGAGTTAGTCACCCTATGGTTTTTTCCCTTAACTAGGTTTTCCACATTAAAATCTTGGTGTTATGTGTGTTGAATATGTTTCTACTCTTGAATTATTACATTATGCTTTCATGATTGAATCTTTGATATGCTATTGAAATATAAGAAGGTTTAAATTGAATAAGGAACATGATTTTGGTAACAATTTATTCACCCCCCTCTCAGTTGTCTGTCCTAGATCCAATAATTGGTATCAGAGCCAAGTTCCTCTAAAAGAAGCATAAACACTTGAGGAGATCCAGGATGTCGACCTACAAGAAGGACAGTACAAGGTTTGATGGATTAAACTTCACTGCGTAGAAGAGTCACATGGAATGTCACTTACAATGCATGGGAGATCAGTATTGGAACATAACCACAACTAAATATGTTCCCCCAAAGAATCGCCCAATAACTATAGATGAAGTTAGAGATGTAGACAATAATCTTTGAGCTAAAGAAGCCCTATTGAGTGGCTTGTCTGATTTAGAGCTAACAAATGTAATGGGATTGAAGACTTCTTATGAAATTTGGACAAAGATGGAAAATCTTTATGAAGGAGACAAATATGTTAAGTGTGCCAAGCTGCAAAGTCTAAAAGGAAAGTTCAAAAACTTGAGGATGAGTGAAGATGAGAATATCACTTTATATATGTCAAACGTAAATGAGCTTGTATGTGGCATTAGATGTGCTGGTGGAATATTGGATGAAGATGAGATTGTTGCCAAAGTTATCAGATCTTTACCTCATGCTTACAAACACAAAGTTGTTGCTATTAAGGAAATCAAATCTTTAACAACTATTACAAGGGATCAATTGGTTGTTAAGACATCTGCATTTGAGTTGGCTGAGTTTGGTGATGCACTTCCCAAGACTGAATCTACATTCAAAGCTAGTGCCTCTACAAAATGCAAACAAAGATATGATCTAGGAGAAAGTTCCTCAAGGAAATCAACTTGGTATGATAAAGCAAGGAAAGATTTGGAAGAGGATGAATTTGAAGCTGAACAACTTGAAGCCCTCATTGCAAAGAGAATTCTAAGAGGATGTGGTAAGTATGAACGGAAATTACCTTTCAAATGCTTTGCCTGCAATAAGATTGGTCATTTTGCCTCAAGATGCCTCAAAAGGTTTTCAAGGCCAAACCCTAATAGATCAAGATTTCAAAAGATGTGTTACTATGTTCAAGAAGATGATGATGAAGGAGTAACAGATGATGAATCTGAGATAGAAAACAAACCTGAAAGTGACTAGGTGTTTATTGCCATCAAAGAAGAAGATCCAATGCCTATTGAATCTGCCAATCATAAGATGATAGAAAATGCTTTGGCTGCTCACGTTAAAGAAAAGGATGAATGATTTATTGACAGTGGATGTTCTCACCATATCAATGGTGACAAGAGTAAGTTCTTAAGCTTGGAAAGATATAAAGGTGGAGTTGGAAAGTTTTGAGATAATTTTGCTGGCAGAATTAGAGGTAGAGGAACCATTTCCTTCGATGGAAAGAACAAAACCAGTGGTGTTCTGTATGTTCAAGGTCTAAAGCATAATCTTCTCAGTGTTGGATAGTTGGTTGACAAAGGCTATAATCTCTAATTCAAAAATGGAAAATGCAAGATCTTTGAAAACTATGGAACTGAGATTGCATCTGGTACATAGACAAAAGGTAACATCTTCCACTTGGTTGGTACTGGCAAAAGTTTCTTATTTGTTCAAATTGATCAAAGTTGGTTATGGCATAGGAGAATGTGTCATGTGAATTTTCATAATATCATCAAGATAAGCAACACTCAAGTTGTAAGAGATCTTCCAAGATTGGTGAAACCTACTAATAGTTTGTGCAAAGAATATCAGTTGGGTAAGTAGAACAGGGTCACATTCAAAAGTAAGGAACAATCTTCAACTGAATTATTAGACTTGGTGCACACTGATCTCTATGGTCTGGCAAGAATCAGGAGTCTGCAATGAAATAGATATTTCATGTTGCTGATTGATGACCACTCCTAGATAATGTGGGTGACTTTCTTGAAAGAGAAATCTAAAGCACTTGAGAAGTTCAAAATATTCAAGCCTATGGTAGAAAATGAAACTGGCATAAACATAAAATGCCTTAGGTTTGATAGAGGTGGAGAATTCACATCCGGTGAGTTCATATCATTCTGTGAGGAACATGGGATAAAGAGACAGTTATCTTCTCCAAGGACTCCACAGCAGAATGGAGTAGTGGAGAGAAAGAACCGAACCATCTAGGAAGCATCTAGGACCATGATGATGGAAGAAAATGTTCCTCAAATCTATTGGAGAGAAGTTATATGCACTATTGTCTATACTCTTAATCGGGTACAAATCAGAGGCAATACTAGTAAGACCCATTATGAACTTTCATTTGGCATCACTCCTATTGTGAAGTATTTCAGAGTCTTTGGTAGTAAATTCTATATCAAAAGAGATGAAGAGCTTGGCAAGTTTGATGTTAGAAGTGATGAAGGAATATTCTTGGGATATTCTATTCAAAGCAAAGCATACCAGTCTTATAATAAGAGATTGAGAAAGATTGTAGAAAGTACAAATGTGAAACTTGATGAAGGCATGGAAAGTCCCTCAAGGTATTATGAGTATGAAGCAGATGATCATAATGATGTCTCAGACCAAGGCAAACAAGTCCCAACTCTAGTTTAGATTCAGATTGATCCGGAGAATCTTGAAATACAAGAAGAAGAGACAAATTTGTATGAACTTGTCCAAGAATTAGAAGTGCAGGAGAATCCCAAAACTCCCAAGTATGTAAGATTGAATCATTCTAAAGATTAGATCATAGGAGATAGAAGCAAAGGTGTTCAAACAAGAAGAAAAATTGCTCAAGATTCAGTGAAGTATTGTTTGATTTCAATGATTGAACCAAAAACAGTAAGTGAAGCTTGCAATGATGAAAGATGGGTTAAAGCAATGGAGGAAGAATTGATGCAGATTGAAAAGAATCACACTTGGGATCTTGTTCCCAGACCTAAGGAAAAAAATGTGATTGGGACTAGGTGGGTCTTCTAGAATAAACTGAATGAAGATGGTGAAGTAGTAAGAAACAAAGTCAGATTGGTCTATAAGGGTTATTCTCAAGTAGAAGGAGTTGACTTTGAAAAAAATTTTGCTCTAGTGGAAAGAATTGAAGTAGTCAGATTATTCTTGCTTTTGCTACCTTCAGAGATTTCAAGGTGTATCAGATAGACGTCAAGTATGCTTTCCTAAATAGTGATTGGGAAGAAGAGGTATACATTGAGCAACTAGATGGATTTCAATTGTCTGGTCATCGAGATATGGTCTGCAAGATAAAGAAGGCATTATATGGACTCAAACAAGCCCCAAGAGCCTAGTATGAAAAATTGGACAAACATCTTTTGAAGATTGGTTTCACCAAAGGTACTATTGATAGTAATTTATATTTTAAGATTGATCATAACAATATCTTGATTGTTGAAGTATTTGTTGATGATATCATTTTTGGAGGGAAAGATAGTATGTCCAAGACTTTTGCAAATCAAATGCAAAGTGAATTTGAGATGTCTATGTTTTGGGAAATAAATTTCTTCTTAGGTCTGCAAATCACTCAAACAAAGAAAGGAATCTTCGTATCATAGACCAAATATGTGAAAGAACTATTGAAGAAATTTGGGATGGAAGATTCAAAGTCGATGAATAATCCCATGGCAACCAGATGTAAGCTAAGTAAAGATGATGAATCTCCTAAGGCTGATCAGAAAAAGTACAAGTCAATGATTGGAGGGCTGCTCTACCTTACTCAAACTAGACCTGATATATGAATGTTGTTGGTCTTGTTGCTAGATTCCAAGCTGATCCTAGAGAGTCTCATGTCATGGCAATCAAGACAATTCTCAGATATCTGAAGGGAACAGTTGAGTATGGATTATGGTATCCTAAGGATCATGATTTCTCTCTTCATGCATATACAGATGTTGATTGGGCAGGAGATGTGGATGACCAAAAGAGTACCAGTGGTGGTGTATTATTTTTGGGAAAAAGATTAGTTTCTTGGCAAAGTAAGAAACAAGAGGCAATATCCCTATCTACTACAAAAGTAGAGTATATTGCAGCAGCAAGTAGCTACACTCAAGTATTGTGGATGAAGCAAATGCTAAGAGATATCAAAGTGGAGTATGAAGAACCTATCACAATCTTTTGTGATAATTCAAGTGCAATAAACATATCAAAAAATTCAGTGTTGCATTTAAAGACAAAGCATATATCTATCAAGTTTCACTTTTTGAGAGAGTAGGTGAACAAGAATGAAGTTAGATTGGAGTTTGTGCCCTCAAAGGATAAGATTGCAGACATTTTTACTAAACCTCTACCTAAGGACTCTTCTAAGTATCTTAAGGAGAAGTTAGGGGTTACTACCCCTCCAGTTCTGAATTAAGGTGCACTGATGTGCATTAGTCTGGTGGATTCCATAGTCATATCTTGTGATCTGAAGTGATGTTAGGAGGTTGCTACTCAGGGGGGCAATCTGTATGATTCTGAAGTATGAGAAGTGGTTCTAAGTATGTGCCCTTTTCTATTGATGTCAAAGGGGGAGAGAAGACATGTGAAAAAAAAAGTGATTGTTGATCAAAGGGGCAGTAGTAAAGGAAGAGAAGACATGTGAATGGTTTCTATTTATAGGGGGAGCTATGTCAGTCAGTGAGGAGAAGTTTTTGTCTTGATGGTTAAAATAGTTTTTCACATTATATGTTTCCATCAATGACAAAGGTGGAGATTGTTGCAAGTATGGGCCTAATCAGTGTTGTCATTGATGTCAACGTACTCCTGTTACATTGATGTCAAGGATTGGATGAGTTGTGTGCTGAGGATATTGAAAAAATTTGTCCAATTAGAAATAGAGAAGAATAGTGAAGACAATGAAGATCCATGAAGTGAAGATCTGAACTAGATGAAGTTCAGAGAATGCGCATCAAAGGGTTTGTAGATATCTGTTTGAAGATGATCTAGTCAAGATTTAAGAGGTCCGCATGAAAATGTGAAGGAGTTATGGCCATGAAAGTAAAACCAATTCTGGCAACTGTTCAGAGGTGACAGATTGACACAAATAGGTCTATTGAGATCTAGAAATACAATATCATGTTCTACAGATCTAGTGGATTGTTTGGGAGGCTAATTTGAATTGACAACTCAATTGGTTTGTGGTTTGGAGGTCCACAAGCAATCCTTCTAATGTGACAATGATGGGTGACTGCATTCTTGAGGTTCTAGATGGAAATATGAATGATTATAGTAAGTAGAAGTGGTACGGATGTTGTTGGTGATTCAAGCAAGCTTGTGGGGGTCTCTAGATTGTGTCCAGTTCATGTTGGTGGTATGCATTGAAGATTGAGCTTGAAATTGAAGACTTGTACCTTTGGGTGATGGTGTTCTTCCTAGTCTTGGATGACTAGATTATTTGCACATGTTGCGGATAATCTTGAAGATGTTTTGCGATGCATGGCGTGTTCCTTGAGAAAGATTGAAGTCCCAGCTATGTGTGGCGGATAGTGTAGTAATGTGCATGAAGTTTTGTAATACGTCAAGTTGTATTTTTGTAATTGCTCTATAATAAAATAAGTGTATGTTGTGATGACTTTGATGAACATTCCAAAGTTGATGTCATGTATAAATAAGAGTTACGAAGTCATTCAAATGAATCCTTGTAGTTATGATGAGAAGGTGGTAGTGAAGAGGAGCAAAAAGCAGAGCAGAGGTGTTGAGCTTAAATGGAACTAACTCAAGCATAGTGAAGATGTTAATGTCTAGTTCAAGTATGTAATACTTATAATCTTCTGTAGACACTGTGTTTCTTGTAAGCAGTGGGCCTCTTGTGAGCAGTGTGCTCAGGTAGTGAGCCCTAACTAGCACGTGCCATTTTAGTCATCTTATTCTTTTAGTAGAAAATACAATCTCAGGTTAGTCACCCTATGGTTTTTCCCTTAACCAGGTTTTCCACGTTAAAATCTTGGTCTTATATGTGTTGAATTTGTTTCTACTCTTGAATTATTGTATTATTCTTTCATGATTGAATCTTTGATATGCTGTTGAAATATAAGAACGTTTAAAGTGAATAAGGAATAGGATTTTGGTAACAACTAATTCACCCCCCACCCCCCTCTCAGTTGTTTGTCCCAAATCTAACATCTTCTATATATTAGGTACTTGAAATGGAGGGTGTTTATGAGAGTCTTATACATATATATATATATATATATATATATATATATATATATATATAATTTTCTTCCAAATCTCTAGTTGGTGACACTCATGTGAAGGATTTTTCTACAAGTATATTGTAATCTTGTTAAGATTTCTAAATAATATATTGGGCTACTGTTGGCTCGTGTGGGGTTTTTATCCTAAAAGAGCTTTCCCCATGCAAACCACTATGTTGTGGTATGGATGCTATTTATGTTTATTTCTATATAGTTTCTATAACCATTGTGAAGATTTGAAATTTTTTGTATTATTCTCTTGTCAATATTAGTGTGGGAAGTTGTTCCACTACCTTAGCTTCCATACATGGTCCAAATATTCTACCTTTAGTGAACCTACTACTCTTGGATGAAGAGGGAAAGTTAATCTTAGTACTTGAAGTAATTTATAACAAGATGAAAAAATTGAGGAAAAGAAGCATGATAGAGTATCTAGTTTGTTAGAAGAATCTACCAGTAGAGGATGGCACTTGCAAGGGTCTAGAAATTTTGGAGCATCCAAATTCGCATTGATTGAAGGGAAACCTTTTTTAGGGAAGGTGGACTTGTCATGTTCCATTTTATTTATTTTCATGTGGAGATCCTAATAGCTCATTCTGGTATTTTCCATGGGTGACACTAAGGAATGAATAAATTTATTTATTTAATATTTAATTTTAGACCTGTACTATTTTATATTTTCAAGGATGATTAAATTGGTAAACGATTAAATATTAAATATTTTTATTATTATTGTAGAATACCAAATTGAGGCATTGGGATTCATTTATAACTCCCAAGGCCTAAATTTAGTAGATTCTATGACATATATGATAGATTGTATGGCAATTTTTTATTGTTCAAGTTATAGTCTAATTTTAGCCTACAATTATTAAGGTTGAGTGTTAACATTTAACATAAATGTATTTCCTCTAGAATGGGAATTTGGATTTGGGAACCCAAGTTGGGCCTTCAGAATCTATTTAATGGTTGGCACTTTCACATTTCAAGTATCAAATTTATATATACCAAAACTGTGTCAAATTTATTTGACCAATTTTACATTTCATGTTTGAGGATGAAAACCATTGAGGTTGGAGATTAGTGAATGGAGATTTATTGATTTCAATAATTAGAGGACGGAAACACTTTGATCCAGGAGGAAAATGTCATTCAAGGGTTGTGTTTGGGTTTCAAGAAGTTACAAATTTAAGTTGTTTCCAGTTTGTGTTTTGCAGTTTTTGGTAGAAGCACATACATTTTAATTTTAGTTTTGTACATGTTTTTTGTTATGATGTTTTATTTTTGTTTACTAGTGCCTTTTTATACAAATATAGAATCTTGTGAAATTATTATAAGATTTGATGCAAATATTGTCAATTTGTTGTGACCCATAGGGGTGAAATTTCTAGATTTTTATATTCAAATTTGTGGCTATAGGTTCTGATATTTTCTAGAAATCTTGTTGTGTCTAAGGTGTATTTCATTCAAATTAACCATCCTTTTAAAAAAAATTGGAGATTTTAGATGTGATTTGGGTTGAAATTGTCAATGTTGTTTGTATGTTGTAAAGGTTAATTTCTAAATTTTATGCTCAGTTGTAGGGCTGCAATTTTCTATTATTTTATAGAAAATTGCATATTTTATATGTAGCTCTTGGGTTTTTATCAGCCCCGAAATAATGAATAAGTTTCCAATTGTTTACGAGTAAAATTGCCAATTCTAGATGAATAATTTGTGAAGAAATTGTGCTGAAAGTTTGAGTCTCTACAAGATATTTGTAACCTTTTGAAATCTAAAATATTTTTGCATAAATTTGTTGTTAGGGACATTAAATTGGCATCATTTCCTTGTTGGTTTGTGGCCTTGAAATTATAACCACTCTAAAAATTTCCTTGTGATTCCACTAAGATAAAAAATTATAGCATAGAAGCTTCCTAATCCCTTATGTATCACTTAATTCATTAGTGCTTTCCTTTGGCAAGGATACTTATGTTTTCATCTCCCTAATTTTATTCATCTTGGTATTCATACAGAAACAAAAATTTCCCAGATAGATAGCCTAAAGTTTTAGATTTTTCTGAATTTATCTTCTTATAAAATGGTGTAATCTAATTTTTTGATTTGCTAACTTCCATTTTCCCACTTAGCAAATTGATTTTACATTTGTAAAAAAGTTAGCAAATTGATTTTACATTTGTTAAAATAAAAGAAAAGACTGAAACCAATAGAAAGGAAGTAAGGAAAAATTAAACATTTTTTCCAATGTTTGGCTTGCTAAGAACATAAAATAAAAATATGACACCTTGACTGCTACATATGTCATCGATGATACACATGTAGGATGCAATTTCTGCATAAATTCACAATGAATGAATATTTTTAGAAGGGAATTAGTTGGAAATAGTTTTAGATCCATTTGGTAGAAGCGCTACCCACAACACCATAATGAGAGACATGACAATGCTGGAAAATCAGGTGTCATTATTGCTCTTGCAGAAGCTATTGGAGATGCAAATGGGCTCACAAGGCATGGTAGAAGAGAGGATAATTCTGATAAAGACAAATAAATTCTTGTGGGACTTGGCCTTGAATTGCGCAGGTGATCCTATGCCTATTTCATCCTAAAACTAATAAATTTGGAACCTTTTTCCAAAATTGTAAAGTTGGTATCCTCTAGGAGGAAGGATTTGAGTTGCTGCTGGAGATAAGTAGCTATAAGTTATCAGCAATCATTTTGGAATTTTAGATTTTTTTTCTTTTTGCCAAATTGTATCATCCACTTGGTGTTCATAGTTCCTCAGAATGAGGTTGTCTCAAAAGTTGTAAAAGGTGCAAAATATTAATTCCATGAAGCCTTTTAGGAAGGCCTTATGTTGTTTGCTATTTATTTTTGTTTGTTGCACTTCTCTAGAGGTTTACTTCAGATAGGACTACTAGGTTATGAACTACATTATTACTACAAGTAGTCTCCAATAGTTGCTAAAAATCCCATCATAGACAATACTTATTGCTAGTTTTTACAAAGAGATGTTATTCATGCAGTCTTTGAAGTAATTGTATTTCCTGGAATCCCCGAGCATTAAAATTGGAGATTGTAGTTCCCATTTGTTGGTCTCTCTCCTAATTTGGAATAACTTTTTGATTCAAATTGAGAATTTTAGAGGATGATTTGGTCGAGGAATATTATTTTCTATAAATAATGCTAAGAAGTCCTTTTTAATTTCTCTTATAAATTTTCCTTAATTTAAGACAAAATCCTATGTATTTCTTGAAGCAAAGATTTAAGTCACGATATATTTTTTTACTAGCATACCTGGGTAAGTCTCCATGTGTAGGCTTCCATCTCCATTTTGTACAGTCTGAATGGTCAGATTCACTAATTCCATTAGATTTGTAGTTACAATATTCTGTGATATAGAAGAATTCTCCATTTGGATAATGTTGGTATGAACCAACACGGCCCTATTCTCCTGAACATATGACACAATGAGCAATTTTGTGGCATTGTAGAAGCTATAAGAAAGAGGTGATATACTTGATTTTCTTGTCAACATTGTTTGTAGAGATGATATAAAGGCATATTTTTTGGGTCCTCCTAGATATGACATTATTTGAACTTAAAACGTAATAATTTTTATGTTGCCTCTGAAGCTAGGCAGTGATATTATTGTTCTGAGGTTGGAGCTACTGGGCCTAAATTTTCCTGCCTCTATAGATGATGAATTTGAAGCTAGACAACTCAATACTTTAGGTGAATGTTAAAAATTCTTAAAGGCATTCCAATGCTGAAACTCATAGAAAAATTAGCCCTCAATTTTTCCAGTCCTGGTGGATGGATAGCTACCCAATACAAGGACAGTTCTTGTACAGTAATCACATTATGTTGCCTATAGAGGATGAGGCAGCTAGTAATCTTGAAAATAAAATTGACTTTGGCAGAGTAGAATATTTGAATGTCTCAAGAAGGTCACAACCTTGGTTGCAACTGTGACCAGACACTTTTAAATAATTGATAAATTCTTCTACTTTCTTTATTCTATTGTTGCATATGTAATTCTCTAATAGCCATGTTCACATATTCTATTTGTCATTCAAAGCTTATAATGGTGCCTAGTGTACTCAATTAGAGACACTTTTAAATAATTGATAAATTCTTCTACTTTCTTTATTCTATTGTTGCATATGTAATTCTCTAATAGCCATGTTCACATATTCTATTTGTCATTCAAAGCTTATAATGGTGCCTAGTGTACTCAATTAGAGTCTCGTGTCTTTTTATTTTTTATTTTGTGGACAAGTCCACCTTGGGTATATATGAATCAATTTCCATGTTTATTCTTCTACCATGACTGAAACATTGTGAAACTAATTCCTTGAAATAATAGGATTTTTTGGATTAATTAAGGCTCTCAGCACAATATGTAGATTCGTGCCATCATTTTTAGCATTAGAGAAGTAGAAATTTGATTCTCATGATCTACCATCTCTAATATGATTGTGGAGAGTATATTAATCCATGAGGTTAGATTGACCATTTGTTCAATAAATCAAATTCAGATGACACGAACTTGTTTCTCTATATTATCTATGATTTAGTTTGTGTAAATATTTTGAGAACCTGAACGAAATACAAAACTAATCATTTATCTATCTTTATTAATAATAATCTTTTACCATTTCATAGAGTAAAATCTAAATTTGAATAAAGTGTATTAGTGCAATTCAAATGTAATTTTTTATGGACTACATTAATGAATTTAACATGTTATTTATGTGATCCTATCTAGTTAGGTTATTTCTTACATAGAAGTTTACATTATTTGTTGCCAAATTAGATATTTTTCGTAGTAGGCTTATTGGGTGTAATTTGATTGAGGGTGTTGTCACAATAATGGGTTACACTTTCTGGGACATCCTAATTTTTGTTGAAATCACATATTTTTAGAAAATATAATGATTTAAGCCTTGAAAGGTTTTATTTAAAGGATTTTAATTGATGAGGGTTTGATCAAACCCCCTTCGATAGAACCCTACTAGTTTTAAACTATACCTATAATGGAGTCTCCTCTACACCTATCAAAATGCTGATAAAAAACCATTTTTGATTTACCTTTTGGGAGATCAAATGCATTCATTTAAAATTTTTGTTTTGTAAGTATGTAGTACTTATTATAAACTTCCCAAAAAGTATAATTTTGAATATATTTAATTTGATTATTATATTTATTTTTTATTTCTTGTGAGTGTAGTTTTTTTATCAAGCATCAAGTTCTTTGTTCTACAGACATGGAAAATTAGTAAATTGGTGAAAAAAAATTCTAAAAAATATCTATGTCCCAGGTATTGATGTCCTTATTTCAACAAACAAAAAAATTGAATTTCGATACATACAAAAAAGTTATCTTTTATGGAATACACCTATGTCTAAATTATAATTTGTTTGACTTCAAAACTTAATTAAAAAAAATATTCAACAAAACATTATGAAACCAAATGTATGCCCTATATATCGATGTCACCAATCTAAATTAAAAGAATTAGAATTTTATCCTTTGTAGAAAAAAATTTATGTGCTACAAAATACACATCACTTTAAAAAATGTTGTTTACTATTAAAAACTAGTTATCAAAGGAGACACAAAAAATTTTACAATTTAACTCCAAAGTTTTTTTAAAAAATATTTAGAATCTACAAACAAAATCTCACAAATCACTAGTTCGCATCATCTTCAAATTCCTAACAGTTTAGCGGCTATAGGTGTTAGAAAGTGAAGATTTAGTTCAAAATGTTGATTTCAATGTCAGGTTTGGCCAAAAAGTGTAACCTATTATTGTGGGATGACCCTTCAAGAGTGACATGACTGGTCTTTCTTTTGTGCACACATGAATACTGACTAGATAGTTGCTATGAATATCACTGAGCTTGTTGTTGTCTCACGAATTTAGTAATGTTTTTGTAAAATTTGAAGCTTGTTATTTCATCATCTAAAGATGACTACAATCATTGGAATCAAAGGTAAAATAATTAAGAAGTATTTTTAAGCTTTGGGTTTGGAATTTTCATGCTAAATTTGAATGGATGGTTCTTTTTTGCAAAGTGCAGCATACATCAAATAACCAACACGAACCTGTACCTTACTTTGTGTGGCTATTTGAGTGCCTTTAGTGAAGGCCATTTGAAATAGCTAAGCCACTCCTAACACTTTCATTTTATATTATTATTAATCTCTTTTGTTAATTCATGTCTAACTTAGTTATTCTAGAAAATTTAATGCCTTTTTTCTTAGTTTTTGACTCTTCTTGCATAAGTTTTTTTTATCATCTCTTTAGGCTAGGGAAAAGCATAGAAGACTTCTTGGAACAAAAATATTCTAACTCTACAGTTGTAGGGTGAAAATAGGGTTTTATTTTTGGCTCTATGTAGCCTTACATAGGCAACAAAGCATATTAAAAGAAAGTCTCATGTTGCAAACTCTAGAGTCATGCACAAAAGATATCTTGCATAGATTGGGCCAAAGAATTACCTAAGCTCTTTTGTCTCCAAACTCAAAAAATTCAACTTAGACTATAGAGTAAGATTAGAGCCTAGAAAGTATACTTTAATCTACACTTCTTCATGACCAACATGGACCCACACCTATGTTTGAAAATTTCCTTCGGTACCAAGTATTCAAACAACAAAGAGATATAGAAAATAGCTTTGCACCATATCCCTTCATAATTTACAAAAATACAAGATACAAGTAGAAAGATAAAATTTGTGATCTTAATCAGTACAGTTTCTTTATGCAAGATTTAATTTCTACCATTATCACCTAGGATATTAATTCTAGAGCTTCAAGCCCACAAGGTCATTTGCCCAGAGAAAGCCTACATCCTGTGAGCACAACAACCCAATGAAGGCACAAATATTGTGAGCATGTTAACCCAGTGAAGGCACAAGGCCTACGAACTCTTCAACCCAGCTGGGGTTTGAATCCTTATTTCCGCCACTACAACCACGCGACTTGACCACTAAACCACACCATTAGCAACACATAAATAATGATGTTATATAGCATATTGAAATATATTTTTTGTATTTGTCATTCTTTTCTATGGATTTTTACTAAATAATTGCACCAATTATATTATCATGTCCTTAGTAATTTAATCTATATCACAATAACTTTTTTATTTTCATGGTTAATTTTTTGAATTGTTGTATTGGCAGATAAGAGTCTCTTCTTTAATGATACTATCATATTATGTTTGAACACACTTAAAAAAGACTTGCCATTTTTCTTTATGTTTTTAATAGTTCTTGGCTATGAATAATTTGTATCCCTACAAAATGTATCTTATGCAATGCTCTCATGTATCTTAGTTCCCCACAAACCTTGGAGATGTGGGGAAACTATGTTATTTTGCAACTTTAGGTCTTCTATACCTATTGTCCAGAATATGATTCTATAGTATATTGTAGTTTTGAACTTGTGATTCTTCTCCTTGCAATTTTACTAAACATTTCTAGAAAAATATATTATCATCCTTGTTATTTACATCCATGCTTAGATTTTCGTAGACAGGGTAGAACTATCATCCCTTCTCGTTCAACATGATAACCATTGTATAGGATATTGCTTAATCTATATGATCCTAGTTATCAGAAAAGAGTTGAGGGAATTTCAAAAATTCCTATCACTTGACGAAGCAAGATTGGAAAGAAAAAAATAGGCTATGTACGTCAGTCAAGTTTTTCATTTTGTTAGTTTATTTACATGAATTGAAAATATAAAAAATAAATTCAAAGAATGAATAATGTTTTTATTCTCTAGTAATGCAAGTGAGATTCATGTTTCAATGCTTTTAAGTAAAAAACAAGTAGAATACTACATTAATAATTTATTTATGAAATGAACACATGCTTGTTTGAGTAGTTCCAGTTCTTACCACTGCACTGTAGCTTGCAGTTTTACGCAGGGACTATAGCTGTAGCGTAGCCCTTCTTCCCTTTGTTATACATTATAATGTAACTCTACTCACATGTTGATTATCTTTCATAGATTTCTTTTCACTTAAAACATATTCCCTAAGCCTATGGTAAAACTAAAAAATTGACCAATGGATATTACTCTTCATAGTGACGATTCAATTGATTCATTGACCTTTAGTACAAGGCCTATGTCCTAAATATGTTGTGGCTAAAATTCCAACAATTAATGGCTATGAGATTCAATGAAATCAAAAGTTATATAATGCCTTATGTAGATAGTTCAAGAAGATATTTTCCCTATGCATACAAAAAGTTCAAACTAAAAGGGATTGTCCTACTTGTAAAATCAAATCTAATTGTTGATACTAGATTATAGTGGAGTTTATTGTTAGAATGGAGTTGGTGTATCTTTTAGAGTGTAGAGTATTGATAATTGTCTGCATTATGTGAGGTCTAGAGAAACTTTCTAGATTTTCATATGCATAGTTTCCTAATAAAAAATTATTTAGATTGCAAAGTTAATTTATTGTATAGGGTTTCTTGGGTATAGTTTTGGGAATCGATAGCTATGTGTAACTAACTTTGAAGGTGGGGAATGTTTGTGTGAGTCTAATCAAGCAAAGACTACTTCATAGTTTTAATGTCACTGCAGTTAAGTAAAATGTTTCACCGTATCATTTGAGTGTGCCATAGTATTTCTCAAATCATATTAATCAATTTGTTGTATTAGGGATTCAATGGAGGGATAGCATTGCAAACCATTCTAAAAGTTTTGTAATGGTCTTTTCCTTAATGCTTGTTGAATGTTAATGAGTAGAGAGGGATACTTGAAGTAGATTTTATTGTGTGATACTGTTATTCCTATTTTTAGAATGGTGAAATGATCAATCTTTTATTTGAAATATATCTCTTCATTCAATTTCCATAGATTAATGTACTTTTAGACCTTTGTAACTGGCATGGTTTATTTTTTCAATGTCATTTGAATCCTTTGAGAATTCAAATTCAATATATATTATAATAGGTTTTCTTATGTGGGTTCCAAATTGCACGTGCTAAATGAAAGGTTAAGCGGATTCATTTTAAAAGATACAAATCTATTTAATATCATTCGATGTATGTGAAATATTGTTCTCATCTACTTAAAATGTCTTTGCTCTATTTACTAAGAGCTAGTACACTTGATACTTAGTGATTAATTTTAGTAGTGTTAGTGTGGACAAGGTATGACTTGTTGAGACTTAATATGTTATTTGATTTCTCTTTAATTTTTATGTCAATGGCCTTTAGGATCACCATCCTTAGTTTTGTAGATTTATGATCCTTCACTCTTTACCTAACAACATGCATCTCCAAACATGAGTTTTGAGACTATTGTCTAAAATTTTGGAGTCATAGTATTAATCAACAATAATTCACATGTAAATTTTCTTTTCTTAATATAGAATATTACTTTAAGAATTGTTTGAATTGATAGATTCGCTCTATATATAAATAAATAATAATAGGTAGAAGCACCTAAAAAATTATATTATATAATAAAATATGAGTACACTAAAGAACATGGTTAATCTACTTAAAATTTAACTTCTACACATTATAGCTCTTATACAAGAACTTTGGATACTAGATGATAGAAGACCATGCAAATGGCTAATTACAAACTCTATGGGATTTAAAAGAAAAAAACATTGAAGACGAAATCTTAGAACAAGATACAATATTATAAACTAGACATTATGATCTATTATAGGAGCAAGGTCAATATCATTCTCCAAGGCATCAATATCATTCACTTGATTTTCATTTAGATCTAGAAATCCCACTTTTGTGTTGGTGGATGCTAGTCATGATTGAGGAGACAGAGTGCTTGAGACTACTCTTCGAATTTATCTACAAATTGAGGACCAAGTTCCTGTAATAAGTACAGAGTATTTTCAACAATTAATTCATAGTTGAACTAGAAGCCATATTATTCACTTAATATATTTGTTTGCTAGTTAGAAATCTAAATCCCTACTATGATGTGTCAATGTTAAGGCATTGTTTAAACTAGTAAAAGCACCAAAGGTGCTATCAAATGGCCGATAGGGACAAATATTTATAGGCCTATCATTAAATAGATTATATTTTTATTTTTATGGAAAGTCATTACATGTAGTTGTTGGTAGAAAAGACTATAAATACAATAAGAAATTCAATTGATTTTTTGCAAATAAAAATAATTGACTAGTATTAAATGAATAAGCACATAAGTAAATCATAAATCGTGAATGAACTAAATAAATTCTAAGCAATCAAGAGATTAGGTGAACTATGCAGTATCTAAATAATGTAGGATAATAAAAATCCATGTTACTAATTTCCTATCGACCAAGCATTACACAAAATAGCTTTTAAAAAAAATATATGTATGAAGTGTGTGTTTGAATCAACTATGTGTGAAGTGATTGAACTAACATTGTGTGAAGAGTGTGCTTTAACTTTGGCATTCACTTTGTGTGTGTTTGTTCTTTGGCACTTGTGTGTGATTGAACTAACTTTGTGCATGAAGCATGTTTAAAATTTGGCACATGTTCACTTTCTATGTGTGAATTTGGGCATTCACTTTGTCTAGTTTGTGTATTTGAACTTTACCGTGTTTTATATTTATTTGGCACCCACTTTATGAGTGTGTTCAAATTTTGGAATATTTGAACTTAACTTTTAATGCATGCTTGTAATAAATTTGTGTGAATGGATTATGTTCAAACATTGGCATATTCACTTTTTGTTTATGTAAATTATGTGTGTGTGGCAAAGTTGATTTAGGCATTCACTTTGTGATGTGTGTTTTTAAAAGATAATTTTGGTATTCATTTTGTGTGGTTTATGTGTTTGAACCAACTTTGTAATTTGTTGTGTATCTATGTGAGCTTGAAAGACCTTTTACATTTAGTTTTTCTTTATTTATGAATGAGCTTAAGTTAACACATTTTGTGGAGTGAATGAATTTCAACTATCACATTTTGTCGAGTGTATAAACAAACTTTGATGTTCACTTTGTGTAGAATGCAATTGAAAG
This sequence comes from Cunninghamia lanceolata, assembly GCA_027924645.1. Classification (NCBI taxonomy): domain Eukaryota; kingdom Viridiplantae; phylum Streptophyta; class Pinopsida; order Cupressales; family Cupressaceae; genus Cunninghamia; species Cunninghamia lanceolata. The sequence goes on along the minus strand of BSBN01000334.1, from coordinate 5,253,173 downwards.
ATTTGAAATTCTTTATTTTGTGTGTGTACAAATGAGCCTTAGATATCATTTTGTGTAGAGTGTATGAATGAACTTTGATGCTCACTTTATGTGGAATGTTCTTGAAAGAACTAACATTCCTTTTGTGTGTGTGTGCACAAATGAACTTTGCATATCATTTTGTGTGATGTATGAATAAACATTGATTTTCACTTTTTGTGAAATTTGTCTACAAACAAACTTCAATGATGTTCATTGTGAGTCTTTGTGTGTTTGAATAAATTTTGACTTTCATTGTGTGTGTGTGTGAATAAACTTTGACATTCATTGTGTACATGTTTGAAACTTAAATTTGGCATTCACTTTATGTGATGTGTGTGTGTGTGTGTGTGTGTGTGTGTGTGTGTGTGTGTGTGTGTGTGAAAGTTATTTAGTTTTGTCATTCAGTTTGTGTGAAGTGTGTGCCTATGTATTTGAATAAAATTTGTCACTCTGTGTGTGCATGCATGTGTTTGTGAATGAGCTTTGGCACTCACTCTATGTGTGTACAAAAACACTTATATTCACTTTGTGTCAAGTGTATGTGTGTGTGAATTAACTATGGTTTTCATTGTGTGGGTGGGTAGGTTTGAAAGTTAGCTTTGGTATTCACTGTGTGTGCACATGTTTATGTGAATGAACTTTGGTATTCCCTTGATGTGTGTAAGACGTGTATGCCCTAACTTTCACATTCACTTTGAAATATGTGAATTATTTGTGAACATTTCCCTTGATACACTTTCCAAAGTGGACCTAGATCAGGGGACTGTGAGCAAGGAACCCAGTACATTGTTATTGATGTAGTTTTAGTTTAGTAAATTATTTGTAAACATTTTCAAGGAGAATTGACTACATTGTTATAAACCATTCACTAACTCAAAATTTAATTTTTTATGTATTTTTGACAATAATACTAAAGATTCAGATGCTTTAGATTCAAGGAGAACGTTTTGGTCCCAAACTTCACAATGTTTTAGTGCATTATGATCGTCTCCTACTTTATTTGTAAAGAGTTTGCATAATATTTTGAATTTCATTATTTTGAACTATGTCTTCCGCCATTCCATTATTGCTTTATTTGTAAAGAGTTTGCATAATATTTTGAATCCTTGCACTCTTTTCAATATATAGACCCTTACGCAACATTTGGAATATTTGAATTGAATGGATAAATGAATGGTTGTGTACCACTCCCTTGCACATCATTCTTATAGATTATGCCATTTTTAGAAGCAATACCTTCTTTCTTCAATCGGTGTGCTAGAATTAGGTCTTAAATTAGTCTAGGCTTATTGTACTTATGATTTAATTTATACATCTTTAAGAGGTACAAAGGGTTTAGAGATAGGAAAATAATGATATTAGTAACTTACATGCATTATTTATGATTTGATATTTTTATATTGTGAAGATTTAATTTGTAGGAAGATTTGGTTTTCCACATAATTGATTTTCTATGACCTTAAAATGGTTTAATGGTGAGTAAGAAAGTTGTACTTTTACATCATATTCATATTATATATTTACAAATACTTTAAATCACTACCTAAAATACAAATAACATTTTTCCAAACAAAATATTATTACTTTAATATTATATATTACCATTTTCACTGAGCAACATACAATTTATATAATTAAAATATTATTTTTAAAATTATAATGGTTTTAGCTTTTGTATTTGAATTTTAATGCTTACTCCAGAAATATCAATAAATAACAATAATTTAATGAATTAGTGAGAAATGATAAACAAAATATAGGAGAAAGTTCCCAAATAAAAGTTTGATAAACTTAAAACATAATTATGGCATCATATATGAATATATTAAATTTTGTGATAAGATATATACATTTCTTTTACATTGTATACATTTGCAATGAATATCATATGATCATTCTCTCACAAGAGGAGAAATACTTTCTTTACTCTGATATCCTACATGATTGTTAGATATGAAACTGCACAACTAAATGAAATCATTAGTTTTCCATAATCACTTAATATATGAATCAAATATTAATTACATAAAATAGCAAGCCTAAGACCCTAAGGGGCCGACCTAATGTTTCAGGGGCTCATGATGGCCTTGCCTATGTACGTGTAGCGTAGAGACATTGTAGTTCAAGACTTGAAAATGTAAACACAATATCAGAGTCAACATATGTAATAGTAGCTTTATACCCTTCATTTCGTCATTTAACACTACTAAACATTATTACCAGGAAAACAATATTAAAAGTCTAAAGCTTTCCATACTTAACTTTTTAAATGATCTTTCTAAAGATAACACATTAAATGATCTTTCTAAAGATGACATGTTACCACTTTGATCGCATCTCAAGCCTGTCATGCATTATCAAATTGAAGATACAAATATGGTACTATTTACGTTTATGACTATACAAAGATATTTGCAATGAGACAAAACTAATAATATTAATAACATACAACTATCAACTAGGATCAACAAAAACAACTTCTTAATCAATGACTTACAAGTAGTACACTCATCTAAGAATGACTTACTAAAACAAGGTAGCTTAGATAGACTTATTTAATTTTAAAGAATGAAGCCAAATATTTTGTTTTGCTAGTATAAGAAAACAACACTTACTTCACCTAGATTAGTTAACGATACACCTATAACAATAATTTCTCTTCCAATAAGGTAAACTAATATGAATTCTGACAAACAAAAGAATGAAATTACCTCGTTCTTATCTAAGGAAAATTGATTTAAACTTTGAAGATTTATAACTCACTTTAGAATAAATATATACCATATCATTAATAACTTTGCCAATGTCTTACATGACTTAGTCCAAATAAAAAAGAAAATAGTTCTTTATTGAGATTAGAAAGGAGTTGTGAAAATTTGTGTAATACAAGGTCATGATTATTTTGACTATGAACAATTTACCAAGTAAGCTTATTTAACATCCATAATTGTATTCCAAAACCAATCTTATTTAACTATCAAAGAATTTGCAACTACTATGGCTAATCCCATTTGTCACATTATTAGAATAAGAGAAGCTTTGGCTACTAAGTGATAACTTGATCAATCTGTTTGAAAAACAACTATAATGATATCAGTAACCTTATACGAATATCTATAAAGAGAAGAATATTTTCTTTTAAAATATCATCATCAGGAAAACCAAAACAATCAATATTGTTAGATCAGATTCAATTTCAAAATTAAACCACAAGAGATAATTGCATATGGATTTATCCATAACGTGAGGTCATTTGATAAAAAAATGTGGGAAAGAGAAATCCTATCAAACTTTAATTAAAGTACATAAAACCCATTCTAATCTAATAGGCAGAATCGATTGTGTTCATAACATAAGAAATATGTTTAGAAGGAAAAGCTTTAAACATTTTAACTTCTCTATTTGAAAGCTCAAGCATAATATTGCCGAGTTCTTAGGTTTAAATCTACTCATTATCTTTTGAATAAAATAGAAAAGTAGAGAGTTACTAATTAGAGAAAAAGAAGATTGCCAATCTAGAGTAATTTCTAAATTTCATTTACAAAAGGTCTTAAACAAATTACATCATCTAAAAGAGGTTTCTTTGATATTCTCCAACTCCTTATCCTATTTCTTTTAAGAACATGATCAACATAAATGCAATTCATGACAAATTTAACTATCAACACTAACTGTGTTTGGGTAGTCATTTACCCAATTGAGATTTCTCTTGATTTCTAACAATAACTACTACATATATAACATAAATGGATGGCTCAAAATTAATAAAAAGTTTTGAGAAAATAAATCTTTGAGTATAATTAAGTAACTAGAGATAAATTTAGAAGGAGCTAAAATAGATGATGATGAATTAGAAACTATAAGGTAAGCTTGATGTGATAGATATCTTAATGAACAAATTCAGAGATTACTCCGACTAACCTATATATTGAGAATTCAAAACAATGACGGATTTACTAGCTAACTATAGATGTTAGAAAATGGAGGAGCTTATAATATCAAACCATGAAGAGATACGGGATGTATTAAGTAGGATACTTGCGTATATATGATTTCTAGTGCTAAAATTAGTGGCACGTAGCCATTAAATGATTCTTATGAATTAAGAAAGATTCATATTATGTGGACGGATAGATAGAACTAAAGAAGAACTTTTTATCATGATGAATTGATGCCTTCTTAAGAGGCATGAGAATATGAGTTTCTCACAACATGGAAGATGGAGTCAAGATTGTAGGACTGGGCTGTGAATGTTTAGGAGAGAGCTCTTTTTCACAATTGAGACATTTTTTTTAAGATGCAGAACCCTGAGATGGAGTTGATGGTCACAGAGTGCTAGATACACACAAGTTTGTGGATAGGCACATCCACGACCATGATATTATAGGTTAATACCTTGAAGTGATTCCCGATCAAATACTAATGCCAATTTTTTACTGCGTGCAAATTGACTATCATTTCCATCTCATAATTTGACCTGTCTACATTCTAAGTCTTGACATGGTGACTCTCAAAGGTTTATGTTATTCAAATAGCACCGATTTCATAAACTAAAGCATCACATTCTAACACAGTTTTCAAATGGAACCATACAAGCTTTGATCAAATGGAACCTCTAGTTAGAGGCTCTACCAAAGGGAGTCCATAGTTAGATTCACCGACTATGATTATGATGAAGTTGGACAAATTTCATTGTCATGCATAAGGAAAAAAAACATTCAAATTGGAGAATAATTTTCATGTTAGAAATTTAAAGATTGTTTCTTAATTTCTTGCTAATTCTTTCTCATCAATTGAAGCATTTGGTGAAAGGACTCCATTCTCTTCTAAGCTGATTTAAATTGTCTTTTCTAATGTGTCAGGTGCAAGATACTGAAGAATGACTGCTAATCGGACAGGCAAATGAAAAGCTATCAATAACAATCTTTTTTTTTCGCAAAGAGTATAAGAAATCTGCTTTCCTCAAGAATGCAAGGATTCTAAAATAAAACCAAACCCTTATTTGGAATGTTTGCAAGGTTTTTAATCAAATACCAAAGATATATACATATATAAATTGTTGTTCTTTCTGGCATAGAGATAGGATTCAACAATAGAGTAATTGTATCAAATTTATCTATTCATCCACCTAAAAATAATATGAACATAAAACATTCAACTTACTTGAAATCTTCTGCTTCTTTGCCAGCATATGGCACCATGGTCCGTATGAGTCCCTCTTTCCTCTATGAAATTAGTTTCATTGATAAGAGAAAAGGCACTCAAATCCTCCAAGTGTAAGCAACGTTTTGGCAAGCAACGTTTTGGCAAAGGCTAGGGTTCACCTCTTTTCTTTTCCAAGATCTTTCGATTTTTTAGATGATAAGAAAACTATATTTTTCCTTAAAGACCTGCATCTTCAAGAAATCTCCAGAACTAAAAGATTACTCCCTCAATCTTTTCTTGATCTTTTAAAATCTACACGACTTTTCCTCTTCCAATTCTTCTAATGACTTTTCATAAATATTTAACAAATTATTTTAAAATAATATTTTTTAAAATTTTGGAGAAAAAAATTGAAGGACTACCAAAAAAATGACTACCAAAATTTGGCTGTTACAAGATGTGTGCACATATAGAATGGCCTATCGGCCAAATTAAAGATTTAAAGATCATGTGATATAATAGTAAAGTTACTTTCTTGATATATGGTGTTGGTGTATCCCTTCCATCTTCAATTTGAAGGATAATTGTGTATATATCTTAATATTTAATAATACTTTTTAACAAATAATATTAAATAATATTATTATATAAATATTTTTATATAATCAAATATAACAATAAATAATAGATATAAATATTAATAACGTAAATATAAATATTTAGATATTAATATAATACTTATACATTAGCAACTGCATTTAGCCTATGTAACTTATAAGATAAACCAGCAATGATACAAGATCATAAAGAATCGATCATTATAAGACCCACACTTTATAGTGTTGTGGTTGATATTATCAAAGCAACACATGTCATATATGTAGATCCATCAATTCTTGAAGGAGCAGCTATTGAAAGTACACTATTCATGCTAAAAAATTAGAATATAACAAGACAACTAATCACTAAGTGGTACGATTAGAGAATAAGGAATACGAATTAGTAACCAAGCATACATCATTTATTAGATGTAGTGGTTAGTATATTAAGGTTTAAGGCAATGATCCATATTATAGCGATTATCATGAGGTATAGGAGCAACTCTTGCAAGGGGCTGTGATTGTCTAGTCACAACCTTTCAAAAGAGATTCCTCCCACCATAATAAACAAGGTATAAATTTAGAGTTACAAGGGATGTGAGAAGGAATAGGCAAGAAATGAAAAGATATATTTCTTATTTAAAAGCAAAGACAATAGCAAGACAATCAGGAAAGAACAAGTTTACAATAAATTAGCAAGGAAGGCATATGTCTACATTAAATCAACAAAAGGGAAGGCAACAAGTATATAAGTAGCCATGTTATCTGATAATGTAGATGTAGTCAAAGAACTGATATTTCTTTCAATTTCATTACTTATGTAGAGTGGACAAATATGAACAAATAGAATATGGAATATATATGATAATGTTATTAGTTATTATGTATTAATGAATAATCATCTTTAATGTATTTTAGATGTAAATAAATATTGAATGTCATCATGGAAGAAAGGAATGAGATGTACATAAGAGGGTATAAGGTTTCCATATAAGTACCCCACCTTGGATGGGTGTCAATGACCTGCCACCGAGGCCAAGAGGGTCAAAGTCCAACTCTTGGGCTTAGATTGGATAACCAGAGAACCCCACTATGATCTAAATACCATTCCTACAATAATCTATTAGTAATCGTAAGGGATCATGAATAGGGAAGCAATACAAGCACTCTACTAAGTACCCCACTTTGGTGGATGTCTAAGTCCTACCACCAAAGCTAGGAGGGCAAACGTTCCACTCTTGGGATTAGTATGGGTTGCCTGGGTAAAACCTATCATGTCCCTATCCCTATGCTGTAAATGTGTTTGCTATTAATAGTAATAAAGGAGTTGTATTTTAAATTTAATATATGATTTTTTCTAACCCTAACAATGGCATTTGTTTTATATGTATTGCATGCCTTCGAATGAAGGTCAACTGTTAAAAAAACAATATTTTTTAATGTAAGGAACCTTCGAATGAAGGTGATTTACATGCTGTGTTTGGACCTTCGTTCAAAGGAGTATTTACTTTGAACGAAGAACGTCACCAACCTTCATTCGCCTGTATATATGCACTTGTGTTCTCTATGTCATGATTGCAAGAGTTATATTCAAGAGCATAACAAAGAAATAACTACTTGTATGTCATCTCCCTAACCCTAATTTATTATAATTTGCAATTGTAGAGTTTAATCTAGGGCAAATCTTGAAGAGGACATTACATGATAATTCTAAAACCCTAACCCTAAACTTGTGGTATTTGAACTTTTAGGGTAAAATTAGTATTGTTACAAAAGGGGACATTACACCCACATAACTAAGAAACACATTAACCTATCTAATTGACTATATTATTATTAATAATTTATATATAAATAACCCCAACAATTAGTTTGTGCCTATCAATGTAATGCTGAAAAGATACATGTAAAAATAAACATAAAAAATACCTATCTAGACATCTCTAGGTTGTATCTTTAAGAAACAAGGGCTATAAGGCAACATCACTACCTGCCAAATGTTGTAAAGAGGAATCTCAATGTGAAGCTAGAGCTAGAGTGCTTAAAAAATGGCAATAATACTCCATTAGTTGAATGCAAGACACCTCTCTATATTGTATATGAAAGTGCATCTAGATTGTGTTAATTGTTTCCTTGTGTTGGTTAACAGATTTGTCACCTAACTGTATATCCTCATGCCCAAACAAGTGACAAAAGTAAATAGCAATTGAGCCTAATATATTGGTGTTTTACATATGCTCTCTACTTATTTAACAAGGCACATCTACCTTCAACAGATATTTTGCTGAATGAAAAACTTTGTGATTGCTTTTAACCAGAAAGCAAAATAGAGGCAAAACTTTTGACCCGAAAGCAATAAAGGCCAAATCTACAACTTAAAAACCATAAGTTTACAGGCTTCCCACCACATAGCATGAATTAACAATAACATGAACACACACACACACACACACACACACACACATATTGTAACCACTATGTTGTAACTATATAATTATATATATCTGTTAGGAATTAAGGTGTATCAACCTTGGTAATTCCTTACATTGTTAATGTTTGTATTTATTTTAATTGCCTATGTTGTAAATATTTGTAAATTTGAATTGTCATATTGTGGGATGTGGCACGGTGATGTGTCAATCCTACATGGAATATGACAACTTGTAATTTTGTCCTCACATGAGGAGATAGGCATCCCACTTTGTCGTAGGAGCATTTTTCCATGTGTCGGCATCTTCCATGTTGTGTAAGGGAATGTTTGACTGAAATATTTATGACGGATTCCTATGATGAATCTATGACATGTAAGAGTCAGAAATAGAAGGTTGTAAATAGATGAAAACATGTGTCATGAAGAATCTTTGAAAAAGACATATTTGAATGCCCCAAGGTGGACTATGACATCTTGTAAGAGAATATGCTATTTATAGCCTGTGTATGAAAGATTCTCTTACAACTGTAAGATGTAACTGCTATGATAGATTCTATGACGGTTGTAAGTGTCATAAGAGCATCTGTCATAGACCATTTTTGAAATAGGTGACCCCTTTGGGATGGGAGCTATGGACAAGTGTCAGGCACATTTTACAATGTTGACCAAGTGTCCTTAGGTATGGGTTGTGGTCCATGAAGCCATGTTAAAATGCCCATTCCAAGAAAGGTCCAATCTTGCCTTGTATTTTCTATATAAACATATGCTTGGAGAGGGAGTTGTATCACAGGTTTTATAGGTACTATTATGCTACTGGATTGACTCCAGACATGAGTGTCAAAGACCATTGAAACTTGCATTGCAAGTGTATTGTAAACATATTTCAGATTTGTTAATACATTGTGCAAGTTTTTGAGTGTGGGGTTTTTCACTCGATAAAGGTTTTCCCCACCGTAAATCTTTGTTTCTCTTCTTCTGTCTACTTTCTGGTTCTTGTATTTTGCTACAATATCTCATGTTAATGGTTCAACATTGCTGTAATAGTTAGGATAAAATTGAATTTGCATAGCCCTCTCCTCATTAGATTAGTGTAGGAAGTGATTTCTACACACCTAGCTTCCTTTCAGCTGGTATCAGAGCTTGATCACCTTTGGTCCTAGTTGTTGGGTAAAGGTTTTTTGAGCTGATCTTAGGCTGAGTGGGAGTCTATGCAGAGTATTCTATAGCTTATTGCAGCAAGGAGATGCAAGTACATCTAGAAGATTTGAAGTGGAGATATTTAATGGCACTAATTTCGAGCTGTGGAAGCTCAAGATGGAAGACATGCTTGTAGATCAAGACCTTTGGGAAAGTGTTAATGGAACTAAACTATATGCAATGTCACAAGATGAGTGGAATCTCAAGGATTAGAAGGCTAAGGGTCACATAAGACTTAGTCTTACTGATTCTGTTATATTAAATGTCCATGAGGAGACTACTGCAAAACTACTTTAGAAGAAGTTGGGGGATGTATACCAAGCCAAATCCCTGGTTAATAAACTTTTCCTGAGAAAGAAGTTGTATTCTCTTGGAATGGAGGATGGAGGATCTGTCGTTGAACATATGAATACTTTTAACATGCTAGTTGTACAATTGACATCTATTGGTGTGAAGATGCAGGAGGAGGATAGATGTATGACCCGGCTTTGTTCTCTACTAGATTCGTGGGATCATCTTGTCATGGCTATTGGAAGTACCACATCCACATTCAAAATGGATGAAATGGTTTCTTCATCATTGTCTAAAGAGATGCGGAGAAAGTCTGCTAAGGTAGCCAAAGATGCTCTTACAGTCCGTGGAAGACCCAAGGAGAAACAAAAAAAGAAGGACAAGAAAGCTGAGAAGGGTAGATCCAAATCCTGTGGGAGATCCAAATCTCTTGGAAAGTCCAAGGCTCTCTATTGGAACTATGGTAAAACTGGGCATTTCCAAAAGGAATGTAAGGAGGAGGAGAAGAAGAAGAAGAAAGCTCTTAATTCAAATTCTGACAAGTCACAAGAAGATGGTGATGTTTTCATTGCAGCCATGGCAACCCATGCATCTGATGATGTGTGGCTAATTGACTCTGGTGCATCATTCCACATGACCTCGCATCAAGACTAGTTTACCAAGTATGAGGAGTTCGATGGTGGAAAGGTGTATGTGGTTGATGACTCTCATCTAAAGATTGTTGGTCGTGGAAGAATCTCTATTTGATTCCCTAATGCATGAGTGAAGGGGATATCTAGTGTTATGTACATCCCATGCTTAGCATAGAACCTGCTTTCTGTAAGTATGTTGAATGATGTAGGTGTACAAGTTGTCTTTTCGAAAGAAGGATGCAAGATTACTAGAGGAGCTATGGTGCTTGCTAAGAGTACTAGGAAAGGTACTATGTTTTAGCTAAAGGCATGCATTTCATAATACAATAGTTCTTTTGACTCAAGGAAGAGGGCAGCAGTCACTTCATCCCCACCATATGAATGAGCAGTGAAGAAATCTATTATTTCTAGTCTTGATGGTTGTAATCGTGCATTAGAAGTTAAACTTCATGCTAAAAAGACAATGTTATGGCATAAGAGATTTGACCACATTGGTGAGAAGGGTCTACGTACCCTGAAAAGTAAGAACCCCATTGAGTGGTTAGATTATTGTAATCTTGAGTTCAACTTTTGTGAACATTGCATTTATGGAAAAAAAAACCGTGTTTAGTTTTACTCGAGTTCTCATAAGTCTTCTAATGTGTTGGACCATATTCATTCTGATGTGTTTGGTCCTATTTATGTTCCTTCATTATCAAAGTCTATATATTTTGTATCTTTTATAGATGATTACAGTTAAAGGACATGGATTTATTTTCTCAGAAGCAAATCTGAAGTCTATAGAAAGTTTAAGGAGTTTAAGGCCTTTCCTGAAAATCAGACTGGTAAAAATATTAAATGTTTGAGAACTGACAACAATGGTGAGTTCTGTTCTACAAAATTTGATAAATATTGCAAGGAACTTGGGATTGAAAGACACAAGACAACTCCATACACCCCACAGAAAAATGGAGTTGTAGAGAGGATGAATAGGACACTGATGGAGAATGCTAGGAGTATGCTTAGTGGAGCTGGCCTAGAACAAAAGTTTTGGCCTGACGCTGTTGCCACTGCTTGCTATCTAGTAAATAGATCTCCTACATTAGCTCTTGGTGGTAAGACACCCATGGAGGTGTGGTCTAGTAGAAAGCCTTCAATAATACATCTTCATGTTTTTAGTTGTGAGGCATATGCACATGTGCTTAGGGAGAAGCAGTCAAAATTGGAGAACAAGGAGGTTAAGTGTATCTTCATTGCCTATGGTGTCGGTGTGAAAGGATATAAGCTTTGGGATCATGTGGCTGAAAAAGTGTTGTATAGCAGAAGTGTCATCTTTAGAGAGCTTACACCTTCTTCCACTATTTTACAGCCTAAAAAAAAAGAAAAGAAAGAGGATGTTGTTTAGTTTCCTGCTACCCTTGAGAAGACTGAATAGAAAGAGAATGTTGGACATGAGGATGAGGAGAGTTCTGGCAGCTCTGAAAGCTCAGATGAAGAAGCTGAACCATAACCTTAGCCCTTGAGGAGGTCTACACAGATAAGAAAGAAACCTGAAAGGTTTGGTATTACATTGCTTGATTCTAGTTGTGCTTCTGCTTTACTCACTAACAATGATGAACCTAGAACTCTATCAGAGGCTTTGGACATGAAAGATGCAGGTTCTTGGAAGGAGGCCATGGAGGATGAAATGGCTTCTTTGGAAAAGAATCAAACTTGGGACTTGGTGCCTTTGCCTCCTAGATGGAAACTTGTTGGATACAAATGGGTGTTTAAGAAGAAAATTGGTGCAGATGGCAGTGTTGAGAAGTATAAGGCTAGATTAGTTGTAAAGGGGTATTCACAAGTTGAGGGTATAGATTATGGTGAGATCGTCTCTCCCATTGCAAAGCTGACATCCATTCGATTCCTATTGTCTCTCACAGTTGCTTATGACTTGGAGGTGGAACAAATGGATGTGAAGACAACTTTTCTTCATGGTGATTTGGAGGAAGAAATCTACATGTCATAGCTAGAGGATTACATGGTGAAAGGTAAAGAAAATTTGGTTTACAAACTTAAGAAGTCTTTGTATGGTTTGAAGCAATCCCCTAGGAGATGCTACTTGAAGTTTGATGCCTTTGTGTTGTCAATTAGATTTGTGAGATCAAAATTGGATCACTATGTGTACTTTAAGTTTGATGGTGATTGTATTCTCATTATTGCATTGTATGTTGATGATATATTTCTCATTGGGAAGGGTAAGAATATGATTTCTGATTTCAAATCTCAGTTGTCAGCACAGTTTGAAATGAAATGTTTACGGGCAGCCAGGTACATTCTAGGAATGGAAATAAGAAAAGATAGAGATAACAAAAAACTTTGGTTAAGCTAGAGTAAGTATGTGAAGACCGTGTTGGATAGGTTCAGCATGGCAGATTGTAGACGATTGTGTGTTCCTGTTTCTTTGGGGACAAATTTATCTCTTGAGGATTGTCCAAAATCTCCTAGTGAGGTGGAGGACATGAGCAGAGTATCTTATGCTAGTGTTGTTGGTAGTTTGATGTATGCTATGGTTTACACAAGACCAAACATTGCCCAAGCAGTGGGAGTCCATAGTCGATTTATGGCTAATCCTGGATGGGTTCATTGGGATGTAGTTAAGTGACTATTTAAATATTTGAGGGGTACTTCCAAGTATTACATTTTCTATCATGGTAATTTACAAGACCTCCACATTTCATTGACATTTGTGGATTTGTGGATTCAGATTGGGTAGGTGACATTGATAGTAGGAGATCTACCAGTGCTTATGTATTTACATTGTTTGGTGGTGCTATTAGTTGGATGAGTAAGCAACAACTAGTGGTTACTTTATCCACGACAGAAGCTAAGTATATGGCAGCAACTCATGCTTGTAAGGAATCCATTTGGCTTAAGAGATTGTGTTCAAATATTGGTGTTGATGCAAGACAGATAACGGTCAGCTATGATAGTCAAAGTGCGATTTGCCTTGCAAGGAATCCAACTTTCCATGCTAGAACCAAGCACATTGATGTTTAGTTTCACTTCGTACAAGACATGGTTGAGGATGGAAAGGTAAATTTGGAGAAGGTAGATACTTTAAAGAATGTTGCTGATTCATTGATGAAGCCAATGAGCACAAAAAAGTTTAGATAGTGTTCGGAGTCTATCGGCCTCTCGGCCTATAGCAGTTAAATCCTATTATTCTATTGGCTCTTACAAGGTGTTCAACAAGTGGGAGAATATTGGGAATTAAGGTGTCTCAACCTTGGTAATTCCTTACATTGTTAATATTTGTATTTATTATATAATTGCCTATGTTGTAAATATTTGTAAATTCTAATTGTCATATTGTGGGATGTCGCATGGTGATGTGTCAATCCTGTCTGGAATATGACAACTTGTAATTTTTCCCTCACATGAGGAAATAGGAGTCCCACTTTGTGGTAGGAGTATTTTTCCATGTGTTGGCATCTTCCATGTTGTGTAAGGGAATGTTTGACTGAAATGGTTATGACGGATTCCTATGACGAATCTATGACATGTAAGAGTCACAAATAGAAGGTTGTAAGACAGGTGAAGACATTTGTCATGAAGCATATTTGAAAAAGGAATATTTGGGTACCCCAAGGTGGACTACGACATGTTGTAAGAGAATATGCTATTTATAGTCTGTGTATGATAGATTCTCTTACAACTGTAAGTTGTAACCGCTATGACAGATTCTATGACGGTGGTAAGTGTCGTAAGAGCATTTGTCATAGCCAATTTTAGAAATAGGTGACCCCTTTGGGATGGAAGCTATGGACAAGTGTCAGGCACATTCTACAATGTTGACCAACTATCCTTAGGCATGGGTTTTGGTCCATGAAGCCAAGTTGGACACCCATTCCAAGAAAGGTCCAATATTGCCTTGTATTTTCTATATAAACAGGTGCTTGGAGAGGGAGTTGTATCACAGGTTTTATAGGTATTGTTATGCTGTCGGATTGACTAAAGACATGAGTGTCAAAGACCATTGCAGCTTGCATTGCAAGTGTATTGTAAACATATTTCAGATTTGTTAATACATAGTGCAGGTTTTTTAGTGTGGGGTTTTTCACCCGATAAGGGTTTTCCCCACTGTAAATGTTTGTCTCTCTTCTTCTATCTACTTTCTAGTTTTTGTGTTTTGCTGCAATATCTCATGTTAATGGTTTAACATTGCTGTAATAGTTATGATAAAATTGAATTTGCATAGTGCTCTCCTCATTAGATTAGTGTAGGAAGCGATTTCCACACATTTAGCTTCCTTTCAATATTTATTGTATATATATATATATATATAGTTGGATTGCTTCCAAATCTCTAGTTGGTGACACTCATGTGACAGTTTTTTTCTACAAGTATATTGTAATCTTGTTAAAATTTCTAAATAATATATTGGGCTATTGTTGGCTCATGTGGGTTTTTTCTCCTGAAAGAGTTTTCCCCATTTAAACCACTATGTTGTGGTATGGATGCTATTTATATTTATTTCTATATAATTTCTATAACCATTGTGAAGATTTGAAAATTCTTGTATTATCCTCTTCTCAATATTAGTGTGGGAAGATGTTTCACTACCTTAGCTTCCGTACATGGTCCAAATATTCTACCTTTCATTAACCTACTACCCTTGGATGAAGAGGGAAAGTTAATCTTAGTACTTGAAGAAGTGATTTATAACAAGATGAAAAATTCAAGGAAAACAAGCATGATAGAGTATCTAGTTTGTTAGAAGAATCTACTAGTAGAAGATGCCACTTGCAAGGGTCTAGAAATTTTGGAGCATCCAAATTCGCATTGATTGAAGGGAAACATTTTTTAGGGAGGGTGGACTTGTCAGGTTCCATTTTATTTATTTTCATGTGGAGATCCTAATAGCCCATTCTAGTATTTTCCATGGGTGACAGTAAGGAATGAAGAAATTAATTTATTCAATATTTAATTTTAGACCTGTACTATTTTATATTTTCAAGGTTGATTAAATTGGTAAAAGATTAAATATTAAATATTTTTATTATTACTTTAGCATACCAAATCGAGGCATTGGGATTCATTTGTAACTCCCAAGGTGTAAATTTAGTAGATTCTATGACATATATGATAGATTGTATGGTAATTTTTTATTGTTCAAATTATAGTCTAATTTTAGCCTACAGTTATAAAGGTTGAGTGTTAAAATTTAATATAAATGTATTTCCTCTAGAATGGGAATTTGGATTTGGGAACCCAAGTTGGGCCTTCAGAATCTATTTAATGTTTGGCACTTTCAAATTTCAAGTATATGTCACCACTTCAAATGATATATCAACAGATAAATATTCTCAACAGTAAACAGAAATATGAATATCCAACTACCAAAATACATGAATACCATTAACATCAGCAAATACACATTCAACTTAGGAAGAATATGAATTCAAATAATCACAACATATAGATCATGATATCTCAATCTCCACTGTTTGAATTTGTATTGTATAAATTAAAGTAGCTGAAACAAAATTAACTATCACCCTCCAAAACAATTTTTTTCAAAAGGTCTAGAATTTGACTAGCCATTTATAATTTATAGCTAAACTGAATTATAACTTTCTTGAAACCATTTAAAGACTGTTTATACAATAATTGTAATAAAGGGCCCTCCAAAGCCAATAGTTTTAGAGAAAGAATGAAATAACTTAAAAGCATGAAAATTAAATCAATTCAGAATTTGCAAGTCCACATCGCCATCATCCACCTCATCCATCTCTCCATCTTCCTCTAATTGTTTGCCTTCTCCAATGACACTTTGCACTACCTAAGGCACCTATACTCGCAATCTAGCTTTATACGCTCTATACTTGTTAATAACTTGAGTTAAAGACATGCCTGGTCAAGATCCCGTCATATAGATGCGACGTTTCTTCTTCAAGATGTTTCTTCTTCATGACCGCCTTGTTGGAATTTGTCACCTTGTGATATACTTCATCAATGTCATTCCTACAACTGTTAATGTGTGCTACCAATTTAGAAAGTCTCGCCAATGACTCCCCTATAACTGCATTACAATTCACTACTTCCTCTGTCACCACCTTTTTGAAATTTACTTTGATTACCTTCATGTCCAATATCTTCTCATCACCAGATCCATTAGCCTCTATCTCTAAAGGAGAGAGATCCCTTTTTATTCTCATCATCTCTTTATAATTAGTTGCAACTTCTTTTCCCATTTCTTCATTTGCTTCAGATATGATGCAGATTTTTCACTCCACTGCATTAGCCCACGTAGCAGTATCTGGTTCCTTGGGATCGGCAATAACTTCTTCAGCCATAAGAATACTAGGATCCATAATGGTTAGTTCCTTTATTTCCTTAGAAGCAATATTCAAGCTATGGTGGTCACTGCAAGCTTTATCAAACTTTAGTATTGAAACTTCCATTTTAGCATGGATGGAGTCAAACAATTTCACTACCTCTTCGATAAAAATGAGACCATCAAAGATGATGTTCTCAACCCACTGATCCATATCTTTCCTTAGAGACAAAGAAATTTTTACTTGTTGTAGTAACCTAAGATTGAGAGTGAGAAGGTTAACACTTGAGGAGGCTTCAGTGGAGGGAGTTATTACTTCAACAAGTGAATTAGCGAAAGAAGATAGGGAACTTACATGAGCTAATAGTTTTGAGTTCTCTTTTAGCAATCCTTTCACTCTTTTAGAAATGTTATCAACTGAATACTTGACATGATACAATTCACCTGCAGTGGTTGATGGCCCTAGATCCACTTGACTTACTTTGAAGTCAGCTTCTATTATTTCAACTCCATTCTTTTCTACTAGTGGATTTGTAATTTCCAAAAACTAGTATCCTGAAATGACATCAGTCTCAATTCTTGACATCCTCTTTGCATGTTTTAGTTTTGGGAGCATTTGTAGCAAACTAGCTATAGTGTCAACACCTTCATCAGCAGGAAGGGTGTACCTTCTATTCTTTTGGACTACCTTCTTTAACCAATTTAGGGATGGAGAGGGTATATTATCAGCATTGGAAATAGCCATTACAGGTGTAGTACCCCTTCGTACTCACTTTGGTTGTGCAGGTAGTTTGGCTAAGGAACCTGAAGATGATGATGGAACATGAGCTTCAGTTAGTAGTTTCATAGGTATGATGCATATTGTTATGTTATTATTTCTATGCAGATAATTATTTGGATAGTCAGATGATGTAGTAGTATGTTGTTAGGATAAGTGTAAAGGGTAACATCGTACCATTGAATGTATGGGGGACATACGAGAATGAGATACGAATGTTAGAATTCCTTTCCAAGTACTTCAGCTATTATGCACATGTACTATAACTTGTATGTTGAGTGAGCAGGTGCCAGGTATTGATTCCACCTGAGTTGGTAGGTTTGAGCGTGCCTTGAACCCAATGGAATTAGTTGATGGGAGATAGCACTTGGTCCCCTACCCTAGACATCATCCTCAAAGAGAATGAATAACTAGTTTAATACCTTGTCAGTGCGTTCAGTGGTCAGTCAGTGTTCCTTGAAGTTTTTCTTTTTGACCCTAGGTAGTGGTCAGGTAATTGTTTTGAGTTTTGACTCCAACAACCTTAACTGTTGATCCTTCTAAACCATCCACTTCATTCTTGAGTTTTATTTTGGCAACAATTTATAGTTTCACAAGTATGGCCACTTTAATCATAAGGAGACATTGCATTCACTGAAACCTTTATATTTTATTAAAGTATTATCGTTGATGAATTATTATATCTTCTAGGTTTTAATTATAGATTGAAAGAATGATATTTGTAATTAAACAATACATAGTTAAATAATGTGATAATCATTCGTGACGTTTTAAATTTGAATTTCGTAGTACTTTATAGAATTCCTACTCTTTAAATCTTATGTTGTGAAACAGTTGTCAGACCACTACTCCCTCTCATATGCCTCAACCTATGCATGTTTGTCTTCTAATGATGACGTTAAATATGCCTTTTGTTAGTCGATGATGGCAGGGGGATTTTGGGGAAAAATTAATTACACTTATTTCCTTCCTCTGCATGTATTTTAGGAGGAGGTCCTGTAGGAAGAAGGGGGGACATGGAGCTCTAGAGATAAGAAGCATTGACATGAGGGCCATAAACTGTACCATTCTTCCATTTATATATTTTGATGATGGGAATGGTATTAGCTACATTTAGGAAAGAAAAGTTGAGGCATATTTTTGGGAAGGAAATCTAGGTACGTTATATATTTATGCTCTTGCAGGAAATTTTGGAGTGTTTATGATATAATGAACATAGATTAATTTTGGTTTACTTGCTTCCACTGTAATGTTAGAACAACCCTCTTAAATTATTAAGCTCATCTGTATGATACAGTGTTTTATGCTCTTACCCTACTTTGATGGCATTTCTTACAATCTCTTATCTCTGAGGCATCCAAGCACCTGTTGTAAGCCTTGCACTTAAATTTAGAAGTTGCTCTCTACCTTATGATGTTCTTTATTTATTTTTATTGCACCAACACTGTCTTGGTTGTACACTATTATGCACCTCCTTATTTTGCAACCCAGAAAACCACTTTTCATTGAGGCATTTTATCTACAGTGCAAACGCTTTCTGCATGTATCATGTCTAGTAGGGCGTGTATAGTTGTAGTGTTTGATGGAATCAATCTTATTTCCATTTGTGTGACCTTCCCTTCCTAAACTCCCTTTATGGCGCAGTCTACGAGTTCACAGGGAAATGTGAATTGATTAGTTTGGAGATTGATCCATGCAAGGATATCATATAGGCTCAGGAGTATTCGCAATGTCATTGCCTTCCTGTTTTGGATCACAAATTAATGTATCATCTTTAGTTCTTTTCTTAATCATCTTTGCATAGTACGTAGGTGTGGTGTGGTTCAAATAGAAAAAAAATGATGGCTTTTCCCTCCCATTTGCATCTGTTTAATATATTTTCAGTGATCTATTCGATGCATATCCTAAATAAATGCCAAATTTTTTCCTTCGGCCGCCGTAGAATTATGTAATTGTTTAAAACCTGGATAAACCATCCTTTAGTCAAGCTGAGTTACTCCAAGTTTTAACAAAAAATTCCCTTCTATTACGCTATGATGTTAACCCTTACATTTTGCTGGGCACCACATTTATCTTTCAGATTGCCATATTTTAGCTTTACCCCTGCCAACAACGTCCAGCAATTTTTCGGTGGCATTTATTTAGAACTTTCTTAATGGAAATTTGGCCTCTTAACTTTAGAATTTTTCTTCTAATTATCTTAGGAAAAATCTAGTATGTTAATATCCAATAACAATATAAAGTGTATTGTCTCCACTTTCTCATTTACAATTTGTAAAAGTTTCTATGTATCTTCTACCTTTTATTAATAAATTTGGTATGGGTGCTTTGCACCTTTTTCTTAAAAAAAAAATAAAAATTTCTAAATCCTTTTCAACGTATTTATTATAGGTATCTTGTCAAATAATTTACTTGTCTTATTTAAATCAACCATTTGCATTTGCTTGGAGTTTCGTATGTCTTTTCAATACATCCATTTTGAATAATACTTGCTGGTAGATTACATAAATAATTCGATTCATTTTTTTTTTCAAATCAAGGAGATTTTATAGATAAAAGGATTATATCATATTAGGCATATTTATATAGCTAAGTTACTCTATTGTTCTTCTTTTGTGCAGCGATATCCTACATTTTTTTTCTTAGCTTCTATTTCTTTTTAGAAACTAAATTAATCTAACTTCTTTTTAGAATCTTATCATGTTATATTTAATTACAAACCTTCTTTATTTAATAGTAAATATGAAAGGAAACTATGTTTCTTTAGAGGATTTGTTTAGTAATAATAGAATGAATTTTTCTCTTTATATTTAAAAAAAAAAACTATGTTATATGATTTGGATTTAAATTTTGGTTTTCATATAATTGTGTTTTTTTTAATTAAATATAATTTATAATTGAGTGGCATGTATCATGGTAAGGATTGATTTATCACTAAAAAATTCTCTTATTCATTTATCATGATAGTAAATCACTTTTAAATTAGTTATTAATATAATTGTATATTGTGAAAGCTTCATTTTGGTATATTGTAATATTATTTTGGTTCAATAGACAGATGTACTATAACGAGCTATGGATAAGAAAGTTGTAAGGACTAAGTTAGAAATTGTTTCTTAAAGACATGTTCTTTAATAGAAAGTAAGATTTGGGATTTGATATTGTTTTAAAATTATTAGAAAATAGAAATAGGATGGGTGGAGTGGAAATAGGGAGCTACATGTATCTATTGTAAAATTAGTGAGTGAAGGGATGATAACATACAGAACATCCTAGAATAGGAATTAAATAGAGTTGTGTTAAGTCTCCTAGATTAAATTCAATATTAGGAAACATATTTAGGAAATATAATAAATTGCCTCATTAGTAAAGTTGTATTATCTTTCAATCATAGATTTTACTATTGATAGATAGGAGTCTCAAAATTAATGATTTTGATCTATGCCATGGTTTAATGGTGATTATGCTAATATAATGTTTAGAAGAATAATTATATTATCGATTATACATTTTGTTCTCTTAAGACTATATGATGCAAAATGGGCCTTTGACTTCTATTACGACTATGGCCAAGTATACATGATCCTTAACGAACCATGGTTAATTATTGTTTAGCCTTGATGGTTTATTTATGCATGTAAAATGTTGTTTTCTCATTTTCCTTCTATGATATTGTATGTATTAAATGGGTCATGCGGGTATTATTATATAGATTGTTATAGAAAACAATGTAAGGCCTTCTATGAATTTTATTCATCCTACGAACATTTACCGCAACTATTCCTGAGTTTATAAATAAAATACAAAGCTTTATTATGGGGATTGTACCTTGTTGGGTAAATTCTATACATCTCTTACATGTTATGTTAGTCCTGTGTTATCCATGATTATGTTAGTCTGTTGTTTCCTACCTAATTGTTTGTTGTGGGACCTAGTGTTATCTCCTAGCACGGGGGGGTGGACCTTAGGGTTCCACATGGTGGGGTGGTTGTACTATTATCTATATTGATTAACCTTGCTATTGTTCATGTGCAAGAATGTTGAGCCTCTTATATCAATTTGTGGATCTTGTTCTAACTTGAGGAGATAGACATTTATGTTCATAATCTAGTTCCATATATCAGTTGAATTAAGTGTTGTCACCTTGATGTATGTAATCCAATGTAATTAGGAAAATGATATTGTAAGCAATGTAATCTCTTGTAAAGGAAACTGTATATGTAATATGGAAATGTATGTGTTTATTCATTGAATGTAATAAAAAATTAAATGATCTAAGGTTGTTAGGTAACTCATAATGTTGGTTAGATCTTGTTATTAATAATGCAACATGGAATCCCTAGAGAATTGAGCTTCTTTGATAGATATGATTAACAGTTCTTCGTTATTACTTTGTTTAAAAAAATAAAAATTACTCTTTTTAGCTAGCATTGTTGAACTATTCTGTAGGGTTCCTTGATCGGGCATTACATTTGGTATCAGAGCTAGGTTTCAACACTGGGATCTCTGGTTAATGTTGTCGCCCATGTCGAGTTATAGAAAATCTTCTTTTGCATGTGATAAGAACTTTTGAGATGGATACCATGCTTTAATCTAAACACCCAGCTTGATGTATTATATAGATGATCATGATATTGACATTCAACATCATGTGATACGTAGAAAAGTAGAAGTGGGAGAACATTGTAAAAGGGAAGGGGATAACAAATAAGGTTATGACTTTGCAAAGGGAATCACATTAGTTATGGAAATAAATGTACTTATGGTAGTAATGAAATTGTGTATGAAAATATAATCTTCCCCTGTAAACATGGAAAACCAGTAACTGTGTATTTGTTAAGTGTTATGAATACCCCGTACATGCTTTGTGTGCCCATGGAATGGTGATACTAGGTACCCATCCTTGGGGAATGTGTGTAATTTGGTGTGGGATTAGCCATACCATTACATGTGTTTGTATGTTTGTTACCTGATTGAGGGCCAACACTTGTGTGGTTGAATATATATATATATATATATATATATATATATATATATATATATATATATATATATATATATATATATATATATATATATATATATATATATATACATATATATATATATACATATACATATATATACATATATATATACATATATATATATATATACATATATATATATATACATATACATATATATACATATACATATATATATATATATACATATATATATATACATATACATATATATATATATACATATATATATATATATATATATATATATATATATATATATATATATATATATATATATATATATATATATATATATATATATATATAAGAGTAACCAAAAGTTAGATTCATAGATTCTCTTATTTTAGTTCTCTAGTCCCTCAGTCTGTGAAGGGGTAGTAGCAGCCACAAAGTTCCTTGGGTAGAATGTACAGCATACGCTTATGACGGCGTAGAGCGGTCCCTCACTCAATCAAACTTAAGGAAATGTACTCACTACTTCCCCTTATGATGGATTAGGGTACTTGATCCATATGTGTTACCCTAATCCCCATAGTTTCTGAACATCTGGATGGTATTTCTTAGAGGATCATTTACCTTGTCTTCGTGAAAGGTATGATATGCCACATGAGTTGTCAGTTGGGGGCCGGGGTCTAGGACCTGCATGGACAACCCAACTAGAACTATGTGATGACATGAGTCATCACTTGGGGGCTGGGACCTAGGACCTACATAGATAACCCAAGTGAGACCATGTGCCTCATGTATATTTTGAGGTCCAGTGTGTGGAGAGAGATGTGTTACCCATGTGAGACATATCCCATATTTGCACATGTTCTGACATGATGCAATAAGTACGATGCCATAGCCCACTGATGTTCCAACACAATGCTAGTGATGATGCCATGTTGCTGATGGTAGTGAGCTGGGCTCGAGGACACGATACCACGTGCTTAGACATGTGAAGGTGCACTATGATATTTTGTTATAGCCCACTTGGGTGATGAGCATAATGGGGCCTCACACACTTGTAGAGGAATACTCATGTTTGCTTTCAATGGTGTTTGGGTTAGTTAGCATATGGGTATGTCCTAGCCATGTATACCTTTGGCTATGGTGAGTATCTGCATGTGCCTTTTCCATGAGGTGTCGCTATATGGGGTGTGTTCTGCACCTGCCTACTTCCACAGAGCCATAAACACACTACCATGTAGTATAGGGCTAGTACGTACCTTGTCTAGTTGGTGTATGACCATGTCAAGTTGAGACACGATGTGAGATGTGACCGAGGTGCACATTCCATGGGGCAACCAAGGAGTGTGCGGGCCACTTGGTTAGTCCATGCTGCATGATGATGCGATGTAGGGTGTAGCTGAGGATTACACCCTAAGCCATGTGGATGGTGTGCTCACTCCACACCACCTGAGGGCTACTACTATAGCCTGATGTTGTTCTCTCCTTCCTCGTTTGGTGGCTAGTATCTAGTCACATAGTGTTGTATAGTACAATTTCAAAGATTGTGGACTCTCTTTGTGGTTATTGATGATTGTCTAGTGATTGTGAAGGCTTACGCTTTGTTTATATTTGATTATGATGGTTTGGCTACACCTTGTGATCTTATTTACTTGTAGCCCTTGTGGTTACATTTGATTTAGTGTAGAAATTAGATTTTTATTTAATCTTTCTTTATGACTTTGGTGGCTAAACTAGTTTAGCCTTATTGTTTTTGATGTTGGTCATGTGTCGTATTGTGATTCCTCTCCAAGAATGTATGAGGTGGACTTGGTGACTATATATGAGGAAGCAGACATAGGGAACCTTGAGGATGGGGGTATGTGAGGCTGTTATATAGCTAGGACCCACTACCCACCTATGTGTGATGACCATCTCTTGGAGGGTAACCACCTTATACAATAAGAGAGAGATCATTATGGCTTGTTGGATGGTCTCACCCTATGAGTGTGGTCTAACACCAACAAGTCACTGAGTGTGAGGTATGGATTATGTGAGATGGATTTTGACTCTTGGCTCATGGATTATGTATTATGGATTAGTATGCTACTTTTCAAGAATGTATGTTAAATCGTGAATATTGCACTTATGAAATGATAAATCTTGTTTGGATTTAGTGTAGTACAATAATTTAAGTGAAGTGTCTTATTTTAAATGATGGATATTTAATAGAAAATGTGTGTTTTATGTGGATAAATTTGTTGATATTTTGTGAAAATGTAGTATTGTGATCTATTGATTGTGTAACAGTAATTTGGAAGAGGAATTGCAATGGTGGTGTATTTGGAAACTGAATAATTTATATGTTTATAATGTAAAGATTTCTACTGGTTAGGATTAAAAGGGTGCAATGTTTTCTTTGTCTTGAAGAAACTGATTGGGTGTCGATGCTAACTTGTAAGGATTTTGAGTGGTTTAGATACTATGGAATCATTTTGAAAATGCAAGTTTTGATTGTGTTACTATTGTGACATTGAAAATTAGAAGGATAGATTATATTGAAAAGAAGTATATAAGTTTATATTTTAGTGAGATAAATTGCTTCCATAGGCAAACTAGTGTATATTATTTTTATGAGATGAACTAGCTTTGATGTTGGTACTAACATGTTATGTTTCCACTCTAGTTTGCGACTTCTAGGAGTAAGTCAAGTTTTAGGGGGGAGGATGTAGTACCCCTCCATACTCACTTTGGTTGTGTAGGTAGTTTGGCTAAGGAACCTGGAGATGATGATGGAATAGGAGCTTTAGTTAGTACTTTCATAGGTATGATGCATATTGTTATGTTATTATTTTTATGCAGAGAATTATTTGGATAGTCTGGTGATGCAGTAGTATGTTGTTAGTATAAGTGGAAAAGGCGATATCGTACCATTGAACATATCGAGGACATACGAGAATGAGATACAAATGTTAGAATTCTTTTCCAAGTGCTTCAGCTATTATGTACATGTACTTTAACTTGTATGTTGAGTGAGTAGGTGCCAAGCATCGACTCCACCTGACTTGGCAGGTTTGAGCATGCCTTGAACCCAATGGAATTAGTTGATAGGAGATAGCACTTGGTCCCCTACCCTATCCATCATACTCAAAGAGGATGAATACCTGGTTTAATACCTTGTCAATGCATTTGGTGGCCAGTCACTGTTGCTTGAAGTTTTTCTTTTTTACTCTAGTTAGTGGAAAGGTAATTGTTTTGAGTTTTGACTCCAATAACCTTAACCGTTGATCCTTCTAAACCATCCACTTCATTCTTGAGTTTTATTTTGGAAACAATTTATAGTTTCACGAGTATGGCCTCTTTAATCATAAGGAGACATTGCATTCATTGAAACCTTTGTATTTTATTAAAGTATTGTCTTTGATGAATTAATATATCTTCTAGGTTTTAATTATAGATTGAAACAATGATATTTGTAGTTAAACAATACATAGTTAAATAATGTGATAATTGTTTGTAATGTTTTAAATTCTAGTTTCATGGTACTTTATAGAATTCCTACTCTTTAAATCTTATGTTGTGAAATGGTTATCAGACCACTACTCCCTCTCATATGCCTCAACCTATGCATGTTTGTCTTCTGACGATGACGTTAAATATGCCTTTTGTTAGTCGACGATGAGAGGGGGACTTTGGGGAAAAATTACACTTATTTCCTTCCTGTGCATGTGTTTTAGGAGGAGGTCCTATAGGAAGAAGTGGGGGAGAAGGATCTCTGGAGATGAGAAGCATTGGCATGAGGGCGATAAACTGTACCATTCTTTCCTTTATAGATTTTGATGATAGGAATAGTATTAGCTACATCTGCGAAAAAAAAGTAGAAGCATATTTTGGGAAGGAAATCCAGGTACGTTATATATTTATGATCTTGTAGGAAATTTTGGAGTGTTTATGATATAATGAACATAGATTGATTTTGATTTGCTTGCTTCCACTGTAATGTTTGAATGACCCTCTTAAGTTATTAAGCTCATCTATATGATATAGTGTTTTATGCTCTTACCCTGCTTTGATGGCATTTCTTACAATCTCTTATCTCTGAGGCATTCAAGCACCTGTTGTAAGCCTTGCACTTAAATTTAGAATTTGTGCTCTACCTTATGATGTTCTTTATTTATTTTTATTGCGCCAAGACTGTCTTGGTCCTACACCATGATACACCTCCTTATTTTTCAACTTAGAAAACCACTTTTCATTGAGGCATTTTATCTACAGTACAAACGCTTTCTGCATGTATCTAATTGCTGACTTGTCTAGTAGGGCACATATAGCTGCAGTGTTTGATGGAATCCATCTTATTTCCATTTGCGTGACCTTCCCTTCCTACACTCCCTTTATGGCGCAGCCTACGAGTTCACAGCGAAATGTGACTTGATTAGTTTGGAGATTGATCCATGCAAGGATATCATATAGACTTAGCAGTATTCGCAATGTCATTGCCTTCCTGTTTTGGATCACAAATTGATGTATCATCTTTAGTTCTTTTCTTAATCATCTTTGCATAGTACGCAGGTGTGGTGTGGTTCAAATAGAAAAAAAAAAATGATGGCTTTTCCCTCCCATTTGCATCTGTTTAATATATTTTTAGTGATCTATTCGATGCATATCCTAAATAATTGCCAACTTTTTTCCTTCGGCTGTAGAGAAATACTACTACCATAGAATTATGTAATTGTTTAAAATCTGGATAAACCATCCTTCATTCAAGCTGAGTTACTCCAAGTTTTAACAAAACTTTCCCTTCTGTTACATTATTATGTTAGCCCTTACATTTTGTTGGGCGCCACATTTATCTTTTATATTACCATATTTTAGCTTTACACCTGCCAACAATGTCCAGCAATTTTTCGGTGCCATTTATTTAGAACTTTCTTAATGGAAATATGGCCTCTTAACTTTAGAATTTTCCTTCTAATTATCTTAGGAAAAAACTAGTATGTTAATATCCAATAACAATATAAAGTGTATTGTCTCCGCTTTCTCATTTACAATATGTTAAAGTTTCTAAATCCTTTTCAACATATTTATTATAGGTATCTTGTCAAATAATTTACTTGTCTTATTTAAATCAACCATTTGCATTTGCTTGGATTTTCTTATGTCTTTTCAATACATCCATTTTGAATAATGCTTGGTGTTAGGTTATATAAATCATTCGATTCATTTTTTTTTCAAATCAAGGAGATTTTACAGATAAAAGGATTATATCATATTAGGCATATTTATATAGCTAAGTTGACTCTATTGTTCTTCTTTTGTGCAGCAATATTCTCCTTTTTTTTCTTAGCTTCTATACTTTTTTAAGAAACTAAATTAATCTAACTTCTTTTTAGAATCTTATCTTGTTATATTTAATTACAAAGCTTCTTTATTTAATAGTAAATATGAAAGGAAACTATCTTTCTTTAGAGGATTTGTTTAGTAATAATAGAATGAATTTTCTATTTATATTTTTAAAAAAAAACTATGTTATATGATTTGGATTTAAATTTTGGTTTTGACATAATTGTATTTTTTTTATTAAATTAATTTATTATTGAGTAGCATGTATCATTGTAAGGACTGATTTATCACTCAAACATTCTCTTATTAATTTATCATGATAGTTAATTACTTTTAAATTAGCTATTAATATAATTGTATATTGAGAAAGCTTCATTATGTTATAT
This sequence comes from Cunninghamia lanceolata, assembly GCA_027924645.1. NCBI lineage: Eukaryota > Viridiplantae > Streptophyta > Pinopsida > Cupressales > Cupressaceae > Cunninghamia > Cunninghamia lanceolata. The sequence continues at coordinate 5,225,091 of BSBN01000334.1, read as the reverse complement.
TGTAATATTATTTTGGTTCAATAGATAGATGTACTATAACAAGCTTTGGATAAGAAAGTTGTAAGGACTAAGTTAGAAATTATCTCTTAAGGACATGTTTAATAGAAAGTAAGATTTGGGATTTGATATAGTTTTAAAATTATTAGAAAATAGAAATAGCATGGGTGGAGTGGAAATAGGGAGCTGCATGTATCTATTGTAAAATTAGTGAGTTAAGGGATGATAACATACAGAACATCCTAGAATAGGAATTAAATAGAGTTATGTGTTAAGTCTCCTAGATTAAATTCAATATTAAGAAACATATTCAGGAAATATAATAAATTGCCTCATTAGTAAAGTTGTATTATCTTTCAATCATAATTTTACTATTGATAGATTGGAATCTCAAAATTAATGATTTTGACCTATGCCATGGCTTAATGGTCATTATGCTAGTATAATCTTTACAAGAATAATTATATTGTTGATTATAAATTTTATTCTTTTAAGACTATATGATGCAAAATGGGCCTTTGACCTCTATTATGACTATGGCCAAGTATACATGATCCTTAACGAACCATGGTTAATTATTGTTTAGCCTTGATGGTTTATTTATGCATGTAAAATGTTGTTTTCCTATTTTCCTTCTATGATATTGTATGTATTAAATGGGTCATGTGGGTATTATTATATAGATTATAATAGAAAACAATTTAAGGTCGTCTATGAATTTTATTCATCCTATGAACATCTACCGCAACTATTCCTGAGTGTATAAATAAAATCCAAAGCTTTATTATGGGGATTGTACCTTGTTAGGTAAATTCTATACATCTCTTGTGTGTTACGTTAGTCCTGTGTTATCTATGATTATGTCAGTTTACTGTTTCCTACCTAATTGTTTGTTGTGGGACATAGTGTTATCTCCTAGTACAGGGGGGTGGACCTCAGGGTTCCACATGGTCGGGTGGTTGTGCTATTATTTCCATTGGTTAGCCATGCTATTGTTTATGTGCAAGAAGGTTGAGCCTCTTATATTAGATTGCAAATCTTGTTCTAGCCTGAGGAAATAGATATGTATGTTCATATTCTAGTTCCATATATCAGTTGAATGAAGTGCTGTCACCTTCATGTATGTAAGCCAATGTAATTAGGAAAATGATATTGTAAGCAATGTAATCTCTTGTAAAGGAAACTATATATGTTCTTGGAAACCTATATGAAGAATCTTGATGATTATTTATCTGTTGATGTAATATGGAAATATATGTGTTTATTCATTGAATGTAATAAAAAATTAAATGATCTAAGGTTGTTAGATAACTCATAATGTTGGTTAGATCTTGTTATTATTAATGTAGCGTAGAGTCCCTAGAGAACTGAGCTTCTTTGATAGATATGATTAACAGTTCTTTGTTATTACTTTGTTTTAAAAATAAAAATAAAAAATAAAAATTTCTCTTTTTGGCTAGCATTGTTGAACTATTCTCTAGGGTTCCTTGATGGGACATTACAACAGGTGTGGGTTGAGAACCTTGCTCAGGCAACTTTCTCTGTTGTGGAGAATGTGGTGAACTATGTAATGAATGCAACAAATTATCTTCTCCAATTTGCAAGAAGATGAAAGAATCAAAATCACTTACATGATTGTTAGGTGGGGGCACATGGTTAGGTGGGGGCACATGGGCTACTTTACATGACAAAGCAGCCAATATGGTATTTCTCTTCATTACTTGAACATCTTTCTCACGGGTGGTCATTATCTTTCAATTTTTAGGCAGCATTTAATCATTTCCATTTGATTGCAAGCCGATTCTATGAAGAGTTGGGTCCAGACTAGATGCTATTGACCCCAATTGTCATTTGTTTTTGTAGTTGTGGTCTCAGGTGACAGATGGTAATATAGTTTCATGATGGCAAGTGCTTGGTAATATAGTTTCATGATGTGGTAAGTGCTTTATGGTGACATGGTTTTCATGACTATGACAGTTGATCTTGATAGTGGATATAATATGATGGATGTTATCTTGACATATCTTCATGTTGGCATATGTTTATCATACATCATGTGATTATGTGGCAGAGTGACCTTACATGCATATTGATTTATAAGGATTTTACAATGTCATATTTATTTGATGAACTTGGTTAGGCTAACTAAGAGTCACTCAAAGACAAACCATGTTTAATTTTCTCTTATGGCATATAAATTTAAATTCATAAACTTTGTTATAAAATGCCACTTCAGGCTATGTAAGTGATTGGACCTATCGAACATGTCTCAAGCTTTAAAATAGGTAAAAAAAGGGGTTTTGGTAAATTGAAGTTTACCGGTCCCTTTTAGGGCACACCGAGAATGCATGTAATTGGAATCAAAAGGGCTTCATAACATTTCATTATATATGGTTTGAGCTTTGAATATGAGCTCTCAGCCAAGATAGGATATGAAGACAAGGGTTTTATATTTCTTCATCATTGAAAGTCATGGATATTGTAGAATATTTGAAGAAGAAGATCATGAAGGATGTGACAATGCTGAGACTAAAGGTTGTGGATAGTTAAGATACTCATTCGACTGGTTTTCATGTGATTTGGTTCATTTTTCTTTCATTCCTTCTCAATAGTTGGTTGCAGTTATGTTGATGAAAAATTAATTAAGGGATTGTTAAGAACCTTAAGTTTTTGTTTGTTCTTCATTTTGTAAATGGAAAACTTAATGTGGGGATGAAACTTTTTAAATGACTTGTAATTCTCTGCATAGACTATGTTGGAAATAGGGTTTTAGTTGATTACTAAACTCAGACCAGTTTTACTCATCTGGGTTCGGTAGTTAAAAAAAAGGGGTGATTACCTTTGTTTACTCCCAAGGAATTTTTGCTAAGGTTTGTTATGATATGTGGACAGTTTTGTCTAGTAATGGTTACATTAAACAACTTGTTGAGATCCTGTAATTAGTGCAGATTAATGATGATTTGGTGCAGTATTTATATGTAAACACCATTATTTATCCTGTTGTACGATAGAGAACCATAGTTAATATGATTTCAGTTACAAAAGTTTTGATTAAACCTTGTGATAACATTGTGGAAATCATGACAAATACAATTTGGGGTTCGTCCATAACCTTGATTGGTTACCTAGACTATATCAAATAGTTGCAGAAAAATAGTTATATTTTCAAACTATTCAGTGAAAGAAAGAAAGACATGTTTTGATAAAGTATGAAAGAGACATTATACTCTATTGTGTTTGCTTGGTTTTTACAATCACTATGATATCAAACACAAATAATAGAATATAGTTGAACATCTTTCTGTATTTAGTGGTATATGTGCACAAACTGTTGAATCTCTTGGCGTCTCAAAATTCAATGAGACATTCAAGAATATAGCATTAAGAGAAATAGAGAAATCCTCTTTATTGACATAAACTATTCATTGTATTGATGTACTTGAGATGTGCCAGTGAGGAAAGATAAAAAGCTAGTGAGGCACAGTTGTAAAAAGCTAGTGAGGCAAGAAGAGAAGTCAATGAGACTGTATGATTGGTTTTTTTTATATTAAGCTAGTGAGGCATCTTTCCTAAGTTGTTTTTATTCCTCAGGAGGGCATTCCACTCATGCAATTTTCTGTGTTATAGTCTCTATTTGTGTGATCCATTGATGTATTATGTGTAAACTTTTCATTACATTCACTGTTTAGTACTTCATTTTCTGTCTTGCAAAACATTCAAATCAGCATTGCAATTTATTATTTCAAGTTTGAAAAGAGATGAAATTTATCTATGTTTGTCTCCAAAACTGATTCACCCCCCCTCTTAGTGTTGGTTGTACTCTAATAAGTGCTATCAAAGCCAGACCCTTGAGTAAAGGTTTATCAACCTAAGGGTTTTCTGTTAGAGTACAAACAATGTCATCCCAAGAAGGTCTTTCTACCTTTAAGGCACCTTTGTTTGATGGTTTTGATTATGCATTTTGGAAGTCTAGAATGGAGAGCCATATAAACTCTTCAGGCTTTGATGTCTCCAATGCTATTACTTCTGGTTATTCTAGTACTAGAACCCCATCTATAGATGATGAAGAAAGAGCCTATGAGTGCGATGCAAAGGCTTCAAATGCCATTTGTTGTGGTTTGTCACATGATGTCCTTGTCAAGGTCATTGACTATAAAATTGCCAACTCTATATGGGAATGTTATCAAATATATATGAAGGAGATGAAGATATTAAAGAAGCAAACCTTCAAGCTTTGAGAAATAAGTTTGAAGGATTGAGAATGACAAAAGATGAGAAGGTGGCATAATACCTTCAAAGAGTTCAGGAAATTGTAAATACAATGCAAGATCTAGGAGAAAAAATAGAAGAAATTACTATTGTGAAAAATATCTTAAGAACTTGATCTCCTAAGTATGATTCTAAAACCTCTACTGTAGAAGAAAGAAACATGAAAACATTAATTGTAGATGCTTTAGACAGTATATTAACTACATATGAAATGAAAAAGATTGATGATACTTCTAATAAAGAGACTGCATTCAAGTTTGTCAAAAAGGATAATGAATTTAAATCTAAATCTGAAAAATTAGATGATGATGAATCAATTGTTATAAGTAGATTAAGAAGAGGCTCTGCTGGTAGGTATAAATGAAAACTGTGCTTCAAATGTTTTAACTGTGGTAAAATAGGACATTATGCTGCTAGGTGTCCTAACAAGGAACAACAAATTGAAGATGAAGATAATAAAAAATATACAAAGAAAAAGTATAAGTTCAACAAGAAAAACAACTTCAAAAAGAAGAAAAGCTTGACTACTGATGTAACTGATAGCTGTACTAAAGTGTCTAGTGAAGAAATTGATGAACATTTGTTCATGGCTGTTGTTTGTAAAAATAAAAGGTAGAAGAAATCAAATTAGATGAATCTAAGACAGAAATTGATCTAGATGGTGAAGTAAATTGTGCCCTTAGTGAAATCAAGAAGCTTAAGAAAGAAGCTTTGATACATGAAAACAAAGCTCAACAAGAAATTGATTGTTTAGTCAATAAGATCACTGGTTATAAAAATCAAATTTCTGTTCAAAAACTTCAAAATGAATAAAAAAGATCACTGATTATGAAAATCAAATTTCTGTTCTAAAACATCTTGCTCACAGCTGGTCTTTATCTTTTAGTTTCTTTAGGCAGCCTTTAATCATTTCCATTTAATTGTGAGCCAATTCTCTGAAGAGTCAAGTCCAAACTAGATGTTGTTGAACCCAGTTGTCATTTGTTGGCAATGACGTCAAACAATATTATGGTCGGCACAAGTTGTTTTTGTAGTTGTGGTCTCAGGTGACACAAGGTAATATAGTTTCATGATGGTAAGTGCTTGGTAATATAGTTTCATGCTGTGGTAAGTGCTTTATGGTGACATGGTTTTCATGACTGTGACAGTTGATCTTGATAGTGGATATAATATGATGGATGTTATCTTGACATATCTTCATGTTGGCATATGTTTATCATACATCATGTGATTATATGGCAGAGTGACATTACATGCATATTGAATTATAAGGTTTTTACAATGTCATATTTATTTGATGCACTTGGTTAGGCTGAATAAGAGTCACTCAAAGACCATGTTTAATTTTCTCTTATGGCATATAAATTCAAATTCGTAAACTTTGTTATAAAATGCCACTTCGGGCTATGTAAGTGATTGGACTTGTCGAACATGTCTCAATCTCTAAAATAGGTAAAAAAAGGGGTTTTACTAAATTGAAGGTTACCGGTCCCTTTTAGGGCACACCGAGAATGCATGTAATAGGAATCAAAAGGGCTTCATAACATTTCATTATATATGGTTTTATCTTCAAATATGAGCTCTTGGCTAAGATAGGATATGAAGACAAGGGTTTTATATTTCTTCATCATTGAAAGTCATGGATATTGTAGAATCTTTGAAGAAGAAGATCATGAAGGATGTGACAATGCTGAGACTAAAGGTCGTGGATAGTTAAGATACTCATTCGACTGGTTTTCAGGTGATTTTGTTCATTTTTCTTTCGTTCCTTCTCAATAGTTGTTTGCAGTTATGTTGATGAAAAATTGATTAAGGGATTGTTAGGGACCTTAAGTTTTTGTTTGTTCTTCATTTTGTAAATAGAAAACTTAATGTGGGGATTAATGTTTTTAAACGACTTGTAAAGCTATGCATAGATTATGTTGGAAATAGGGTTTCAGTTGATTAGTAAACTCAGATGGGTTTTACCCATCTAGCTTTGGTAGTTAAAAAAAGGGGTGATTACCTTTGTTTACTCAAAAGCAATTTTTGCTAAGGTTTGTTATGATCTGTGGATAGTTTTGTCTAGTATTAGTTACATTAAACAACTTGTTGAGATCCTATATTCAGTGTAGATTAATGATGATTTGGTGCAGTATTTATATGTAAATATCTTTCTTTATCCTGTTGTATGACAGAGAACCATAGTTAATATGATTTGAGTTACAAAAGTTTTGATGAAACCTTGTGATAACATTGTGGAAATCATGACAAATACAATTTGGGGTTCGACCCTAACCGTGACTGGTTACCTAGACTATTTCAAATAGTTGGAGAAAAATAGTTATATTTTCAAACTATTCAGTGAAAGAAAGAAAGACATGTTTTGAGAAAGTATAAAAGAGACATTATACTCTATTGTGTTTGCTTGGTTTTTACAATCACTATGATATCAAACAAAAACAATAGACTATAGTTGAAGATCTTTATGTATTCAGTGGTATATTTGCACAAACTATTGAATCTCTTGGAGTCTCAAAATTCAATGAGACATTCAAGAATAGAGAATTAAGAGAAATAGAGCAATCCTCTTTATTGACATAAATTATTCATTGTATTGATGTACTTGAGATGTGCCAGTGAGGTAGGATAAAAAGCCAATGAGGCAAAGTTGTAAAAAGCTAATGAGGCAAGAAAAGAAGTTAGTGAGACTGTATGATTGGTTTTTTTAGGTTAAGCCAGTGAGGCATCTTTCCCAAGTGGTTTTTATTCCCCAGGAGGGTATTCCACTAATGCAATTTTCTGTGTTATGGTCTCTCTTTGTGTGATCGATTGACTTATTATGTCTAAACTTTTCATTACATTCACTATTCAGTACTACATTTTCTATCTTACAAAACATTCAAATCAGCATTGCAATTTATTATTTTAAATTTGAAAAGAGATAAAATTTATGTATGTTTGTCTCCAACACTAATTCACCCCCCCTCTCAATGTTGGTTGTACTCTAATAAGTGCTATCAGAGCCAGACCCTTGAGTAAAGGTGTAATCAACCTAGGGGTTTTCTGTTAGAGTACAAACAATGTCATCCTAGGAAGGTCTTTCTACCTTTAAGGTACCTTTGTTTGATAGTTTTGATTATGCATTTTGGAAATTTAGAATTGACCGTCATATAAAGTCTTTAGGCTTTGATGTCTAGAATGCTATTGGTTCTAGTTATTCTAGTACTGGAACCCCATCTATAGATGATGTAAAAAGAGCCTATGAGTGTGATGCAAAGGCTTCAAATGCCATTTCTTGTGGTTTATCAGATGATGTCCTTGTCAAGGTCATGGAATATAAAACTACCAAGTCTATATGGGAAAGTTATCAAATATATATGAAGGAGATGAAGGTATTAAAGAAGAAAAACTTCAAGCTTTGAGAAATAAGTTTGAAGGATTGAGAATGACAAAAGATGAGAAGGTGGCAGAATACCTTCAAAGAGTTCAGGAAATTGTAAATACAATGCAACGTCTAGGAGAAAAAATAGAAGAAATTACTATTGTGAAAAATATCTTAAGAACCTTATCTCCTAAGTATGATTCTAAAACCTCTTCTGTAGAAGAAAGAAACATGGAAACATTAACTATAGATGTTTTGCATGGTATATTCACTACATATTAAATGAAAAAGATTGACGATACTTCTAATAAAGAGACCGCATTCAAGTTTGTCAAAAAGGATAATGAATTTAAATTTGAATCTAAAAAATTAGATGATGATGAATCAATTCTTATAAGTAGATTAAGAAGAGGCTCTGCTGGTAGGTATAAATGAAAACTATGCTTCAAATATTTTAACTGTGGTAAAATAGGACATTATGCTGCTAGGTGTCCTAACAAGGAACAAGAGAGTGAAGATGAAGATAATTAAAAACATGCAAAGAAAAAGTATAACTTCAAGAAGAAAAACAACTTAAAAAATAAGAAAAGCTTGACTACTGATGTAACTGATAGCTGTACTAAAGTGTCTAGTGAAGAAATTGATGAACATTTGTTCATGGCTACTGTTTGTGAAAATGAAAAGGTAGAAGAAATCAAATTAGATGAATCTGAGAGAGAAATTCATCTAGATGGTGAATTAAATCATGCCCTCAGTAAAATCAAGAGGTTTAAGAAAGAAGCTTTGATACATGAAAACAAAGCTCAACAAGAAATTGATTGTTTAGTGTATAAGATCACTGATTATGAACATCAAATTTCTGTTCTAAAACTTCAAAATGAATAAAAAAGATCACTAATTCTCAAAATCAAATTTCTATTTTAAAACATCTTGCTCACAGGTGGTCTTTATCTTTTAGTTTCTTTAGGAGGCCTTTAATCATTTCCATTTGATAGTGAGCTGATTCTCTGAAGACATAGGTCCAAACTAGATGTTGTTGAACCCAGTTGTCATTTGTTGGCAATGATGTCAAACAATATTATAGTTGGCACAAGTTGTTTTTAAAGTTATGGTCTCAGGTGATACATGGTAATATAGTTTCATTCTGTTGTAAGTGCTTTATGGTGACATGGTTTTCATGACTGTAACAGTTGATCTTGATAGTGGATATAATATGATGGATGCTATCTTGACATATCTTCATGTTGGCATATGTTTATCATACATCATGTCATTATGTGGCAGAGTGACATTACATGCATATTGAATTATCAGGTTTTTACAACGTCATATTTATTTGATGCATTTGGTTAGGCTGACTGAGAGTCGCTCAAAGACACATCATGTTTAATTTTCTCTTATGCCATATAAATTCAAATTCATAAACTTTGTTATAACATGCCACTTTGAGCTATGTAAGTGATTGGACTTGTCGAACATGTCTCAAGCTTTAAAATAGGTAAAATAAGGGGTTTTGGTAAATTGAAGTTTACCAGTCCCTTTTAGGGCACATTGAGAATGCATGTAACAGGAATCAAAAGGGCTTCATAACATTTCATTATATATGGTTTGAGCTTCAAATATGAGTGCTCAGCTGAGATCAGATATGAAGACAAGGGTTTTATATTTCTTCATCATAGAAAGTCATGGATATTATAGAATCTTTGAAGAAGAAGATCATGAAGGATGTGACAATGCTGAGACTAAAGGTGTGGATAGTTAATATACTCATTCGACTAGTTTTTAGGTGATTTTGTTCCTTTTTCTTTCATTCCTTCTCAATAGTTGTTTGTAGTTATGTTGATGAAAAATTGATGAAGGGATTGTTAAGGACCTTAAGTTTTTGTTTGTTCTTCATTTTGTAAATGGAAAACTTAATGTGGGGATTAAAGTTTTTAAATGACTTGTAATTCTCTGCATAGACTATGTTGGAAATAGGGTTTCATTTGATTAGTGATCTTAGATGGGTTTTACTCATCTGGGTTTGGTAGTTAAAAAAAGGGGTGATTACCTTTGTTTACTCACAAGCAATTTTTGCTAAGGTTTTTTATGATCTGTGGATAGTTTTGTCTAGTAATGCTTACATTAAACAACTTGTTGAGATCCTATAATCAATGCAGATTAATCATGATTTGGTGCAGTATTTATATGTAAATATCATTCTTTATCCTATTGCATGATAGAGAACCATAGTTAATATTATTTAATTTACAAAAGTTTTGATGAAACCTTCTGATAACATTGTGGAAATCATGACAAATACAATTTGGGGTTTGACCCTAACCATGACTGGTTACCTAGAACATTTCAAATAGTTGGAGAAAAACAGTTATATTTTCAAACTATTCAGTGAAAGAGAGAAATACATGTTTTGAGAAAATATAAAAGAGACATTATACTCTATTGTGTTTGCTTAGTTTTTACAATCACTGCGATATCAAACAAAAATAATAGAATATAGTTGAACATCTTTATGTATTTAGTGGTATATGTACACAAACTGTTGAATCTATTGGAGTCTCAAAATTCAATGAGACATTCAAGAATAGAGCATTAAAAGAAATAGAGCAATCCTCTGTATTGACATTAATTATTCATTGTATTGATGTACTTGAGATGTGCCAGTGAGGTAGGATAAAAAGCCAGTGAGTCAAAGTTGTAAAAAGCTAGTGAGGCAAGAAAAGAAGTCAGTGAGACTATATGATTGGTCTTTTTATATTAAGCCAGTAAGGCATCTTTGCTGAGTGGTTTTTATTCCCTAGGAGGGTATTCCACTCATGCAATTTTCTGCATTATGGTGTCTCTTTGTACGAACCATTGATGTATTATCTCTAAACTTTTCATTACATTCACTTTTCAATACTTCATTTTTTGTCTTGCTAAACATTCAAATCGGCATTGCAATTTATTATTTCAAGTTTGAAAAGAGATAAAATTTATGTATGTTTGTCTCCAACACTAATTCACTCCCCTCTCAGTGTTGGTTGTTCTCGAATAAGTGCTATCAAACCCAGGCCCCTGAGTAAAGGTTTAATCAACCTAAGGGTTTTCTGTTAGAGTACAGACAATGCCATCCCAAGAAGGTCTTTCTACCTTTAAGGCACCTTTGTTTGATGGTTTTGATTATGCATTTTGGAAATTTAGAATGGAGAGTCATATAAAGTCTTTAGGCTTTGATGTCTAGAATGGTATTGCTTTTGGTTATTCTAGTACTGGAACCTGATCTATAGTTGATGAAAAAAGAGCCTATGAGTGTGATGCAAAGGCTTCAAATGCCATTTGTTGTGTTTTATCACATGATGTCCTTGTCAAGGTCATGGACTATAAAACTGCCAAGTCTATATGGGAAAGTTATCAAATATATATGAAGAAGAGGAAGATATTAAAGAAGCAAAACTTCAAGCTTTGAGAAATAATTTTGAAGGATTGAGAATGACAAAAGATGAGAAGGTGGTAGAATACCTTCAAAGAGTTTAGGAAATTGTAAATAGAATGCAAGGTCTAGGAGAAAAAATAGAAGAAATTACTATTGTGAAAAATATCTTAAGAACCTTATGTCCTAAGTATGATTCTAAAACCTTTGCTATAGAAGAAAGAAACATGAAAACATTAATTGTAGATGCTTTGCATGGTACATTCACTACATATGAAATGAAAAATATTGATGATACTTCTAATAAAGAGGGTGCATTCAAGTCTGTCGAAAAGAATAATGAATTTAAATATGAATTTGAAAAATTAGATGATGATGAATCAATTCTTATAAGTAGAGAAGAGGCTCTGCTAGTAGGTATAAATGAAAACTGTGCTTCAAATGTTTTAACTATGGAAAAATAGGACGTTATGCTGCTAGGTGTCCTAACAAGGAACAAGAGAGTGAAGATGAAGATAATAAAAAATATGCAAAGAAAAAGTATAACTTCAAGAAGAAAAACAACTTCAAAAAGAAGAAAAGTTTGACTGCTGATGTAACTAATACTTGTACTAAATTGTCTAGTGAAGAAATTGATGAATATTTGTTCATGACTGTTGTTTGTGAAAATGAAAAGGTAGAAGAAATCAAATTAGATGAATCTAAGACAAAAATTGATCTAGATGGTGAATTAAACTATGCCCTCAATGAAATCAAGAGGCTTAAGAAAGAAGCTTTGATACATGAAAACAAAGCTCAAAAGGAAATTGATTCTTTAGTCAATAAGATCACTGATTATGAAAATCAAATTTCTATTCTAAAACTTCAAAATGAAGAAAACAAAAAGATCATTGGTGACACTCAAAAGTAGCTATCTGTAAAAGAAAAAGAATGTTGGGCTCTTGAGGAAGAAGTTGTAAATCTGAGGAAAAAGGTTGTTAAGCATGAGAACAATAATAAACTGATTGATCATGATTCCTACAAAGAGAAAGGATGTTCTGAAAGTTACAAAATGGAGAATGTTGAAACTCAAAAAATGCAGCTACAAAAAAAGGTAATTTTCAAAGGTTTAACTCGCATTTTTCTGGCTATTGTTTTTCTTGCAATAAATTTGGACATAAAGCACAAGAATGTAGAGTTACATCTAGAAGACAACCTAGTTTTGTAGATGGTAACTTATTTAAGTTTTTGAATAATTTGAAATGTCATATTTGTGGAAATCTTGGCTCTATAGCAAGGTTCTATAGATCTTTCCATGCAAGACAACTAGACAAGGCTAATTCTCAGTCTAAGGCATCTCACAAAACTGATAAAACAAAATTGATCTGGAGACTAAAACAAACTGATAAAAAAGATGATGTTATGTTTGTCCAAATAGCCTTGCATGTTCAAAAGAGAGACTTGTGGGTAGTGGTTAGTGGTTGCTCTCACCATATGACTAGTGATAGAAGCAAGTTTGTCAACTATGAGGATCATGATGGAGGATCAGTCAAGTTTGGAAATGACTTGTACATATCAATTAAAGGAAAAGGCACAATCTTACTTGACAGTGATACACCATTGCATGATGTTTATTATGTTGAAGGACTGACTCATAATCTGCTTATTGTGAGCCGGATTTATGATAATGGATTCAAGGTAACCTTCATTTCACAGGGCAGTGAAATTAGTAAAAGTCTAGAAAGGTAGTGGCATTTGCGCTCATAACAAAAGGTAACATCTATAATTTACATGAGACCACTAGTAATTATAAGAATACTCATGTATGTTTTATGAGCCAAATAGAGGAAAGTAAATTGTAGCATAGGAGGCTAGGTCACTAAATTATGATACTCTGGTTAAGATAAGTAAACATCAGAAAGTTATAAAGATGCCTGTCATTACAAATCCTATCATTGTTACTTGTCAAGAATGTCATCAAGGAAAGTAGACTAGAGTGAGTTTTAAGCCTAAAGAACATTTTTCTACTACACCCCTGCAATTAGTTCATACTAATCTTTGTGGTCCTACAAGGACCAGGTCTCTTAATGGTGAAAGTTATTTTATGATGATTATAGATGACTACACAAGAATGACATGGGTTAGTTTTCTAAAACATAAGTTTGAAGCATTCAACAAATTCAAAATCTTTAAGAAAATGGTAGAAAAAGAATTAGATCTGAAACTAAAATGTCTTAGGTCTGATAGAGGTGGAGAATACACCTCAAAAGATTTTGTTGATTACTATAAAAAACATGGGGTCAAGTGGCCGTACTCAACCTCTAAAACACCTCAGCAAAATGGGGTTGCTGAAAGAAAGAATAGAATAGTAAAGGAAATGGCCAGGACTATGTTGCAGGATGCCAACTTGTCAAATACCTATTAGAAAGAAGCTTCTCATATAGCTGTATATATTTTAAACAAGGTATAGTTAAGGACCAAAACCAATTACACCCCTTATGAACTATGGCATGGCAGGCCAGCCAATGTTGATTATTTTAGAATATTTGGCAGTAAGTGCTTTATTAAAAGAGATGATGATTATCTAAGTAGCTTTGAGTCTAGATGTGATAATGGTATTTTTCTAGGCTATTCTACTCATAGTAAAGCCTACAAATGTTTCAATAATAGGCTGAAAAGAATTGTAGAAAGCACCAATGTTAAAGTTAATGAAGTGTTGCATCCTAGTGTACAAGTGAATGAAGAAAATGTACAATCAAGTCTTCCAAAACATGATGAGAAATCTGAAGAAGAGGAGGAATCTATTGAACCAGAGGAGTTAGTTCACAAAACTCCATCAAAATCTATTCAGAAAAATCATCCTGAGAAGCAAATCATAGGAGATAAATCTACTAGAGTATAGACAAGAAGTAGAGTAGATGTTCAAAATCAGGTACATTTATGTCTACTCTCTTAGTTTGAACCAAAAACATACAATGAAACTTGTAAAGACGGATCTTCGATAAGTGTTATGAAAGAAGAATTAGAGAAAATTGAAAAGAATAAAGCTTGGGAACTAGTCCCTAGACCAAATAACAAAAACATAATTGGTGCCAAATGGATTTTTTGGAATAAATTAGATGATAAAGGGAATGTGGTTAGAAATAAAGAAAGGTTAGTGTGCAAGGGGTTCTCTCAAATTGAGGGTATAGACTTTGATGAAACATTTACCCCAGTTGCAAGACTTGAGGATGTCAGAATATTCCTTGTATTTTCTATGTCTAAGAACTTTAAAGTTTTTCAAATGGATATGAAAACTACATTTCTAAATGGTGATCTAGAACAAGAAGTGTACATGGAACAACTTGAAGGTTTTGTATTTACTGACAAACCAAATTATGTATACAAGCTGAAAAAGGCTTTGTGTGGCCTTAAACAAGCTCCTAGAGCTTGGTATGCTAAGTTAGATAAACATTTGAAATCACAAGGCTTTACCAAAGGTGGAGCAGATAGCAATCTGCATTTCATGACTAAAGGTTAGTATCTTAGTTGTTGTTTATTTTGATGATATCATCTTTGGTAGAAATGATGATGAGTTATGTTCCTCCTTTCCAAATATTATGAAATCTAAATTTGAAATGTCTATTTTGGATGAACTCTCTTTCTTTCTTGGCTTACAAGTTGCACAACTTTTAAAAGGCATCTTTTATTCATAGACAAAGTATGCTAAAGAGATACTTAAACATTTTCAAATGGGTGAATGTAAACTTGTTGGTACTCCTATGGAGACTTGTTGTAAGTTGACTCATGATGTTAATCAGCCTGATATAGATCACACATTGTATAGGTCAATGATTGGTAGTTTGTTGTATTTAACTTCTACAAGACTTGGTATAATATAGGTAGTGTGCTTTGTTGCTAGATTTCAGTATGCACCTAAGCAATCTTACTTAAATGTTATAAAAAGAATTCTAAGATATATTCAAGGAACATTTGACTATGGACTTTGGTACCCAAGGCATAATGATTTCTCATTATTGGCCTATACAGATGTTAATTGGGTAGGTAGCATTGATGATAGAAAAAGTACATCAGGAGGTGCATTTTTCTTAGGTGGTAGATTGGTAGCCTGGCATAGTAAAAAACATGATTATGTACCTCTTTCAACTATAGAAGCTAAGTATATAACTGCTGCCACTTGTTGCACTCAAGTGCTTTGGATGGTACAAACTCTGAAAGATATAAAAGTAGAGGTTTCTTAACCTGTTACAATACCGTGTGACAATACAAGAACTATAAACATTTCAAAAAATCTAATCATGCATTCAAGAACAAAACACATTGATATTCGTTATCATTTTCTCAGGGAAAAAGTATTGTCTAATGAAGTTACTTTGGAATTTGTGTCTTCTAATGATCAAGTGGCTAACATTTTCACTAAACCACTTCCAAAAGAGGTGTTAGAAGGTTTGAGGGATACACTTGGAGTTATCTCCCTTAGTTCTTTACAATGATTCAAATTTATGGTACTAGTTTCATTGGGAGCTACTTGACATATTTTTCTTATCCCTGATGGTTATTTAGTGGGCATTTGTAGTTGGCATTTGTATAGTTCTAAATGGGTGTTGTAGTTGATATTTCTCTTGGCTATTTTATGATGATCATTTATATATGTGTAGGTTCTATGGTTAATGTACATTGTTTCTTGATTAGTTTATCTCTGTAACTGACATTTTCTATTGGTGTGAATAGTGTTTCTCTCTCAGCTTCTTCTTTGGCATTGTTGTCAAAAGGGGGGAAATTTAGGTTACAGTACAGTTGATTTTTTTTACTTGATAGTGATATTGATAGTTGAGATCATGTATATTCATTTGTAGTTCATTTGATTGCCATGTGTCACATATCTCTACCTATGCTAGTTTTAGTTTGACATAAATGCCAAAGGGGGAGTTTGTTAACCCTAGTTGGCATTTATTGGCAATGATGTCAAACAATATTACAATTGGCACAAGTTATTTTTGCAGTGGTGGCCTCAAGTGACACATGGTAATATAGTTTCATGAAATGGTAAGTTCTTGGTAATATAGTTTCATGATATGGTAAGTGCTTTATGGTGACATGGTTTTCATGATTGTGATAGTTGATCTTGATAGTGGATATAATATGATGAATGTTATCTTGACATATCTTGATGTTGGCATATGGTTTATCATACATCATGTGATTTATGTGGTAGAGTGACATTACATGCATATTGAATTATAAGGTTTTTACAATGTCATATTTATTTGATGCACTTGGTTAGGCTGACTAAGAGTCCTCAAAGACACACCATGTTTAATTTGCTCTTATGGCATATAAATTCAAATTCATAAACTTTATTATAAAATGCCACTTCGGGCTATGTAAGTGATTTGACATGTCAAATAGGTCTCAAGCTTAAAAATAGGTAAAAAAAGCGATTTGGTCAATTGAAGTTTACCGGTCCCTTTTAGGGTACACCAGGAATGTAGGTAACAAGAATAAAAAGGGCTTCATAACATTTCATTATGTATGGTTTGAGCTTTGAATATGAGCTCTCAGTTGAGTTAGGATATGAAGACAAGGGTTTTATATTTCTTCATAATTTAAAGTCATGGATGATGTAGAATCTTTGAAGAAGAATTATGAAGGATGTGACAATGCTAAGACAGAAGGTTGTGGATAGTTAACATACTCATTTGACTAGTTTTTAGGTGATTTTGTTGCTTTTTCTTTTGTTCCTTCTCGATAGTTGTTTGCAGTTATGTTGATGAAAAATTGATTAAGGGATTGTTAAGGATCTTAAGTTTTTGTTTGTTCTTCATTTTGTAAATGGAAAACATAATGTGGTCATTAAAGTTTTTAAACGGCTTGTAATTCTCTGCATAGATTGTGTTGCAAAAATGGTTTTAGTTGATTAGTAAACATAGATGGGTTTTACTCATCTGGGTTTGGTAGTTAAAAAAGAAGGTCATTACCTTTATTTACTCACAAGTAATTTTTACTAAGGTTTGTTATGATTTGTGGACAGTTTAGTCTAGTAATGGTTACATTAAACAACTTGTTGAGATCCTATAATCAGTGCAAATTAATCATGATTTGGTGTAGTCTTTATATGTAAATATTATTGTTTATCCTGTCGTATGACAGAGAACCATTGTTAATATGATTTGAGTTTAAAATTTTTTGATGAAACCTTATGATAACATTCTGGAAATTATGACAAATACAATTTGGATTTCAACCCTAACCATGACTGGTTACCTAGACTGATTCAAACAGTCGGAGAAAAACAATTATGTTTTCAAACTTTTCAGTGAAAGAAAGAAAGACATGTTTTGAGAAAGTATAAAAGAGAAAATATACTCTATTGTGTTTACTTGGTTTTTACAATCACTATGATTTCAAACAAAAACAATAGAATATAGTTGAACATCTTTCTGTATTCAGTGGTATATGTGCACAAACTATTGTATCTCTTGGGGTCTCAAAATTCAATGAGACATTGAAGAATAGAGAATTAAGAGAAACAAAGCAATCCTATGTATTTATAGAAATTATTCATTGTATTGATGTACTTGTGATGTGCCAGTGAGGTAGGATAAAATGCTAGTGAGGTAAAGTTGCAAAAAGTTACTGAGGCAAGAAAAGAAGTCAATGAGACTGTATGATTGTTTTTTGATATTAAGCCAGTGACATATCTTTTTTGAGTGGCTTTTATTCCCCAAGAGGGTTTTCCACTCATGCAATTTTCTGTGTTATGGTCTCTCTGTGTGTTATTCATTGATGTCTTATGTCTAAACTTTTCATTACATTCAATGTTCTGTGCTTCATTTTCTATCTTGCAAAACATTCAAATCAACATTGCAATTTATTATTTAAAGTTTGAAAAGAGATAAAATTTAAATGTGTTTGTCTGCAACACTAATTCAGCCCCCCCTCTTAGTGTTGGTTCTACTATAATAGATGCTCTCCTATATGAACTAGCAGTCTGAGATCTGGCCTGATTTTGAGAGGTAGAGTCATTTGGAGTTATGGAACCAGTACAGTCCTTCACCTTTGCTTGTAGTAACCTCTTTTTTCTCCTAAGCACATGTAAAGAAAGCAACATAATGTCAGTGACCTCATTTTCTGACCATTTTATAGGAGGCATCAGTTCTCTAGACACTATGTCAACCTTTGTCCAACACGTTTGAAAAATCATCAGTAATATTAGGGACTTGGATGTCCAGCTTGAAGGCATGGACTTAATCCATAGTCATCCTAATCCATTTTCTCCTTTGAACCTCTCTCGTATCAATGCAATCCTCTGAAAAATCCTCAAGTTGAAGATGATATGAATAGGAACCACCTCCATGCATGTTTTCCTTTATGAAATTTTTACTATCTAAAGATACACAGGAAGATAGACTATGCTGGCTAAACTCAAACAATAGCTTGTCAACATTCCAAGTACATTCATTATTTTTACAAGAATAAAATGATAGAGACACACACAAAGAATACACCAGTTTCATGGCCTTGTACTTGACATTCACAATCACCATCCAATGGCATACTTCTAGCAACACCAAATAATAAAAAGGCTACTGCGGCAATTTTAATGGGGCATTTTTAAAACCCCATATTCTCAAATAAGAGAATCTATCAAGCTAAATGTAAAAGCTTCCAAATTTGAGAATTTATCAAGCTAAATGTAAAAGCTGGCTACTTGCTGTAGGACTCCCTTGAGTCCTCGAACCAGGCCAAGTAGCCTCTCTTCAAGCCAGTATGTAGATTAGCTAGGAGCACATGTGGAAACTCACATTGCATGCAAGGTTCATTAATTGTTCATGTAGACATTCACTGATAATATTTAGTGAATCAATACGGTGATCTCCACAAATCAACAGAATGAATCTACACCTCCAAAATTCAAAAACATCTAACTCGGGACTCCCAAATACCATATTCAACAAGGTTATCATATCTAATATTTCCTCTTTGAAATGGCTCCTCTTTAAATTGGTAGGTAGCTGAGACTTACGTATCCTTTCATGTTCCAGTCAATGCTTAGCAATGTTGGTACAACACCAATCCTTCCTCTCGTTGTAATAATTCCAAGCCGAGGATACAAAAACATCAGAGTTATCTTCATATTCTTCCAAGTGTAGGATTGAAGAAACAAATTCAGAATCAATTTTTCCTACCACAGTGCCACTAGGTGTCCTTATCTCTTAGGATTCTAGGAAGTAGCCATTGGCACATGTGACCATCAGTTTAGGACAATGCATAGCCAGAGGAAAACCACCAGCCTTGTCTAAGCCACTGCTAATAATTTCCTCTGTCAAAGGGGTTTTCTTCTCCGACTGCATTCTTCTCCAAAAATCATCCATATCAACATGGCCTAAATTCATATCCCTCACTTCAAAAAAGACCATTCTCCACAATAGAGGCTGCAAGGGTCCCTTGAAACTGAAATTTCATCTTTACATGCTCAAGAAACTAGAAAACTAGAGGTTCAGAAAGGAATGCAGAAAATGGAGGGCGAGGCAAGACACCAATAGAAAATTCTTTATGCAGATACATGGGAATTGAAATCTCTAAATCCTTGAAGAAATATTGATCTTTTATTAAGAGAAGAAACTACTAGCTAGGTTATCCTGTAGTAGTGGAACTGCACTGAAATTTTGCACATAGCAACTAGCCATTTGTTCTTCTGCAATGCATTCCCTTATTCACAATACCACCTGAGGTAGGTTCAAGAACTTATTGAAGTCATTTCTCATTAATTCATCAAGGAAAAATATTGAAGACTGGTGGTGAATTCATCTTTATAACTCATAATTGCATGTCTCAACTTTCTGTCTGAAGATTGTGAAACTATGCCTTCACATACTTCAAATTAAATGCAAGGTGACAAGTGTCATTGTTCCATACTGTATGCCATCACATCCAATACCACTTTGGTAAGTGTGTTCAAAGTTGGCAAGTCAGTTAAAGTTTGAACATTTAAACCAGAAGTCAGAGATTATGAAGTTCAAGGAATCCTTGACTCCCCGACTATGAAGGAAAGACTTCAATATTGGAACAAAAAGGAAAGGCTTGACGCATGATAACTCAAGACAAGTCAATAAGTTGGGTGGTTCAAGAACTTATGAACCCACCGACTTTAGTCCAAAAATATGGGGAATCATCGACTTGTGAAAAATGACTAAGGAAACTTTCACCCAAGAAAGGAACTAAGGGGAAAAACCAACAAAGAATGGTCATGGGCATTTTTCAAGAAAAAAGGGGGCAACAACTGGCTCTAATTATGGACAAGGAATCAGAAGGACATAGAGAACCCCAGAAAAACATGGCAAACAAGCCTTATTCATAGGGCAATAGAGTCACACAAAAAATGGGACAACACACAACAAGAATAGAACAACAAGGAAAGGAACTATGATATAGGGTCAGGCTCAGAAACTCTACCAATTGTACAATTTTAGATCTTACCCATTATAGGCAAGAGGTAGTGGTGTTCCATTAGGATAGTCCAATATAAATGTATTTTCTCCCACAACTTCTCTAATCTTGAAGGGGCCTTTCCACAAAGAATCAAATTCCTTATGTGCACCTCTCGGTTCTCTTCTCATGTCCCATAAAAGTATAGAATCTCCCTCAACAAAGCTTCTTTGCCTAGGCTTTTTTTCAAAAATCCTCTTTATAGTCTATTGATGTTTAGAAATCCTATCCACAATAACTTCTCTTTGTTCTTCTAGATGGTTCAAGTATAATATTCTCTTCTCTAGTGCTAACTAAAATTGTTCATCTTCAATTGCTTTCTGTAGATTCAATGAAGACAATTCTAGAGGAAGAGGAATGGGACTATCAGTACCATAAACTAGCTAGAAAGGGGACATACCAATTGCCCTTTTATATGTTATCCTATCAGCCCAAAGGGCATCATATAGATTTTTATGCCATCCCCTTCGGTTTTCTTCTACAGCTTCTTAGCAATAGAGATGAGATTTTTGTTGCATGATTTTGCCTGCCAATTGCATTGTGGGTAATAATCGAATGAATGAGCAAGGCTAATATCAAAATCATAACAGAAAAGAGTAATCTTTGTAGAAGAAAAACTTGAAGCATTATCAGTCACTAGCTTCTTGGGCACATTGAACCTAACTAAAATATTCTCCTTAGGAAAGGTGCAAACAATCTCAAAAGTAGTATTCTTTACTGAGATAGCCTCTACCCACTTGGTAAAATAATCTGTTGCAGTTAAAATGTGAGTTTCTCCAGAACTGGAATTAGAATTAATTGGTCCAGTGAAATCTAAACTCCATTGCTGAAACGATTCATCTATAACTATTGGTCTCAAAGGCAAGGCAACTAACTAAGGTCTACTAATGAATTTCAAACATTTCTCACACTTTGATACCTAGTCATAAGCATCTTTGAACATGCTAGGCCAGTAAAAGCATTGCCTCAATATCTTGAAGGCTATCACCGATGTTGAGAAATGGCCCCCACAAGCTTCATTATGGAAAGATTCTAGCAACTTCCTTTGCTACATCTTAGGAATGTCCCATCTACTCCTGTTTTATAAAGGTTACCTTCCTAGATAACATATTTATGTGCCTTAAGATTTAGGTTTCTCCTTTCCTTGGCAGAGAGATGAGATAGACAATCACCATAAGTTAAGAAATAAGAAACATTTGAGAACCAATCATTAGTATTACTGGTAAAAAGAACCAAGGGCAATTCTTCTCTTTCTCCAACCTCATTTTCAGCAATCATTGTGCACAATCCCTTACCTTTGACAAGATTAGTGGGCCTAATCTCAATATCATACTCCTAAACTTTAGCTATCCAAGCTCCCCTATTGTTGCATCCAATCTCATGCTAAGTAAGATTACATTTTACAACTGATTCTGGGACATGCACAATAGTGTGTGAATGCAAGATATAAAATCTAAAACTCTTTAAGGCTCTAACAATTGCATATGCATATTTCTCTAAAGTAGAATATTTGAGCTCATATTTCTTTAATGGTATGCTCATGAAAGTAATGGGAGCTTCTATTTCGTGTTCATTCTTCTGCAACAAGATAGCTGATAAAGTATGTTCAAAGGCATAACAATAGATAATAAAATCCTTTTGCAAATCAGGATGTACAATTGTGGGTGCACTAGAAATGGCCTTCTTTATGTCCTCAAATGCTTTCTTCCCTTCAGTATTCCACTTAACAATAGGGTGGCTCTTCATCATTTCTGCAATATGTCTGGTCAGCTTAGCAAAATTAGGAACAAATCTCCTTAGAAAGTTTACCTGACCGGAAAAGGACCTCATATTATTCTTGGTTACAAGAAGACTCAGTTGTTGGATTGCCCTAACCCTCTCTAGATCAATTTTTATTCCATCTTTTGAGACAATATGACCTAATAGTTTTCCTTTAGTAACTGCAAAAATTGATTTCTTTAGATTCAAAGAAATGCCATTTTCTCTGCAGCATTGCAAAACCACTTCTAGGTCATGCAAGTGGTTCACCCTTTTCTTGGAGAAAACTATTAAGTCGTCAAGGTATACCACTATGATTTTGTTTTTCAAGTCACCAAAAGTTAGATCCATTGCCCTCTCAATTGTGGCCCCAGCATTGATAAGATCAAAAGGCATTCTATTATATGCAAAGACACCAATTAGGGTAGTAAAAGATGTTTTATGCTGATCTTCCCTAGCCACCTCAATCTGGTTGTATCCTAAAAAACCATCAAGCATAGACATCATCTCTGAACCTGACACAGTTTGTAGGATATGATCCATTACAGGCAAGGGATAGTTATCTTTAAGGGAGGCCGGATTTAGATTTCTAAAATTGACACAAATCTGGATCCCTCAATTTTTCTTGTTAACAGGTACAATATTTGCTATCCAAGTAGAATGGTGTATAGGATAGATGATTTTGGCTTTGAGCATTTTGTCAATTTCATTGAAGATGGCTTCAGCTATTTAAGGATTATAAGTCCTTTGCTTTTGCCTAGAGGGTATGGTGCCAGGTTTTAGGGGAATATGATGATGTATTTCTCCATTCCTGAATTTCTAAAGATCAACATGTTGATAACTGAGAAGGGGGGGGGTGAATCAGTTATCCTAATTATTTCTTCTTTTGAACTTTCTTATTAATCAAAGCAGCATTGAATCAAACAAACAAACATTACAATGAAATGAGAAACACATGACACAGTATTTTTGACATGGAAACCCGGTTAAGGGAGAAAACCACGGGGTGATTAACCCAAAGATTATTCTCTGTTAGAAGAATAAGGAATTATAAAATGACACTTGCCAATTAGGGCTCACTGCCCGAGCACACTGCTCACAAAGAGGCACACTGCCTACAAGGAGACACACTGTCTACAAAAGAATGTAATACAATACTTGAACTGGTTGGAAGCATCTTCATATGCTGGAGTTTAGTTCTGGTTAGGCTCAGTATACTGATCTGTTGCACTTCATCTTTCCTCTGTTCTTTATTCTGCTATCTTTTCACATACCAGATCTTTCTTACTGCTTCTGCTCTATTCTATATTTATTCGCATACACCTTCACACCATTACCCTTTTCACAACTAAATCCATCCTCTATATATATCCGCACTAGTGATTTCATTATCTTTCTAGTCGGCACCCGGAATAATCTATCTTCTCACAAACTCTGTTCTGTCGGCTGAATCCTTGCATATCAAGTAATGCGGATCAAGCATATACTTGTAGATATCATTAATCATGTCGGCCAAACATGATTCATGCCTTCACAACCTTTACCATCAACAGTAACACATCTGGAAAATAGTCTGATACTCTGTCAGTCAGTTCTTCCTCTGTTCTCACTGTCTCTCAGGAATCCGATACTCAACTATTCATATCTTTTTCTTTGTTCATCACCGGAGACTAAATCCTTGGAATATACTACTCAAGGTAGTCCTCTTGACTTCCCCAAATCCGTACTGCACCAAGACACTTCCTCTGAGAGATCCAGACCAATCTGTCGGACCTTGCCACATGCTCTGTTCTTGTTCACCGGACCACAACAATCTTCATTCTGACTTCCGGTAGAGACACACCATGACTTGCGGATATGTGGGATGACCTTTGTTGCCATCAATGACAACAAGCATGAATCCATATAGTGTCTCTTGCCAACACAACATAACACCATGCAAAAACATATTTGTATGTAATAAGAAAAGAAATCAGAAATTCCCTTTCTTCTTTAGAATAGCATTTAACAATACACAAAATTTTAGGATCATCTTCAATGCCAATATTCACTCTGTCATAATCAACCAAAGTCATGATGGAAACCTTATCCTTCTTCTTAAGATATTGATCATGTCGATTGAAAAGATCTTCAAGATAGACAAGTCCCTTTGGAATTTTATTCCCTTTTAATTGTACAATTCCTAAACTTGAGTCATCAGAGGACTTCATTTCTCCTTCCAAAACATCATTACTAGCATCACAACTACCTTCAAAAAATACACTAGCAAATGATTCAGAGTTTTCAAGAAACAAAATAATCTACTAATCAGAATTAAAAACTTGCCAGTGATTAACATTGTTAGGAATACTGGGTCTATACACTACTTCAATCATGTATGGTTTATTGTTGAAGTCTGGATGTGGTAGTAAAAGAGATGTAGAAACAACTAAAGAATCAACCCTAGAATTTTTTTCTCTAGGTATTATTTCTATAGAAAAGGCATCAAAATCTTCAATGCAGTCCCGTACACTATTTCGATAATGCCTCAGTCTACAATTTTTTACCATATACAACTTTCTTACTTTCTTAACAATTAGCTCAGCATCTCCTTTAACTTTCAATTGTTTCACACATTTTTCTTTGGCTAGCTCTAGGCCCAATAATAAGGCCTCATATTTTGCGGTATTATTAGTGTTCTCAAACTCCAATTCAAAAGAAAAAGGAAAGGAATAGCCATTAGGCAAAATTAGAACAAGACCTACCCTAGACCCTGCGGTAGAACAACTACCATCAAATTCTAGAGTCCACAGCTCATCAACCAGGTTAGGATTGATTAAATTCATCTCTTCATACCCTATTGATGTACACATGTAGGTACCCAGTCTAGTTTCTACAAACAAAATGTGTACTCTAGGATCCCCAAATTTGAGCATAGTCAACTTGGCTTTGGGCTCAAGATTTAGGCAAACCTTCTTTCCATCCATAGGTATCAATGCGTGTGATCAATCCATCTAGATTTCCCCACCCAGGTCTTTACAAAAGCTACGACTCAAGAGAATTACATAGCTGGTAGGTATGTCTCCTACAAGAATGGTTAATTTCAATCTTTTCTTTGGAAAGATGGCCGACATAGTTTGAGCATCTTTAATTTAGCCTAAGATAGGTACCAGAAAACCATCCATTGAGAAGAATTTGCCATGAGAAGGTGTATAGGAGAGACCCAGGGCTTTGGCAACTTGAGCATGGATAACATTCTCTAAGGCTCCAAAATCAATAACACAATTACTGAGCTTATAACCAACTATGTACAAGGAAACATAAAAGTGATCTGGCTTGTTAAAAGGGTTCTGGGGACTAGAATCTTGAGAATAGGTATTTGAACAATTTTGGCTACTGGCAAGCATTTCAATATCTTTGGACACATGAGCATTACAATTTGAAGGTGAGGGTTCCTATTTGATATATCTGACTAATCTATCAAGCTCAGATGGGTTAAGCCTTAGATATTTAGCTTCTGAAATCTCAATCTTTGTATTCTTACATTATTCTACAATATCAAATGAATTTGATACATGAGTTTTAGAAGATAAAGTAGATGGTACCTCAGCAGCTGCAACTTTATTTGTTATGTTCTCCATCTTTTTGGCCTCATTTTGTTTGGTCAAGATATATTTATGGGCAGAGGTGGAATTACTGGACTAATCCTAAGAGTTCTGACCTCTTTGTGTCTACTGGAGCCTAGTAAACACTGCACAGTTGGAGTTGTCAACTTTAGTATATACATCTTCTCCACTCCCTTCATCTGATTCATATTCGAAGAAATTCACACTAGCATCACTAGGTGTAGGAGGTTCCTCTACCAGAGGTTCCTCACTATGTTCATTCATGGAAAGCATTTACATAAACCTCATCATCTCGGGACAGGATGCTCCATCATGATCAAAGGTGAGGTGGAAATTGCAAACCATATGGTTATTTTTACTCACTGATGGTCCTTCAATGGCTAACCATTGGGTAGGACCTAGCAGTGGCAACACCCAATTATAACCCCCTTGAGGAGATTGTTGGGGACCTTTGGGCATCTGATGTTTCAGTGTGATAATATCATTTGCCAACATCTGAAGAACCACGTTTGATGAATTGGTTACTGAGGGTTTACTAGTTTGTAACTCCCTTTTCCATTTCCCTGTAGTAATCAAATCATCTTCCACAGTGATACCCAATGACTGGGCATCAGCTATGTTAGGGCCTCCTTGACTTTTAATAGTGTAACTGACATTAGGTGGCAATGAATTGATAAAGAAGCACAACATTAATCCATCTCTAGGTTTTACATTTGTAGGGATTCTATTTACAAGTCTATTAAACTTTGCTACATACTCCCTCATTTGTTCATGAATCTCCTACTTCATAGAAGAGAGTTGGGCCACTAGTGTCTATTCATTGTTGGTAGTTTTGAATCTATCTTGAAATCATTGCCTCATTATAGCCCAATCATTAATAGAGGCATTGGGAAGGTGGTAAAACCATTCAGTAGCTGAGTCAGCTAGTGACTTGATAAAAAGCCCAACAGATACATATTCTTGTGTTGAACTCTAAGGATGGAACATGCAGCAAAGAAAGCATTAATGTGCTCTTTGAGAGTAACCTTTCCATCACCCCTAAACTTAGGAAAAATTTTACCTGATCCCCTAGGCAGATCATGCAGGTTAGTACCGAGGCTGAGTAGTCCAATGGCTGTACCTTAATGGAATAGGTAGAGGCTGTGGATGAGCCATATTAAAAGGAAGGAAATTTACTTGTAAAGGTAAGACAATACCATGTAGGGTCAGGCTTTGGCAAGATGAACTAGTGGCACTTCTTGTGTGTGGAGGAGAGGATGGTCTGCTCAAAGATTTGCCCTTTCTTGTGGGAGGGTAAGGAGTAAAATTTAAAGATTGGAGCAAATCAAAGTCAATATTAGTTATACCTTTTTTCCTATCACCTTGTCTATATCTTTTCGTAGCCCACTTATACAGATATATTAATAAAACAATTAAGTAGAGTCATGAAACCACTTACTAGTTATTATGGGGAAGAGCTGGTCTTGTAGGATTCTAATTCCCTAGTCTAGCAGTAGGGTTTCTTGGCCTATTGTTAGGGATTTCTTGAATTTGTAAAGGGATTTCTCTCCATGGCACAGGAACAATTCCTTCGATTAAAATTATCTCCTGGACATCAGCAAAATGACGGGCATTCTCTACTATAATTTCACCAAGCTCTTCTTCTTCTTCTAACACCTCATCAACTTGATGATACTTATGATTAGTTCTTCTAGTATGCCAAGTAACAAGCCTAAGGCTAGTAATAATGTCTTCTTGGTCTCCTAGTAGCTAATCAACATTAGGTTGTAAAATTGGTGCACATCTTCCACGAAGAACCATAAAGTCCAACCAAGAAACTCACAAAGATGATACAATGAATTCCCCAGTAGAGTCACCAAAAATCTATTGGTTAATATATTTGTCACCTAACTCTATGTCCTCATGCCTGAACAAGTGACAAATGTAAACAGTAGTTGAGCCTAATATATTGATGTTTTACACAGGCTCTTTGCTTATTTAACAAGGCGCAACTACCTTCGGCAAATATTCTATTGAATGAAAAACTTCATGATTGCTTTTAACTAGAAAGCAAAACAAAGGCAGAGCTTTTGACTTGAAAGCAATAAAGACAAAATCTATAACTTAAAACTAGAAGTTCACAGAATTCCCACCACATAGCATGAATTAACAATAACACGGACGCATACATACATACATACATACAAACATACATACATACATACATATATCACCACATCAAATGATATATCAATAGATAAATATTCCCAGCAATGAGCAAAAATATGAATATCCAACCACCAAAACACATGAATACCATTAACATCAGTAGATACACATTCAACTTAGGAAGAATATGAATTCAAATAATCACAACACATGGATCATGGTCATCTCAATCTCCATTGTATCAATTTGTATTCCATATATTAAAGTAGTTAAAACAAAATTAACTATCACCCTCCAAAACAAAGTTTTTCAAAAGATCCATAATTCGACTAGCCATTTAGAATTTATAGCTAAACTAAATTATAACCGCCTTGAAATGATTACGGCTTCTTAAAAAAGCCAATTTAAATATTCTTTAAACAATAATTATAATAAAGGGCCCTCTAGAGAAAATAGTTTTAGAGCGAGCATGAAATAATTTAAAAGCATAAAAATTAAATCAATTTAGAATTTGTAACTCCCCATCGCCATTGTCCACCTCATCCATCTCTTCATCTTCCTTTGATTGTTCACCTTCTCTAGTGACACTTTACACCCCCTAAGGTACCTGTGCTCATAATCTAACTTTATACACTCTATACTTGTTAATAACTGGTGTTAAAGACATGCCTGGTGGAGATCTTGTCATGTTGATGTGATGTTTCTTCTTCATGACTGCCTTGTCAGAATTTATCACCTTGCTATACACTTCATCAATGTCATTCCTACAACTGTTAATGTTTGCTACCAGTTTATAAAATCTCCCCAATGACTCCCCTATAATTGCATTATAATTCACTACTTCCTCCGTCACCACCTTTTTGAAATTTACTTTGATTACCTTCACATCCAATAGCTTCTCATCATCAGATCCATTAGCCTCTATCTCTAAAGCAGTGAGATCCCTTTTTATTCTCATCATCTCTTTGTAATAAGTTGCAACTACTTTTCCCATTTCTTCCTCTGCTACATATATGATATAGATTTTCCACTCCACTACATTAGCCCACATAGAAATATCCAATTCCTTTGGATAAGCTATACCTTCTTCAGCCATAAGAATACTAGGATCCATATTGGCTAGTTCCTTTATTGCCTTAGAAGCAATATTCAGGCTATGGTGGTCACTGTGAGATTTATCGAACTCTAGTATCAAAACTTCCCTTTTAGCATGGATGGAGTCAAACAATTTTACTACCTCTTCAATAAAAATGAGACCATCAAAGATGATCTTCTCAACCCATTGATCCATAGCTTTCCTTAGAGACAAAGAAACTCTAACTTGTAGCAAACCAGGATTGAGAGTGCGAAGGTTAAGACTTGAGGAGGCTTCAGTGGAGGGAGTTATTACTTCAGCAAGTGAATTAGCAAAAGAAGATAGGGAACTTATTTGATCTAATAGTTTTGAATTCTCTTCTTGCAATCCTTTCACTCTTTTAGAAATGTTATCAACTAAATACTAGACATGGTACAATTCACCTTCAGTGTTTGATGGCCCCAGATCCACTCGACTTACTTTGAAGTTAGCTTTTGTTATTTCATCTTCATTCTTTTCTACTAGTGGATCTACAATTTCCAAAAATTGGTTTCCTGAAACGACATCAGTCACAATTCTTGACATCCTCTTTGTACATTTGGGTTTTGGGACCATTTGTAGAAAAGTAGTTACAATTCTAACACCTTCATTAGTAGGAAGGGTTTACCTTTTCTTCTTTTGGACTAACTTGTTTAACCAATTTGGGGATGTTGTGGGTATATTAGTAGTATTGGAAGTAGCCATTATAGGAGCGGGTTGAGAACTTTGCTCAGGAAACTCTCTCTATTGTGGAGAATTTGGTGGACTAAGAAATGAATGCAACAAATTATCTTCTCCAATTTGTGAGAAGATGAAAGGATCATAATCACTTACATGATTGTTAGGTGGGGCACATGGTTTTCTTTAGATGACAAATTAGCTAATCTGGTATTTCTCTTCATTACTTAAACATCTTGCTCACAGGTGGTCTTTATCTTCCCAGTGTCTTTAGGCGACCTTTCATCATCGCCATTCGATTATGAACCAACTCTCAGAAGAGTCAGGTCCAAACTACACGCTCTCCTACATGAATTGGCGGTCTGAGATCTGGCTTGATTTTGACAGGCAAACTCCTTTGGAGTTGTGGAACCAGCACACTCCTTCACCTTTCCTTGTACCCACCTCTCTGTTCTCCTTAGCACATGTAAAGAAAGAAACATAATCTCAGTGACCTCCTTTTCTAACCACTTTATAGGAGGCATGGGTTCTCTAGACAATGTGTCATAATCTTTGCCCAACATGTCTAAAAAATCATCACTAATATTATGGACTTGGATGTCCAGCTTCAAGGCACGGACTTGATCCATAGTTAGCCTCATCCATTTTCTCCTTTGAACCTCTCTCTCATCAGTGTAATCCTCCCAAAAATCCTCAAGTTGAGGATGATACGAATAGGAACCACCTCCATGCATGTTTTCTTTTATGAAATTTTTACTATCAAAAGATACACAGGGAGAGAGACTATTCAGGCTAAACTCAGACAATAGCTTATCAACATTTCGAGCACAATCATTGTTTTTTTAAGAATAAAATGATAGAGACACATGGAAAGAATACCCCTTCTTTTTCATGGCCTGGTACTTGACATTCATAGTCACCATCTGGCAGCATACTTCCAGCAACACCAAATAATCAGAAGGGTACTATGGCAATTTTAATGGGGCATTTTTAAAATCCCCTATTCTCAAATTAGAGAACCTATCAAATTGAATATAAAAGCTTCAAAATTTCACAACAAGTGCAGATGCTTCTACTAAAAACTCTTCTCAATTGAGCCATCAATTCTCTTAGCTAACATCATAGAAAAAGAATCATTAACACATCTAAAATCTTTTAAACCTTCTTTCTTTTATAGCTGGGGAAAAAATTGATACACAAGCGCACTTGCCATAGGATTCCCTTGAGTCCTCAAACTAGGCCAAGTAGCCTCTCTTTGAGACAATATGTAGATTAGCTAGGAGCACATGTGGAAACTCAGATTTCGTGCAAGGTTCATCTGCTATTCATGTAGACATTCACTGATAATCTTCGGCCAATCAATACGGTGATCTCCACGATCAACATAATGAATATACACATCCAAAATTCAAAAACATCTAACTCAGGACTTCCAACTACACTATTTAGTAAGGTTATCATATCTGATATTTCCTCTTTGGGATGCCTCCTCTTTAAATTGGTAGGTAGCTGAGACTTACCAATCCTTTCATGTTCTAGCCAATACTTAGCAATGCTAGTACGACACCAATGCTTTCTCTAGTTGTAATAATTTCAAGCCAAGGAAATAGAAACATCGGAGTTATCTTCATATTCTTCCAAGTGTAGGGCTAAAGCAATAGATTCAGAATTAATTTTTGCTACCACAACGCCACTAGGTGTCCTTATCTCCTGGGAGTCTAGGAAATAGCCATTAGCACACATGACCATTTGTTTACGACAATGCATAGCCAAAGGAAAACCACCAACCTTATCTAAGCCATTGCTGATAATTTTCTCAGCCATAGGGGTTTTCTTCTCAGACCGCATTCTTCTTCAAAAAATCATCCAAATCAACATGGCCCAAATTCGTATCCCTCACTTCAAAAAGACCATTCTCCACAATAGAGGCTATAGGGGTCCCTTGAAACTTAAATTTCATCTTTATGTGCTCGAGAAACTAGAACACTAGAGGTTCGGAAAGGAATACAGAAAATGGAGGGCGAGGCAAGACACCAACAAAAAATTCTTTGTGCAGATACATGCGAATTGAAATCTCTAAACCCTTGAAGAAAATATTGAGCTTTTATAAAGAGAAGAAACTACTAGCTAGGTTGATCTGTAATAGTGGAACTGTGCTAAAATGTTGTACATAGAAACTAGAGGTTTGTTCTTCTCTAATGCATTCCCTTTATTCACAATACCAC
This sequence comes from Cunninghamia lanceolata, assembly GCA_027924645.1. Lineage (NCBI taxonomy): Eukaryota > Viridiplantae > Streptophyta > Pinopsida > Cupressales > Cupressaceae > Cunninghamia > Cunninghamia lanceolata. Next base: position 5,193,053 of record BSBN01000334.1, on the reverse strand, counting down.
CTTAGGCATGCTCAAGAACTTATTGAAGTCATTTCTCATTAATTCACCAAGGAAAAATATTGAAGATTGGTGGCGAATTCATTATTATAACTCATAAATGCATGCCTTGACTTTTCCTCTAAAGATTGTGCAACTATGTCTTCATGTACTTCAAATTAAATGCAAGGTGACAAGTGTCATTCTTTCATACTATACCCCATCATAGCTAATACCGCTTGGGAAAGTGTGTTGCTCAAAGTAAGCAAGTCAGGCAGAGTTTGAACATTTGAACTAGAAGTCAAAGATTCAGAGCTTCAAGGAATCCCTAACTCCTTGACTACAAAGAAAAGACTTCAAAATTGGAACACAAAGAAAGGCTCGATGCATGATAACTCAAGACAAGTCAGTAAGTCAGGTGGTTCGAGAGCTTATGAACCCACCAACTTTAGTCCAAAATATGTGCAATCGCCGACTTGTGAAAAATGACTAAGGAAACTTTTGCCTAAGAAAGGAACTAAGGGGAAAAATCAACAACAAATGGTCATGCATGTTTTTGAAGAAAAAGGGGGCAACACCTTGTCAAGACATTGTATATGAAAATGTGTTTGGATTGTACTATTGAGTTTAAGAACCATTTTACATCCCATAGAGTTATAACAACAAATTTCAAAATTAACTAAATCAATATGAGTGTCATATAATTTTTGGATTATTGCAATGTTTTTATAATGTTTAATCTTTTGAGCACTAGAAGCATTCAACATTGCATATAGTCTCAATAGAGAGATTTAGAATTTAGATCTACATTTGCAATATGGATTATTTCACATACATGATTGTATACACTCTTGTGTGTATTTATGCATTTAACATAGGTATTAAGGCTATTACATCCAGCATGTGCCCATGTGGATTAACTCTTGCCATTGCTTCCTCATGTGATGCCTCTGGTCTTTTGCTATATGATGCACCTGGAATCTAGTATTGTCAATTATAGAGCTGAATGAAATGCCTGGCCAATATTGTAGATGTGCATTTTGTCACTGCAGCAAATTAATTTGGAGTTGCAAAGTCAACTTCACAATAGATAGGTAAAGATATGTCTTGATGCTCATATTCGTATGTGCAATGTGGCTTTGCATTTTCTAGGGAAAATGCATGTTTATGTCTTTACTTTAACTATAATGTGCAACACTATATTTATTTTAGGTAATTGCAAATAAAGTTTAAGTTATCAAATAAACTGTACAAAAAATTAGCTTGTAGCAAGTAATGAAAACTTTCATATCATTGAAGAGCAAGGAAATATTGATCTCTGGACTATAGTCTTTATATTTTTCCCCTAGCACTACAAGTACTTTTCTATGCAACCATTGGGTGTGAATTTTTCCTAGGGTATTTTATTGTGGAGGAGGGAGGATTCCAGGTGTTGCAAGCACTTTCCTGTGCAACCATTGGGTGTGAATTTTTTCTGGGGGTTTTAATTGCAAAGGAGAGAGGAACGATATGCATGTCTTAGGACGTGTTAGTTTTGAATAACATCAATATGGCATTAACAGATTGTATAACTATGCAATCAACAATAGTACTAAACAAAACAATTCTATAGAGGAGAAAAATTAGATATAAACTAGTTGATTTTCACAATGTTCTAGCTATTGGAAGGTCACTGAAATAGCCCATAATAGCCAAATAGTAGTCTACAGTGATGATTATTTGTCCTCTAGTAATGGAAAAATAGAAAAGAATAACTTGACCCTGAAACTACTACAAGATATTCATTGCTTGATGTTTCAAGGAAATGTTTAACTTCCTGCCAAGATGAGCAAATCTCTAGTAAGCAGCTCTAGCATATCTTTTATTTGATTTTGTCTAGAGTATAAAGGAAAAAAACATCTTTGCATAAACTAAAGACACTAAGCTTTAAATAAATGAAAAAAATAATCAAATCTTTAAAAAGGATGCAAACAAAGAGATCTATATGTTGTGATGGCATGACATCAAGTTTACATGTTCAAGAGCATGTCCGGGTGTATCATAAATTGCATCTATAGGATAAATATTAGAGATCTCCATCAAGAAGCCATTTGATAATCTGCATTAAGAATTGGGAAATCATTCACAAAAGACAAGTAAAGATATGGCTTGGTGTTTGTAAGTGTATCGTGGCTTTGTTTTACCTAGGTGAAATGCATATTCCTGGATTCACTCTAACTATAACTTGCAACAATATTTAGGTGTCTACTAGCTTTAGCAATTGGAGAACGATTTAAATGAACAACAATGGTAGTAAAAAGAAATATCTGCATAATAGAACATCATCTATTATATTTGTAGTAAGATTTAATTGCAATGTTATAGTTAGTATCAAATTCTTAAGATGTTCTATATGTACTATATATCTTGACATAGAACATTCTTGGGAATTTACTATAACTAGATGTTATCATGTTAAAACTCAGACGAAAGAGTGTTCAAGTTAATTTTAAAAGAAGAATGTATAGTAATCAAGTTGATTTCAGATCAAATGAGTTGCCAACATACTGTATGCTTGTGCCAAAATGGGATCTTATGAACTAGAGTTTAATAATAGGGTTGTGAAAATGTTTTTTTTTATGCGTCCATTATTGTTTTTTTATAATGTATTTGCTAGATGTTTTACAAGATAGATGTGGGTACAACTATCTTGATGAGCCTTGGACACAAACACCTATGTACCCAGATTTGTTTTGTAAAAACCCTACTACAGGCAAAGTCAACATGTCGAAACCCAAGTGCTCTATTTCTCTTTCCTCTGCAATAAAAAGACCCAGAAAAAATTCACACCTAATAGTTGGAGAGGTAAGTTCTTGTAGCGTCCATGAGGAGAACTAATATTCTTTTAGTGAGGTGAAAACTAAAGTTTGAATTAGATTTGTATTTGCATCAAAAATCCCCTTGTGCCAAGCCATTGATTGTAATTAACTTGATTGCTACATGCAAAGTTGGCTCTATGCAACATTTTGTACGAGCATGGAATGTAGAACTTGAGAAGCATTGGAGTGTCTTTAATTGTGATGAATAGCTATAAGTATCAACAGTTGGAGCATATATAGATGTTTTGAGTCAACATGCAAGTAGCTATTGCAACCCATGCTCTATTGCTAGAGGTTTCAAATGCAGCTACGACTTTGATGCAAATGATAGGATCCATGACCATAGCCAGTCTCTGTTTCATTCTGATGACTCAACACATAGGGTAAGAGTTCCATTGTCAACAACTCAAAGTCAAAAAAATAAATAAAAAGTATTGCATATGAGACTGATGAAGCAAGTGGACAAGATTGAGGTATACATAGGAAAACATGCACAGCCTAATGTCCATGAGGGTGCACACTTCATAGCCATGACAGAAGTAGATGAACTAAATTCATCCAAAATCAAACTCTAAACCTCCTAGATTGCAAAGTTATCTGTGAATGGATTGTCCTGGTAAAACTCAAGCATGCCTACCAATAACAAGTTACTTTTTCTTAAATTTTACTGCTACATGTTGAAACTTACAGTTTTCATTGTGTCAATTCATAATTTAGCAAAGTTTTTATAGCACACATATATTGTTGTTAGTGAATTTATCTAGGTTTAAATCCAGACAGGGCACATTTAAGCTACAAAAGCTGTGTAATTTTTACAACTTTAAGAGATTTTACATATAATGTTATTAGACTTTCTAATAATAAATGCCATTGGTTTTTGACCAGCTTCCTTATCAGGATAGCTACCAATATATTAATACAAGATGAGAGTAATAGGATTCAAATGATGTATGCAAGGAACTAACATGACATTGAAAGAGGGAAATTGACCACTTCAGTAGAATGAGAAAGCTCTTAGCTATCAACAAATTTTGAATTTTTTTAGAAGAAAGGTGATAAATCTACTCATGGTAAAAAATGTGACATTAGAAATGTCTAGAAGAGTGGCATCCACAAAAATATCAGATTCAAGCTGATTTCTCACAATCTGGTAATGTATCTTCTTCCCTTTGTCTAAATTTGGAAACCCACCACATGTCTTTAGGGATAGGGGATAAACAAACTTTTTAGGTTGTATCCATGTCTCTTGCATTTTCTAGAAGAGTCTAAGAGCTTCATCAAATAATCCATTCTAAGCATACCCTCTAATCATGGTAGTCCACAATATAATGTTTCTTTTGTAAATTCTATCAAAAACAAGCTTAGCATTCTGCATGGTCAAGCACAAGAATATAGTATTATAAGCTTGGTTCACCATTATTTCAAAGAAGCAGTGTGAAAGCCAATTTAGCTAAATAATAGACACTTGTAGCAAAAAACTTGTCATACTATCTTAACTAACTAGTATACCTAATGAGTTTTGTTAGCATTGTTAGTTCTATGTTGTGCTTGTTTTTTGTTGAATGTAGCAAGGATTTCGACATTGAAAGAGTAGCTTCAAAAAATAGTATCCTTGCATGTAATGTACTAGGTGACTGCCAATTAGATTTTCAAGGGGTTATGTGGTGAAGTTTATTGTCAATAAGACTAAAATAATACATAAATAAAATAAAACAAAAATAGCTAATGTTGTGCTCAAGAGTTTTTAAAGTAGCACAAAACTCTTTGAATAGGAATTGAATCAGGTATCAACATTTAAGTCTATTTCTAAGAGGTGGGTATTGTAGATGTTTAATGCTATATAAGGGAGCATGCAAAATCAATTCTTACTTATGGTATCACTGTGACATCAACAATCTCAGGATGAGAGAACAAAAGTACTTCTAATTTTGCTAGAGCAACCTACAAAGCAATGCATAGAAATATCAGATCATCATGACTATACTAAAATGGGATTTTATTTTTCAATGTATCCAAAGGAGTACATAGAAAGTCAGATCCTATTGAAACAAATAAAGATTTATAGCTGATAACCTTTGTATTTTATTAGTTCTTTCAGCCTGTCTACTACAAAGATATAGCCTTCATTATCAATGTAATAGAGGTCACCTATATGTAGCCAGCCATTTTTGTCCCAAGTTGAACTAGTAGCTTCTGGATTGCTGTAGTATCCTACAATTGAATGACATAGGTTATAGATCTTGTGATCATCTTCTTATGAGAATCTTTTCATGCACACAAATTGCCACTTTCATTGCATTTGAGTTGAGTAAATTTTCTAGGTTACTAGAACAAGCTTGTTAGCATGGGAACACTTGAGCTTATAAAAAAACTCAAACAATATACAGTAATGCAAAATTAAATAGAAACTACTTTTAGACCAGAAATAAATTTTTAATTAGGTGAAATCTATGGAATATTTAAGAAAATATAATTGTGTGTTGTATCACATGTTTGTCATTTCTCCTTATTGCATTCTATGTGACTGAATGCTACTGCTATAACCCTTGGTAGCCACACCCAATTCTTGAATGTGGTTTGCCACTTTGTATCTAAAATTTTCATTATACATTTGTATTTTTGAGATGCATTGAAAATATGTATACTTTGAATCCTTTAGTCCTAAACTTGATACCCCTATTATAGTAGGACATGACTCACACCCACCATCATGGTAACTTATATTGCAACCTATAAATATTGCTTGTTAGTTCTAAATTTTGTACAGGTTCATGCTATTATATTTTTGATAAAATCCCCTGTTTGTTTATATCTTTTTTATTGCTAAATATTGGGTGGGGTTATGGGCTGCATTATTGCAATGAGAGGCACTAAAAACTAGGTCACACTCTTCTCATGTGACTATTAAGCATCTGACAAATGAATCCCATTTTTCATTGCATCACAACCTTACCACATGTTCACTATAGTTTTTGGGTTGCCTTTATGAATCAATTTGGGGTCCCTTATTTGATCAAACTCATGGATAAACATTTTTTCCATGAGGCTATTTTAACTCAGCACATGCTTTAACACTGAGATCTCTACTTAGAGAGGTTACAATACAATCTAATGGAAGTAAGTGCATGGAAGACCCTTGTTTGATATTTTAAAGCCAATATTATATTTACAAGTGAAGTACATCAAAATCACACCAACCCTAATACATTATTATGCTAATAGCCATTTCCAAGGGTATGCATTCTGCTAAGATTTATATGCAAGGGGGTTAAACCCATCATTTGGGTGGGCTAAGCTCAAAAATGGCTACTTGGTCCAAACATTATAAGGCAGAATCAAGAATTTCCAGGAGATTTAGCCACTTAGCCTAGATTATTTTTCCTTTCATGACTTGCCTTACTTGTAGGCATTTATTCTTGTCTTTGTCCATTCATGTATTGTCTAGAACAAATTTGGATCTACAGTTTGCTTAATCACTCCTTAATTCATCTCATCTTGATATCAAAACAAAGACTTCAAGAGAAGTTGAATGTGATGAACTAAAGTGGTAATCATTAGGGCTTTAGTATGGCAGCCTACGACTCACATACAAGTACAAAGAAGATAGGTGCAAGCTTACCACTCCTTTCTCAAGCTTGGCAGCTTACATCCCAAGATTTGTAAGCCTTCTACATGGATCTATCTTTTGTTTTAGAGGGTCTGTAAGGGAAACCCATATTGTGTCACCCAAAACATCCTATAGAAAAAGTTGAAAAGTATCAGGTTCTATAAATGATGATGTACAGAAAAATCTTGTGATATCTTGACACAGAACTAAGGAAGATAATCATTAGAAGATAGTTGTAAAGTGTTTCAATGCCAATTACAGATTTCATTCACCCATTTTAACCTTCACCAACTTTAGTAACTCCCAAATGCAATGGATAATCTCATCCTAGGACATTCATCTCTGTAGCAAGCAAATGATATGCCTAGACCATGATTACATGGTATCTTGCTTTCATTGAGAAGACAAAGTTGTGGAAATCTAGCTTTCGACAAATGTGTCTAAATTCAAATGTTGATTCCACCTATTTTTAGAAAATGAACATTAATAAATTGAACAATATATATATAACTAAAATTGCTTCTTAATATAAAACAATTTTCTAGCAGAGTAAACTAATTGAGGTTGGGTAGAGTCCTGTGTGAGTTTGGCCAAATAGATACCACTCAGATCTTGGCTCTAAGCAGAAGAAAGTTAGCTATTTGATACCAACACAATGTTAAAAACATAAAAGTATTCATACAAAATATAATTAAATTTTAAAACCCTAACACAAAAAAATATCTCATTTCATAATTTTTTGATGTCATGGTTTCAAACTTAATCATAAACAATGTGACATTGCAATAAATTGGGTTGGTTGTCTTCATCATGCAAAAAAGTGTGAGCCATCTAGATTCTACTATGTAAATGACATTGTTCAGTCCATCCTGGAGTTACTGAAATATCACAAGGTGTGTTTACAAATGTATTCTATATCTGCATTAGTTTCTGCAATTTCATTTTCTTTTTTTAAGATAATTTATGGGTCCTATTAAAGGGGCCCCTCCCATAAAATGATAATGTATAGACATGCAACAACTACATAAAAGTGCAACCAACCCATAAGAAGAGAAAAAAAAACATATATACTTATAGAAATGCAATAAAAATAGTAACACCTATAACTACCAACAACATAAACCATCAAACTCAAAAGAACATAAAAAAACCCACAAAAGCTAAACATTACAGCTCTACAAGAAAAAAACTAGGGCTCAACATACACCATAAAACTTATAAGAACATAACAAAACCCACAAAATCTAAACATTACAACTCTACAAGAAAAAACTAGTGCAAGTGAGACACAACCCAATGTGCCATTCCATTTGAGGGAGGAGTAGTCAACCATTGATCATGGAGTCTATAATAAACACCATTGCAAGACATTGTAACCAGCTTAGCAGTGGGCATGAAAGGTCTCACTGCTACCTCCAAGCCATGGAATGTTAAACAACACACATCAAACAATCATTTACTAGGACAGGCATAGTATTCCACATATGATCATAGACGCTATAAAAATTATAGAAATAGAAATACATAAAATAAATCGGGTAATAGGAAGAAATCCCCATTTACAAGCATAGGATGAAATTTTCAATTTACAAACATAGATGGCATTGTATTTGGTTAATCAATCAATCATGACCATAGAGTACAACAATTTAAAAACCTACCAGTTTTACCTGTTGACTAGTGATTGATTTCTCTTCTACAAATATTGCTCATTCCATTTCTCCTCCTAGTCAAGGTTGATAATGTAATTGATATTTATGAAAAAAATTCTATTGAAACCCTCGCACAGATTTCAAACTCCACACCAATACAAATAAAGAATAACTCGAACCATGTGAAATAACACAGTAGCCAAACAATTTTACAAATAAACAATAACCTACTTTTCATTAAAAATTAAACAAATAAATGCCCTAATTTTGCTATGAATGTGTGAACAGAGTAGCCTTTTTCGCATTGAAGGCTTATCCATTAGTCATCAGCCGTGGTTGCATAAATGAAACCCTCATCATCCTGGATTCATAGTGGCATCACCAATTCGGTCAAATTGAAACTAGAATTTCAATATCGATTGAACCAGAGACAAAAAGGAGGAGGAAATGGGTGAAATATAGAACACCGAGGTGAAAGAGGGCATTCTGAATGAATGGATAAGCCAACAGGCAAAATTGTTAGGTTAGTAAAGATTTTTTGCCTTTTTTTGGAAGACGCCTAGTATAGTAGATCAGGACACTTGTTCTTCAAAATCCTTGCACATAGACAAGTGTTCCCACACCTGTCTTGAAAAAAACACCCAACTCTCAAAATGGACACGTCCAAAGACATGAATATCATCCCTCTCTCCTCTGCAATTAAAAAACCCAAGAGAAATTCAAAACTAGTGGTTGTATAGGAAAGTGCTTGCAGTGCCCACAATCTTCTCTCCTTCACAATAAAAAAGCCCCAGGGAAAATTGGTGCCCAATGGTTGGATAGGAAAGTGCTTGCACAACCAAGGCAAAATAACACAAACTATAGTTGAGAGATCAATATATTGTTGCATGCATGATTTATGAAAAAAACTAATATGATTTTAGAGAGGTGAAAACTATAGGTGAAAACTAATACGATATATATATTAGATTAAAATATTATAAGGAAGTCGTTCCATGGAGGGGGGCTTCCTAAATTATCTCCACGGTGTTGCTAAAAATTTTTAGGATCATTTTGAAACAAGCAGTCCCATGAATTTTGTAGTTACAGGTAGGCTTAACACTATAAGCTCTGAAATTTATGGAAGCTAGTGGTCTCATGAGATTTTTAGTTCAATGCTAGTTGATTTAGCAGAGATTTTTTAGGACATACAAATAAAAAGATTAAAAGCATCAAATAAAAAGTTCTCCCTCCAAAATGAAATCTAAAAACTGGTAGAAAAATCCCTAAGCTGGTGGAGAAAAGTTTTAGCCCCACCTCAAATGCACCCACTCAAAATCAACCACATAAAAAATAGCTGCTCCTATTTTTGGAGGAAAAGATTCTAACTTTTGCCGTCACTATTTTTTTTTTTGGTTTCATGGGACCCGTTGCTCCACAAAAATAGATCCTCTAGGAGCTCCATAGGACCCCTTCCTAAAGGAGTACATCTAGATTAGAAATCATCGTTGGTTTATGTTGTAATGAATAGGATGATCCAGTGCATCAAAGTTAGTAGGAATCAAACCTAACCAATCACACCTTTAGAGGAAGTGAATCCTGGAAGCAAAAATCTAGGATTCAGTGGCTTAAGGAGGGAGATCGCAGTACTGCTTTTTTTCATATTTCTGCCATGAAACATAGGAAGGCTAACTCCATCACAAAACTGTGTTTGGATAATGGTGATGTTATCACTAAGGACAAAGAGATTGGGGAACAAGCTGTGTTATTTTTTCAGAATTTGTTGACTGAACAAGCTATTGGTGTTGATAATGACAGGGCTACTAATCAATTTATTGACAAAATCCCCTGTCCCATAAGTAAGGAAGATAATTTGGAAATGCTGAGGCCTATTTCTGAGGAGGAGGTTTGTACTGTTTTATTCTCTATGGGTCCTTTTAAAGCTCTGGGTCCGGATGGCTTCCATCCTATCTTTTTTCAGGAATATTGGGATATTGTGGGGGCTGATCTCACTGCTGCAGTTCGTGATTTTTTCAAAACAGGTAAGCTTTTAAAGTATCTCAATAACACCTTTATTGTCCTTGTCCCTAAAAAGCTGAAACCCACCAATCTCTTTGATTTCAGACCTATTAGCTTGTGTAATACTATCTATAAGTAGCCCTTGTCATGAGACTTCAACCTTTTCTTGATAAAATTATTTCTCCTTCTCAAAAAGGTTTTGTCCCAGGACGTCAAATTTTGGATGCTGTGATCTCCACCCATGAAACTATTCATTACATGGAGAAGAGTAGAATTCCTGGTATGGCTCTCAAGTTGGATATTTCTAAAGCCTATGATAGGGTCTGATGGGACTTTTTGTTTCAAGTTCTTAGAAAATTTGGGTTTAATGACAAAATTCATCTCCTCATTTGGGCGGCCGTCTCTTCCGCCAAATTTTCTATCTTGGTCAATAGGATTCCTAGGGGTTTCTTCTCCTCCTCGCATGGCCTCTGGCAGGGGGATTCCCTTTCTCCTTACTTGTTTATCATAATGGCTGAGGCTCTTGGGAGATACATTCAAGCTAATGTGGCCTCTAAGCATCTTGTGGGCATTAAACCTACTTCCTCCCTTGCCCCTATGTCTGTGCAACAATTTGTTGATGATACCCTTCTTTTTGGCATCTCTTCGATGCTTGAAGCTAGGAGATGGAAGAATATTTTAAACCTTTATGCCATAGCCTCTGGGCAAAACATCAATTTCCAAAAGAGTAATGTGTATTTTTTTAATACTCCCACTACTCTCCATCAAAAAATCATCCATATTCTGGACTGTGCTGAAGATGTTCTTCCTGCTATCTATCTGGGTCTCCCCTTTATAGTTAAAGAAGTTTCTCAAAATTTCTGGAACAGCCTTTTGGAAAGAACTCAGCGGAAGCTGATTGGTTGGAAAGGAAAAGTCCTCAGTAGTGCTGGTAAATTGTAGCTTCTTCAGGCCTCCTTGCAAGGTATACCCACTTATTTCCTTTCTCTTTTCAAAATTCCTACTTCTTTTGCTAACAAGCTAGAACAGATTCAAAGAAAATTTTTATGGACAGGAGCTAAAGATAAACAACGAATGTCCTTGGTCAGCTGGGAAAAAGTATGTCTCCCTAAATCCCATGGAGGTCTCAATATTAGAACCATACGTAATATGAATAAAGCCCTGCTTTCTAAAATTAGTTGGAACCTAATTCATCATCATAAAGATTGGGGAGAAATCATGCAAGCCAAATATTTGCATGTCACTGATTGGTCTAACTTCCTCTAGCAAGAAGGTTTTCCTAAGAGATCTGTTATCTGGAATAAAATGCTTAAATCTAGGAGTTTGCTCACGCACGAGATTAGATGGAAATTGGGTAGTGGTATGGCTATCAAGTTTTGGACTGATATTTGGATAAAAGATAAGGCTCTCATCACTCAGGGGGATTTGGGTGAGATTGTTGGCATTGCTACTCAGTTTTTTGGCGATAAGGTCAATGATTACATGTTAAATAATAATGGTCATAGGAGCTGGAGAAATTTGTTGGATTGTTGTACTCATCACCCTGATCTTGCCTCTAAAGCCCGAATGGTTCAAAAGTTGATTTAGGAAGTTAGAATCCCTCTCTTCCCTCGTGAAGATGAGTAGTTTTGGTGGTCGAACAAGAATGGTTGATTCTCTATTAAGTCTGCCTATCACTTATTAGTTCCTGAGGTTCATAGAAAGGAGATATGGAGAAAAGTGTGGAACCACAAACTGGTCCCAAAAATTAACATGTTCTGGTGGACCTCTATTCATAACAAAATTTTGACCCAAGATAATTTGCAGAAGAGAGGTTTTACCTTGGTTAATAGATGTTGTCTGTGCTGTGAAAAGGAGGAAACAGTTTCTCATTTATTCTTCCACTGTGACTTTGCTAGGGAAATTTGGAACTTAATCCTTAGCAATTTTGGTATTCAGTGGGCTTGCAATTCTGATATCCAGGAAGTTATTAACAGTTGGTATCCTCCCTTTTCTCACCCCTAGCTTGTTGAGTTATGGAATCAAACTCTGCCATGTTTGAGCTAGACTTTGTGGAAAGAGCGCAATCATAGGATTTTTAGGGATACTGCTAGAGATGCCTCCCAGGTCTCTCATACTTTCATTAAGACTCTCCTGGAGAGTATCACTACGGCCCATATCCATACCGCAGAGAAACCTCTGACCCAGGAGGAAGAACAAATTGCGGCAAACTGGAAGATTCTCAATCATATTCCTGTTCATAACAATACCAAATTGTTACAGAGGCTTAATACTAGATGGAGGCCTCCAATTTCTAACTGGATGAAACTCAACTTTGATGGGGCTTCTAAGATAGATGGTACAACTAGTGGGGGAGGGATCATTAGAGATGATAAAGGGTGGATGTTTGCGGTCTATGCTGGAGATCTGGGCTGTCACAGCAATAACTATGCTGAGCCTATGGCTCTTCTTTGGGGGATTAATTGGCTATATCCCTTGGTATTAGGAATTTGGATATCCAGGGAGATTCTAAAATGGTCATTGACGCCGTTACCAATGTGTCGAATGTTGGCATTCAGTTGAAAGACATTATTAGGGATATACAGCTTCTCTTGCAAAGGATTACTAATGTGAATATTTCACATATTTACCGTGAGGGCAATGGAGTTGCAGATGCCTGTGCTAAACTTGGACAACGGTATTCAAATTGGAGGGTTTGGCACCAATTTGATTATATCCCTTTAAACCTTAAGGCTCTCATTCTTAAGGACGTGGCCAGGTCTTGATGAGTCAGATGTGTTGGAAAGACAGCTCATATTGTCAGTTCCTTGGGAGGGGGCTGACGTGTCTCTTGAAGTACGAGTGCTTTCATACCTTCTCTACTGTCAACTCTGCTCCTTTCTCTCATAAGGTGAGCGGACGGCCGGATCATCATGGCATGTGTCCGGTAATTATGGTTAAGCATGGGATTGGCATTTGCACGGCTTCTCATATTTCTGATAATGTGTGCTATGTTATTACCTACATTATTAGCCTCGATCATGTTAGTAATTCCCCTGTAAATACGACTGAGGAGATTTGGGGTCTTCGTGACATGCGCTGTAATTCTGCCATGGGAGGAGATAGAATTAGAACCGAACCCATCTTGTGCTATGAATTCAAAGACAATCTGGTGGTTTGGAATTATTGTAAAGAGGGTGGGATTAGTCCCTATTTGGAGAGGCTTAATGGGTATAATGAAACTCTTTCTAAACAATTCGTGCGGTTTTGGCATAACAGATAGGTTTCAGTGGGTGGAATCAGCTTTGAAGTTTCTGAATGCATGATCGCTATGGCCACTGGTATGTCTACTTAGGGTTTGAAGTTGTAGAGGAAAACCAAAATTGCGGACCTTTCCAGTTAGAAGCTCTTTCTTGGAGATGGTGAAGAATTAGTCCCTTACTAGGGAGGATTTGACAGAGCCAAGTTGCCTGAGCTGTGGGACGCTATGTGTTTTCTTCTCATGAAATATTTCACCCTGGAGGGGGGCTTCACCAGGTTTTATAACTATCATCTCCCCCTTTTCAATCATTTCCATCGCAATGCTCAAATTAGCTTTCCGTTTTATCTGCTTTCCTCCCTTGAACATTTCGTCCTTAGGGTTAGGGCGAAACTGGCTAAAAACCCTGTTAAGAAGCCTATCCCTCTTCATCAGGGCCTCATTCTCTGTCTTTATGATCACCATCTTGCCCTCGAACCCTCTAAGTCCATTTAAATTAATAGTGGGGAAGGGGAACCCTCCTCTAACCCTAAGGATATTCCTGATGTTGATGAACCTGGGCCCTCCCCTGTTCCTATCAAGACTAAAGAAGTTTCTTTTTGCACTCCTGAGGATATTCTTGTTGATACTCCAGGCCCTAATGCCAATATGAAGGGTAAAAAGAGGAAGATTGCTGGCGAAATAAGCATTGGGAAGGCTGTGGTTGGGACCCCTAAAACTCTTGGTAGGACCCCGGGGGGCCAAAGAAGCCAGTCTAATTCGTCTGCGAAGGTTTGTAGGGATGGTCTTTCCTCTAGAGTTCGGCGATCAGGGCGTATTGCTGGCAAACTGGCTCCTCCAGCAAAGCTCATTGACTATTCTGAGAGCGGTTCGGATGAATCTACCCGGAGCGATGACGACAGAGATATGGAGATTCAGGACATATCTGGTGATGATGAAGGCAAGCAGGAGACTCATGATACGGGGGCTACCACTGAGGATGTTGCTGACTTTACTGAAAATGCTGACCAAGTGGGCGAGATGTTCGTGGAAGAAGCTAAGGATGCTATGGACATTGATGATGGTCTGGGGGCTGAACTTGCGGGCCTGCGTGTTCGCATTGTGAAGCTGGAACAGAATCTCTTCATTGTGCTCAGGACTTCTATTCTCCTCAACCTCTCTATGCTGAAGAATCTGGGGGTGACTGTCAATGCTGACAATGACGATCTTGCTAAGAATGTGGATGATATTATTCAATCTATGGTCTAGTATGGTGAGATGTTGCCTCCTTAGTTTTCGTTGTTTTACTGCTGATACTCTGTTACTCTATTTTTATGATATTACTCTATTTTTATGATATTAGTTTATAGCAGCTGGTTTTGCTGGTTATGCTGGGTAATCTGTAATTGATGTTTCTATTGTATCTGGTTTAAGGCACTATTTGTGTTTGCTGCCTTTTTGGCCTCTCTTTTTTTGTAAGGGTTCGGCCCCTTGTTTAGCCGCCTTATATTATCAAAAACAATTAAACTACAACTTTTACATTAATATATCATATTTAAGTATGATATTAAATTATAGGTCATCTTCCCAGACAGTACCATTCGTCTCTTCCCCTCCAAAGAAAACATTTGGTTGTCTCACACTGCAAAGGTATCATCCATGCCCATGAGCAGATATTGGTCAATATGAGCAGCATCTCCCTCCTACAGTAGTTGGTTGAGAGAATAATCCCATAGAGATTAGGAGGAAGTTCATGGTTAGAATTACTTACCTTCTCTAGATTCCTCTGCAAATTTAGTGCAATCAGAAAATAAGCAGTCTACTGGTTCGAAGAAGACAACTTTACAACGATGTAATGGAGTACTTCAGTTATGTAAATCAGAGGAAAAGCAATGCTCACATCCTTTGTTACATTGTTGCTGTCGCCATCTCACCAAGTAGAACGAGATACATACAAAATCAATTTAAACCGGTAGAACTGATTTGAAGCGCTTGGAGACCTCCGTCTACGTCCTCGCTATGAAGATTTGGTTCAATCATCGTGCCTAATGAATTATGTCAGCTGACCTTGAAACTTCCTCCCACAATAATCCTCTCAGGAATTCTATTGTGTAACATCAATCATTCTCAGTTTATTGTAATTAAACATAGCTTGGACGATTCAAAGGTTAAGATTCGACGTCCAGAGCTAAAGTTATGTATATGCATACAAATTTTATTTGTATCTTTAATCAAGACATTCTATAATATATATTTATGTTCATGGTGAAACTTTGATATAGAGTTGTTGCCTACATTTAACTTCCGGTTGAATTAATATTTTTAAATCGATACTTGAATGGATAATATTTACAATTATTTATGTAAATTTAAAAAAAAAAAAACATTTTGTTGTAATTGGGTTCAATACATGTGTAAAACTACTATAAAATTTCAAAAGCTAATTGCCACTAATTTTTTCTACATTAAATTTAAGAAGCATTGCATGTAATTTGATTTTCTTTCCTTTCTCATGACTTAAGCAAAAGTCCCAATAATTGAATAAGAGGAATAGGAGCTTTTGGTTGCTTCACTCTTTGCTCACACACTCTGTTTCATTATTGCATTTTGGACAATCGATCTCAACTAAATCAAATAGTTATAGGATGATTGCCATCAAGGAACCAGCTTTCTTGTTGTATTATGTTAAAATACTTAAGTACAAGCTAAGCTCTCTTGGAAAGAAGAATGAGAGAGAGATAGAGAGACAAGATAAAACAAATAGACAAATTTTTTTTATATTTACATTCAAAACTTGTGCATACAGAAGACTTAGAATCAAACCACAAAGATGATACTTTGTATTCATTTTCTACAATGAATGCACACCCTTGTCGAAGCTTATAGAGTTGACTGGACATTGCTGTTATTGTCTCTTTTCTTTCTGTAGTTGGACACTACTGTGTGATTCCATAGTTCCTATAGTTGGACACTATTATTTGCTATCATAGTTGGTTGCTGTGTCATTCCATAGTTGACTATTGTGTCCTTCCGTAGTTGACAATTATGTGCTCTTTCTAGAGCTACCTGCAATATTATTTTGTTCTTCGCAGTTGTTTGAGCTTTTTTCTTTTCTGTTGCTTCTGCTATTGTGTATTATTTCATACATACTCTGGTTCAATAGTTCTATTTTTTTCTTTTTTTCTTTTCTTACTTTTTAACTTTTCCACTCACACTAAAACTTAAACAGGTAAACTCTAACCAACTAGCCATCATTGACTATTTTGGTCGGGATGGAAAAATAAATGGATCTCCAAAAGTATTTCCTAATGGAAATAAATTAAATGTGATTCAACTTAAGATTATATTTCTAATACTCCCCCTTAATCTTTAGTCCTCTTAATAAGTGTATATAATTAATTTGAGTCTCTGGAGTTATCTCCATAGCTACTTAGAGATTTCTGTAGTTGTCCTTCTAGAGTTGATCTCCAAAGATATTTATAGGCTTGGTTTTTAGAGCTGATTTTTGGAGCTATCTTTCTAGAGCTATTATCTAGGCTTGGTTTCTGGAACTAATTTCCAAAATTGTCTTTGATGCCTAATTTTTCTCATAGCTTCTCAAAACTTTCATTTGAAAGTGCCTTAGTGAAAGTATCAGTGAGTTATTGCTCAAATCTGCAAAACTATAGTTTAGTCTCTCCATGCTCTACTAGCTCCCTTATAAAATGATAATGGATGTCAATGTGTTTGCTTCATCTTTGTAAAATTAGGTTCTCTGTCAAGGCTATTGAGGAAACATTGTCATAATATATAGTTGTACCATTTTCTTGTTCCTTATTCAAGTCTACTAAGATTCTTCTAAGCTAGATATCCTGACATGTTGCTACATTTTTTGTAATATACTTAGCTTCTGCTATAGACAGAGAAATTATGGGTTCTTTCCTAGATGTATATGAAATGGCTCTTGATCTAGTGTAGAACACATATCCTAATGTGTTCTTCCTATCATCTACACTACCTTTCCAATCACTATTAGTGTAACCAACCAACTCAAACTCATTGGATGTAGTATACAAAATTCCATAGCACTTTATACCATTGACATATCTAAGGATTATTTTTCTTTCTTGTACTAGTGTGTATCCTTAGGTGTCTCGATAAACCTAGAAATTAGACTTACCATGTATATTATATTAGGCCTAGAAGCTGCCAAATACATTAAGCTTCCAACCATGCTCTTATATATGGTAGGGTTTACTTCATTGTTGTTATCTTGCTCAATTTTAGACTTGCAACTATTGGTGTTAGTGTAGGATTTCTTCTCAACATTCTAAATTGTTGCAAGTATGGGCCTAATCGGTGTTGTCATTGATGTCAACATACTCCTATTGCATTAATGATAAGGACTGGATGAGTTGTGTGCTGAGGATGTTAAGAAAATTAGTTTGAATCAGGAACAGAGAAGAACAGGGAAGACAGTAAAATAAAAGTCCAAGATAGGATGAGGATCAGAGGATGCAGATTAAAGGGTTTATAGATATATGTCTTAAGGTGGTCCAGTAGAGATTTTAGAGGTCCACATGAAGATCTAAAGAAGTTGTGGCTGTTCAAGTTAAACCGGTTCTGGTAGGTGTTCAGTGGTGATAGAGTGAGACAGATAGGTCCGGTGAGATCCGGAAATGCATTGTCCTGTTCTATGGATTTGAGGGAGTGTTGAAAAAGTCTTTGTTAAAGTGTCAACTAGATTGGTTCATGGTTTGAAGGTCCGCAAGCATCTATTCTTTTGTGACAGACTGTGTTCCTAAGGTTCCGGATGAAGGAGAGAAGGATTTTAGTAAGCACGTAAAGTGTGAATGTTCTTGATGATTCAAGAAAGCTTGTGGTGGTCTTTGGATCATGTTCAATTCATGTTGGTGGTCTGCATTAGAGTTGGTGCTTGCATTTGAAGAATATCTTCCGGATGATGGCGTTCTTCCTAAGGCAGGCTGACCAGATGAGTTATGCATCTTGCAGATGATCTTGTGAATGTTTTCCAACTTAGATGATCATTCCTAAGTTGATGCCTTGTATAAATAAGGAATTGCATAGTCATTTTGAAGTTGTCCTTGGGGAGATGAGTGAGTGGTAGCGAGGAAAAGAGTGAAAGATAGAGCAGAAGTATTGAGCTTAATGAAATTGATTCAAGCATGGTGAAGATGCTATTATCCAGTTCAAGTAGGTGATACTTATTTCTTTGTAGACGGTGTGTCTCTTGTAGGTAGTGAGCCTCTTGTGAGTAGTGTGCTCGGGCAGTGAGCCCTAATTGGCATGTGCCATTTGTTCTTTCTATTCTTCTAATAGAGAATACATTCTTGGGTTAATCACCCTGTGGTTTTTCCCTTAACCGGGTTTTCCACGTCAAAATCTTGGTGTCTCATGTGTTGATATGTTTCTGCTCTTGATTTGTTGCATTGCATGTTCATGATTAATTAATTATTATGCTGCTAAATTGTTAAGTGGAGTTAAGTGTGAAATTGGAAGAAAGTTTTGTACAACTGATTCACCCCCCCTCTCAGTTGTGTGCCCTTAAATCTAACATAAACCTTATCAAGATCTATGTCACATAGCTAGATTGTGAAATGAATATCCCATGATCAATTTGTTGTACCTCAACACCAAGGAAATATTTCAACAGACTTAAGCATGTCATCTCAAATTTATTTTTTATTACCTCATTGAAATCAGCAATGGATAGGTCATCATTTCCTATGAAAATTAGATCATCTACAAATAGAATAGTCATTAATATCTCACCATGGGTTTCTTTGATGTAAATTGTGGGCTCATTGTCACTCTTTCTAAAGCTATTTCTCAACATATATGGAATAATTCTACTATACTATCCTTAGGGTGCTTGCTTGTGCCCATAGAGGGATTTCTTTGGCATGTACACTTTGTTTTCTTTCCCTAGGACTTCATATCTAGGTGGCTACTCAACATATACTTCTTTGAGTACTTCATTCAACAAATTTAACTTCACGTCCATTTGGTATACATTCAACTTCTATTAAGATACTATTGCTAACACTACCCATACTATTTCTAGCCTTGCAACTAGAGTATATCTCTCATCATAGTCTCTTCTAGGTTGTTGTTTGTATCTATTAACAACTAGCCTTGCTTTATGCCTTTCAAATTTTTCTATCAATAGTACTCTTGGTCTATAGACCCACCTAACACCAATCACTTGTATACTCTTGGATAATTAAATTAGCTCCCATGTTTTATTTTTTTTCTATTGCATCCAACTCCTCATCCATAGCGTACACCATTTTTCTTCTTTCATGACCTCTTCAAAATATATTGGATCACTATAAGAAAATAAAGTTATGTTTAGACTTTCATCAAAATCATCATACCTTGTGTTTTCATAAATCCCCCTCATGCTCCTTATCTTTCATGGCACAAAAGACATAAGTGTAGGATCTAAATTACTTGTAGAGCTCCTATTGGTTGACTCGAGAGTACTCTAGAGCTAATTCTAGAGATAATTTTGTGGTTGCATTTTAGAGCTAGAATCTAGAGATGACTCTTCTTAACTACTAGGAATTCCTTCTTCATTTCCACCTCTTTCATCATATATGGACATTGTTACTAATATGTATGTGGAGGTATTAATTGTACCATTCCTTGATTCATTCTAAATGAATTCAACATCTCCACTAATCATAACCTTCTTACTGATAGGTAAATTTACAATTTGTATGCTTTTGATTATTTGTTGTAGCCTATGAAGATGCACTTTTCTCCTTTATCATTAAATTTATACCTTTTTCCATTAGCACAAATGCATATGACATGCACTCAAAGATTCATAGGTTCTCTACATTGTATTTTCTATTTTCCCATGCCTCATATTGAATCCTATAGTGTATATCCTTTATGCAGCTTCTATTTATTTATTTATTTTATTTTCTTATTTCTCTTCCTCTCTTTCCTAGATTCCTTGTTCATTGTACAATCTCTAACCTCTCTTCTATTTAATCTAACTCGGTCTGCAATTCATCAATCTCTCCTACAACTCTCTACATCCTGATGATGGATGACATATTGTGATATGAAACATTGATGATAACAAACTTATACACAATTAAATCCAGAAACATGACTGAATAATATTATGGACTATGGAAATATGATGTATCTAATTTCTATTTAGCTAGTATACTACAATTTCTATAGCCTCTCCCTAGGTAGAACTCTTTAGACAATCCTTTTCCTTTCATCATGCTTGTAGTCATCTCCTAGATGGTTATATTCTTCCTCTAAGTGACTCCATTTTGTTGTAGAGTGTATATAGTTGTGAATTATTTTTCAATGCCTTCATTATTATAAAAATTCAACAACTCCCTAGAGAGATACTCTCGCCCTCTATTCATTTTGAGGAACTTTATGAAATGGCTACTTTGTTTCTCAATGAAAGCCTTGAACAACTTAAAGTTTTGAATGGTTTCTAATTTATTCTTCAAAATCTAAACCCAAGTCTTCCTACTATATTCATCTATGAAGGTCATAAAATATGAATTATAGGATATGGTTAGATTTTTCATGGGGCCATAAAAGTTTGAGTGTAGCAACTCTAATGGTTCTTTTTCCCTCCTAAAATTCCATAATTGAAAGGGATTCCTATTTTACTTTTCTAGAATGTAGGCTTCACATTTTCTATCAGGTTCTACAATTATTGGTAGCCCCCTAACAATATCATTCTTGGAGAAAAGATTCAAACTAGAATAACATTAGTTCCAATACTTTAAATTCCATCATTTAGATAGGTGTTTGATGGCTATCATGAATTCTAACTATTATACCACTATTGTAGACATGATATTCTTAGAAGGTGTAGATATAGACTATTCCAGATAATCAATTTACATCTTAAGGGAAAACATTGTGTTTCTTGTCATTTGGACTAGCATAATCTTGTTCTTGCTACCATCTTTGTTAAAGATTATACACTGTCCATTCTCCATCAGGAGATGATATCATTTTTGGACCAATTTTCCAATGCTCAAAAGTTAATGTTTTATTCTTGGGGCACAATAGATGTCCTAGATTACTCTTAAATTATCACCATGCTTGGTTTGAATGGTGGTTATGCCTCTTTCCATGATTAGAAATTTTTCATTGATCTCCATTTTAATCTCATACTTGATGTTTTTGCTAATAGAGAAAAATAAATTTGCATTACTACTCATGTTATTGCTACAAGTGTTGTCCAAATAGAAAACCTTAGTGTTTCTCAACTAAGCAATGTCACACATAATGAACATGTTCTACCCGAGTTCATTTTTATTTAATTTTTCATTTTTTATGTTATCATTTTATTTTCCTTGGTCATGCTACCTCTTTCTACATTCACTTGCAAAATGACTATACTTATGATGATAATAGAACTACACATTAATTTTTTTATACATATGATTTGAGATGTTATCTTTTTCCTTGTCTTGGGAGTTTGGTTGTGATATGCTTTCTCCCTCTTGGCTATTTGACCTTACTTTTTTAGAGTTTATTCTTTGTCTACCTCCTTGACTTCTACCTCTACTATTTCTTCCTCTCCCCCTACCTATTACATTAATTTGATCCTTGAAGACTTGCTCTATGAAAGGAGCAAATCTATTCAACTGCTACTCATGGCTTTGTAGTGAACACATCAAGTCATCCACTTTAATATTTGAAAGTTCTTTAGCCTCATTGATTGCAACAAAAATTAGATCAAATCTTAAGGGAAAACTCCTAAGAATTTTTCAATAAACTTTTTCTCTCCTATAGATTCACCATTAATTCCTAACTTTTTTATTAAGCTAGAAACTCTTGTATTCAAGTTTGAAATGTACTCTCCATATTTCATTTAAAGAGTTTTAAAATATTTTTAAATGGAGTTTGACTAATCCAACCATTGTAGTCCATTTGTAGGAGTTGTAATGAATCTATGTTCAAGCTTCCTTTGAGTAATTTGCTGCTACTATTCTATGGAATATGGCTTGTGCCATTACTACATCAATCAAACTTAGGGCTTTTGCATCTTTCTTTCTATTTTCATTTAGCTAGTTCTTCTAGGAATTTTTCAATGGTGCACAGGTTTTTTGGTTAGTCACATCTATGAATTCATTGACCACAAGCCCCTAAAAATTATTTTCTGTGATTACTATCTTCATCTTCTTTTCCTAGACATCATATTTTTATCAATCAAAAGTTGGTAGTTGCTATCAGCTCTTACTATCACCTCCATCTTTTTAATAGATTAATAGAAATTCTCATAATACCTATAAAAATTTAGGGTTCTATCTCTTAGACCACTTGTTTAAAAGAAGAATATGAGAGAGAGAGAGAGACTCCTACTTATATTTATATTCAAAACTTATGAATGCATACAAAATATTTATAGTCAAACTATAGAATTGTTGCCCTATATTTCTTTTCGAGAATTATTAGACACCCTTTCTAATGCTTTTGGAGCTAACTGGACACTATCATTGATGTCCCTTTTCTTTTCATAGTTGGACACTACTATGTGATTCCATAGTTCCCATAGTTTGACATTGTTGTGTGCTTCCGTAGTCATCTACAATGTGATTCCTAAGTTCACTACTATGTCCTTCTCTAGTTGACTATTGTGTGATCTTTCTAGAGCTACTTACAATAATTTTCTCCCCTCCATAGTTTTTCTCTCTATTCTTTTCTATTGATGCATATTGTTTCACACCTATTGTGATTCAATGGTTTTCTTTTTTTTATTCTTTTATAACTTTTTAACATTCCAAGTCACAAAAAAAATTAAACATAACTACCTAAATAAATGAAGTCTAATCAATTAGCCATTCTTAAATTTTTTTGTTTGGGTGATAGAAAAAATGGATCCCTGAAAATATTCCTTGATGGGAATGAATTTAATGTGGTGTAACTCAAGATTAGATTTCCAGCAAAGTTTTGGGTCAAGATTTGATTGGATCATGGTAGTGACACATTAAGGAATTAGAGGGAACTGTAAGAACATGGTTAAAATATTATTGCTTTTTTCATAATAGTGAGAGCAAATGACTTTGATTTAAATAGAATTAGTGGTGTTGTTCATTTCCACATGCAACTTTATTTGTTCTAGTCTTATGGGCTCAATTAGTGTTTATTAAACAATGACCAAATAGTTAATGAAGACCTATATCACCATGCTTGACCTTAAACTTTACATTTATTCGATGGTCCATTTTGGTTCTTGCTTTACATTCCCTTATCTCCTTGTTCAACATTCATAATGGGAGCCATTAGACTAATCCCTCCGATCAAATGGTTATGATTGTTGTTTCAAAAGTCCATACTATGGGCGATTATTGAAGTATGCGTTACCAAATTAATTTATTTCACAAAATAATTTATTAAAGAATTAAAAGAAATTTTTAAATTCACTATATTTTCAAAGATCTAGTATCTTTCAGTCCCCTTAACCTTCATGATTATTGACAATCATATAAATGTTAATTTATCTAATGTATTAGTCATATCATTTGATGTTTTCATCTAATTCACTCTTCATGAACTTGTATGACAAATTGTCATTTCCAAATTTTATTTTCATTTTATTTTAAAACTAAATAAGTGGGAGGAAGGATTCAAGTGGCATAAAAAACATGGATGTGTTGACATTTGATTTAATAAATTATTTTCATAGCCATGTGAGTTAGTATTCAACCCTTCATGTTTATAACCAATTAACGAAATTTCAATAAGGGCTTTTCCTTTATGAACATCAACATTATTTTTTTTTCTCTCATATTCATACCTAGTGCATATGTAGTATGATTCCTTCAATATATTATTTTAAATGGTATAGGGATGTGTTCCTAAGACATGTCATATTTTTCTAGCCTTGTATATATACTATATAGCTTCTTCCATTTCTAAATTGCTATTATTCTAGGTTTTTGGTATTTCCTCATGTCTTGCAACTATCATTCCCAAGACCTTAATGACATGTCACATTACACAAACTCATATATGTTACATTATGTTGCACCCTTAACCATCCATATGGTATTGTCAAGACTCTTTCAATAAATATGGGTATTAGAATCATTCATGTGAGCCTTGTAGTTAGCTTTCTAGGTTGCATGTGAAATGTCAACTATTGGTTCTTTGTTGAGCTCTTGGTTTTTATAGATGGTAACCTATTCAAAATAACTAAGTATTTTCTTATTCTCTTATTCTTTGGTTCTTTATTCAAATGTTGAATTGGTACCAATCGTGGAAGATATTTTGAGTGTTCTCTCTATAGCTTGATGGTTATTGTTTACCAATTTTTTGGCCCATGGGAAGCTAGCTTTGTCACTTGAGCTATTAATTCCTACAAGGTGTTAATCCTACAGGTCACCAATATTCTTAATGGAGCATCATACCCATGGCTTTTATGACATTCCTTTTTTATTGGCATGCAATTTAGATGACGATATAGTTTCAGATAGTGCTAGGGAATTTGAATTAAAGTGCTTATGTGGTGGTTTCTAATTGGAAATGGGAATTTTGTAATGTGTCACAAATTGATTCTTTCCTTTATTTATGTTGTATTACAATATTGTACAATAATATATGTTATCAAGTTAGATTCTTCTTCTAATTTTATGTTAGCACTAGTGTTTCATATTTAATTAGATAATATGGCATGATCACATGACTTGTAGATGCTTATATGTAATAGATAAAAATTCTATCTCCAAGCCTTATAATATGTTGTATTGTCTTTGAGAATGAATAGCATCCATTAGATCATCATAATAAACTGCCAAGTGTGATATGTGGCATCTCACATGACTGGTCAAGCTAAAGTGTGGTGCACCTTCTTGGAAAAGGTGTTGTTGAGTTTCTTGTAAGCTCTAAAAATAGACATAGTCAATCATACACTAAGTCAATCTTTAGGTCAAACATTGGAACACACGACTTGCTAGGTTAGTGACAACTCTGTCCCTTTACTATAAACAAAAAAGTTTAGGCAATTAGGCTAGATCTAGGGTTTCTCTGCTAAAATAGAAGTTACTAACCTGTTAGAACTAAAAATCCAGAAATTGGGACCTGAAATGAGTAGAGTACGACTATTGAGGACCACTTCTAGAAATAGGGGCTAGATCTAGAGGAAAATGGCACCTAGGCACAAGTGTCATAGTGTTCAATAATGACTAAAATCTGAGGCACTCCTGACACATGTACTTTCATCTTTCTATCACCCATTTATGTTTGTAACTTTCTCTTCGACCTGTACACATAAAAGAGAGAAAGTGTTGGTGTTCTTTAGGGGCTTGCCTAAGTCAAACCCTATGAATGGTGTTCCTACCTCCACAAGAGCAATGATTAGTGTGATAAAAGTGCATGTTCTTGAAGACAAAAGTGAAATCCAAGATGAATGAATTTTTTAAACAAGCATAAAGAAAGGATGTTACCATGAACATGAAATTCTTGATGGGATGATGCCACTATCAAATAGCCACAAGGAGGGAATGAAGGAGTAAATAGATTCCATAAATATCTATAACAAGGATTAGTACACACAACAATAATCTACACCAATAGAGATCTTGTATACAGAACACTTGTTAGAAAGCAATTGCATAGAGATTAATTAGTTAGAGAATCATTAGCTAGAGCCTCATTAGGAGTAAATGAGTGAGACAAACTTGTATATATATGAATGTCAATTACTTGTTGGGAACCTAAAATAGACTAAGACCGAAAAGGTGTATCACCCAAGGCAAACAAGGCCAATATATCTTACTTCAAATCTTTTTAGGACCTAATTCAAATGACAATAGTGCTAGGGCTCTAGGGTCCTAGCTAGTCAACTCTGGAAAGGGTAAGTTTCTCGGGGACTTAGCCAAGATCCTTAATCCAGACCCAAAAGTGGTACAACATTCAAGAGGGTACTAAACTTTGTGTGAAGTTGTCTACGGTGAAGATTTACGACATTACAGTTAGCCCCCACTTTAGAAGGGTTAGGATCTTACACTCCTACTCGCACTAAAGTATGGAGAAACCAAAAGGTCCTCATAGGATGCCACTAAGTTTTAGAGATGCACTAGACCCCAAGCTTAGGATTCTATGAGTCATGAAACACATGACATACACAAATATATACATATACATAGACCTAAGAATGTAAGATAAGTCAGAGAATACATAGAGAAAATATGAGGAACTATATAGAAGACAACAACAAAGTCAGTAACCCACATGATCTAATGCATCACAAATACATAAGCACATAAAGAAAATTCTTGAGTCAGCAAGGTAAAAGAGACCTTAGTTTGAAAGGTTGTCTCTATTATCATGTGTCACTCCCAAGATATAAAATAAAAGAAAAGAAAACCAAAAGTAAAGGAATTCTAAAAAGAAGATAGAAGAATGTAAAGATTTGATTGATTACTCAAAAGAGAGAGGACATACATAAAGACAAGGGAGAAATCAATGTGAAAGGAGGAGAGAACATGACATAGATACTAGCTTGCTCTGTTGCTAGGGGTAATGAACAATGCTCTTATAGATCATGGCCTAGTAAGGACTATTGAGTTACTAGATGACCTTGAGTGTAACAATGAAAGGTCACATGAACCACAAAGACTAGCAAGTTGTGTTATTCGAGGTGGCTCATTGAAAGGCAACAAAAGGAAACATCATAGGCTAGTAAGGACCGTTGAATTACTATGAGAGTTCCATGTCAAGTGAAGACATCACAAGCTAGTTATAGAGGTGAAATATGAGATGAATGAATGCTATAAACAACCATAGAGAAAAGATGTTACTATGAACATGAATATCTTGATGGGATGATACCACTATCAAATGGCCACAAGGAGGGAATGAAGGAGGAAAGATCTTGCATTAAGATATTCAAGCAGGGTTAATACACATAGCAATAATCTACACCAATAAAGAGCTTGTAGATAGAACACTTGTTAGAGAGAAATTGCATAGAGAGTCATTAGTTATAATCTAATCATTAGCTAGAGCCTCATTAGGAGAAAATGATTGAGAGAGACTTGTATATATATGAATCTAAATTACTTTTTAGGGACCCAAAATAGATTGAGGCTGACAAGGTGTATCACCCAAGGCAAACAAGGTCAACATACCTCACTTCAAATCTTTTTAGGACCTAACTAGTAGGACACTAGCACTCAAGAGCACTAGGGTCTTAGCCAATTAGCTCCTAAAAGGGTAGGTTGCTTAGGGGCTTATCCAAGATCCTTATCAAGACCCCAAACTAGTACAACATTCGAGAGGGTGCTAAATTTTTTGTGAAATTGTCTGTGGTGACAATTTTTGACAATGTACAGTTCTAATTATCATAATACTAAATTGTGAAGCTTCTAGTATAAAACAATGTATAGATTTTCTACTTCATGAGTGCCAAGAAATATTTACGTTCTTATTTTCTATTCATTGAAATGAAAAGAAATTTTTTGGGACATCAAAATGCTCATTCATTTATGCTTTCCCCTAGCCCATAATGTCATTAATCTCAAGGGTATTTTTCATGGTGGATGTGAGCCATTATTTTAGGGCCAATATTCAAATGCATCACTCTACCAAAATCACCCATGTAGGGTTTCTAAATGAATGTTTACATGACCACAATAAAAGAAATGGTGTAGTGTTGATATATATATATATATATATATATATATATATATATATATATATATATATATATATATATATATGGCCAAATTCCCACTTATTATTGTATTTTGATTAGTTAATTGTAATAGAACTTTGTAAAATTTTATCAAATTATTTTGTAACTCTTTTTTACATAGGATTTGGAATATTTTTGACTAGTTATGGATTATTATAGAATACGTGGCTATGTAGAGTTTCTAGTAGACTTAGAAGTTATTTTAGAAAAAAATATATATCTAGATTAATGATGATCTAGATGTCCCTCTTGTTCTATATTTTTTTTTTTTTACATCTTTGTAATAGGGTCGATCCTAATTATATATTTACATTATATTTCAAAGTTTGACTTTGTAACCAATATATTAAGACACTAGCCTCTTGCTAGCTAGTTCTTTAATTATTGAGAAAAAAACTTTTCATTTTCTTAGTCTAGTAGTGTAAGACAAGCTTGCATAAGTTAGTAATATAAAACCCTACAATGTTATATGAAAGACTATGCTTGTAACAATTCTTAGAAGGTTATGCATCACTAAGTTTTCAAGGATAGGATGTGAAGTATGATTTATTAACAAGAGTTAGATTGTGCAAGAAAACATTGTTTTCATCTTTGGTTGTATGTATAACATATTTTAGTCTACTATATAAAGAGGTCTTCAGGTTTATAATAATTAGTAGGTCCATATTATAAATGTCCAGTGACAAATCTTTGGGGGTGTTCTTATACATAGAATTTTTCTTAGCTAAAAGGCCTATTGAGTTGTAATTTCTATTTATTTATTTCATAATATACCTCTAGGAATAGCCTCCATGTCCATATAGAGACAAAAGTGCAAAAGATCCCCCACTTTTACTAATTAGCTTATATTTACCTACAACATAATCATGATTACTCTCTCTTCAATATAGACAATCATAAATCACTAGGTATAGGTCTTCAACTAATTCTCTAGGAGAACCAAAATGGTACTATTGTTGGTGATTCATTTGGGATTTTATTTGATATTTGAAAATCAAGACACATTGATACTAGCATAATAATTGAATGCCTAACTAGTGTTGATAATTTATTGAAAAGATTTTCTTAAATGCTTTTTCAATCTTTTCTTAAGTGAAGAGTGGAAAACTCTTCTTTGCCAGATCGAGTTGAAAGAAATATTTGAAGGATTATGATGGAAGGAAGCATGTATGCCCTAAGAATTAATACTAACATAAAGCATAATTTGAAGATGGAGGATCATAGTGCTCTTATCAGAATAACACAAACTACATGAAAGGAAAACAGTTTAGGTAAGTTAGCTGCCACTTACACCCATGAACATGATATAGGTAGTTTTAAAATAAATTAGTATTTAGTAGTTCATAAAAGTATAAATACAAATCTACTAATTTAATTGATAAGGCTATAATATATGTATACGAAGAACACAACAATTTGATTTTAACTTTAAAATTTTTATGTCTAGAAGAGACAAGGATAGAGCCCAAATCATTATAGAATTGCCTCATTATGTGGTTAAAATAAATCCTTATATGAGAGAAGTCCTACAAAGATAGCCACAACCCTATATCACCTACTCCTTCACATTGGGAACTAGAGCATGAAAATTTTTAGAATGATGACCATGAACCTATTCTAAACAAAGAACTTATTTAAACATAATATACTTAACGATGAGTAGAGTTCTAAAAATGTTAATCAAAAAATAGAATTACCTGCTAAACATAGAGATACATATGAACATATATAAACTTAGATTTCCCAATAGCAAGCTCAACTTATTAAAAAATACTTCAAAATTCTAGAGAGCATACCATAATCAAACCCTTTATCATACCAATCAAACTTATTAGCACCTTCATCCCAAAAATAATAGAAGCCCTCCATCTAGAATAAATCTACAAATAGGGTACCTTACTATATGAGGCCACTCACAACAAAAAAAAAATAGATATAGATAGATAGATTTTGTTGTGATTAAAGCCTATCCTAATCTAGTGCCTATTGAAATTTGAGGAAAGTTTCCTAAATTCTAAGGAAATAATGTTGTTACTAGCGAAGAGTTCTTAAGAGATAATTTGTTAATACAAATGATGATTATGGAATAGAAGACAAAGATGTCTTGATGAAATTAATTATTCAATTCTTAGAAGGGTTAGATACTTCTATAGACACTTGCCACATCAAAGTGTTAAATCATGGAATGAATTTGTTAGAGTTTGAAAATGCAATATAGACATAGAGAAATTCTCTAATCATGATTTAACCGCTATAAGAAAGGGTTGAATGAATGTATTATTCAATTTAATAATAGAATTATTGTTACAACAAGAAAGGTGCCACAAACTTTAAGGTCAAATGAATCCATGGGTTTAATTTTGTGTTGTTGAGCTTTTGATTTGAAAATAGGATTCTAGATAGGAGCAAAGGATCCTTAAACTCTAAGAGAAGATTATGCTCTAGTATTAAACATTTAGAGGAGAATAAGAGTTTTAGGTAAACATATTAAGAGTGTTGATGTGAAAATATTTCCACCTAAGAAGAGTTATTTAACAAGCCATCATCAGTAGATGACACATTAAAAAAGTTCAGTGGTTCCTCAAATGACCTATCTAAGAGAGTGATAAGAAATGGGAAAGGATTACCTCCTTCTAGATTTTAAAAACATAATCTTTATAGGCCATGACTAGCTAATATACATTACATTTTAGATACAACAAAGGAAGCAAATCTAGCTGGGAACCCGATAGTTTTTAGAGGCATCTAGACTAAAGTTCACATGAAAAGAGACTACTACCTAATTGAGAAGGGATGAGATTACTATTCAAGAAGAGACTACTTGGTGTGAGTTATGTAACATACCAAATGATCCTACTAAATGTATAGTGGCTATTTTGTTATCAAAAAGGAAAGAAGAATACAATGAAGATGGAGCCTATGAAGATGAATAAAAATGTGAGTAGTATGATGAGGAGCTTTAGGCATGTGAATACATGTTGATTAAAAATGAACACAAAGATATATATTCTGATAGGGAGCCTTACAACTACAATTATATTAATTTATTAGAGCAATTTGAGTTACTAGCACTTAATTTTTCTCACCTCAAAGAGTTAACACAACAAAGGAATAACATAATGAAACCTTATAAAGAATATATTAATAATTTAACCATGTATATGGATGTTAAAGTTTCTAGAGTGAGTATAATATAAAGAATAAGCAAGTAGATGCTCACTATAGACTTAGTCCTAAAAAAAACCTCATAGTGTCATTCTTGATCTTAGTATAAAAAAAGTTTTAAATAAGTGTTGGTGTGAATGTTTCAACAATAAATATACAAGATAAAAGAAAAGCTCCTACACAAGTTTGACTGGTAGAAAATAAATTCATGCCTAAAGGTAGAAACTCAATTTTGAGTCATATGAGTAACATTGGTGTCCCTAAAAATAAGAATCCAATTTCAAATGAAATAAATGATCAAGCTTGTCATGGTCAGAAAGATTTGAAGAAAAATGAATCTTCTACATTTACACAAAATACTCATTTGTTCATCTTGAAGGGAAATTTACTACATGCATGATACAAGTGCTATTATAGTACTTGGTTCTACACCATTTTCTATCTATGTATTGTTTATGTTCTAAGTCACTAAAAACTAGAATAACCGATTGTGGAGCTATTTAGGATTCTTGAGGATAAAAAGGTGTTATCCTAGTTAGTAATCCCATCATTGCATATTAATTAGATTAATGGTTGCTCAAATAATCCTCAAATTGAGGTGATTGTGCAAGAACCACCTAATGTATTTCTAGGGACATCATTGGTTGAAAGTCAAATTAATGTAGACCTATATTATACTTCTTTCCTAATAAACAAATGGCTTGTACACAATTTTATAATATATTTTAAGGTGAATCAAGTAATATTTTGCCCTTGGAAGTCATGAACAAGCTAGGCTTAAAATCTTGTAAATCATAAATTGGAAATGCTTCCCATGGATTCTAGGGAGGTTCGTCTAATTGGGATTATCAATAGAGTAGAAGTTCAAAAAATGACATACACAAGGAAGACATTGTTCATGGATATTATTATAATGTAATGTCCTACAAAATAGAGTATGTTATTGTCTACAATGTTGGTTGCATTAGTTGAAGGTGCTCCTCAAATGGATTGGTTCTAAGCCACTACTCCTCCACATGTGGAGAATATAAAACTTTGTAGTGAAAAGAAAATAATGCACATAACTGAAGATTGTGAGAGAGAACATAATGAAGTCCTTTATATAGCAAATGAGTCTAAATAGTTTATAGGTTGTTGTGAGGGAAAAGAGAATCTACTTGACCTTATTTCTAATCATCAACCTTAAGGTTCCTTCATTGATGACTTGTAGACCTTAATCTTTGATAGTACATGTTCCAAAGATGGTTAGGTACCGGTGTTATGCTCATCTCTCTTGATGTTAACAGTTTAAAGATACATTTTAAGTTGACTTTCTAGTACACAAATAAAATTATAGAATATAATGTGCTATTATTATGTCTAAACATTGCTCTCAAACATGGAATCAAGTGCCTCAAGGTTAATGGTAACTCGGAGTTGATAATCTCTCAATTGAAAGGTGTTTATGTAGTTAAGGGCAAGAGATTGGAGTATAGAAATGATGTTTAGAATATTCTTGAGATGTTTGATGCTTTGGGGATAAGTCAGTGACTAATAGAAAATGTCAGTAATAATGATCATTGTTCTTGTGTCATACTTTGATGAGGGATGGATGTCTCGTTTGTGCACTTATTTAGTTGAAATATTTGCTAAATCATACATGCCTATCTAAAAAGTTAAACAATCTTCCATCACTAAAAATATCCTTAAAATATTTTCCTTTATTTTCTGTAGTTTAGAAATTTAAAATCTTTAAGTGTAAAATGACCTAAAAAACACATAATAGAGTCCATTTCTAACAAACACTATAGTTCTAGTCTTTTTAACTTTATATAAAACTCATCTGATGGAGCAATACAATCTACATCTGGATCTAAAGAGACGAGTCTTAGGAAATTCATTTTCCTCAAAATCGCTGTCGACATTGAAGGCAAAATGTGGGGATGACCCGCTGCCTTTTTTAATTTGCTGAAGGTGTCGAGTTCGATTCCTTCCTGAAGGGCATGGTATGCATGATAGAAGAGCTGCCGTGTGGCATTCCCCAGCCGACACAAGATAATTTAAATAGATTTAACTGATTTGGAGCGCTTGGAAACCTCCGGTTAGGTTCAAACTTAATGCGTAATAGATTATGTCAACTGACCATACAATTTTGTCCCACAATTATCTTCTCGGGAATTCTATTATGTCGCATCAATCACATTCACTTTACAGTTATTAAACATAATTAAGGATCGATGCCCACGGCTAAAGTTAAAAATACATACTTTTATAAAATATTTCCATTTAAAACAAGCGCTACGTAGTGGCTAGTACCTGTCATTTGATTCTGTTTTTTTTTGTATTGTAGTAAGATTGTGAGGTATGAATGTATAAGAATAAGGAATTGTAATAGAATACAGTTCACAAACTTAGGACATCAATTTTCGTGATTGATTTGACATAAAGTTTCAAACCATTATATTAATATAAAACTTAAACAATAGTAGCGCTCACATATGGTGGATCATGAAATTAGGTGCAAAATGGCCATTAAGGCCCAAAAATACACTAAAATACTATATTAAAACTTGGTTGATGGACAATGACAGTACAACTTAAAACATATTGAAACAAAAAACATTTTTTAGGAACTTAACCAATGTCTTCATGTTGTCGATTGAGCTCCTTCCAACGCTATTCTGAGTGGCACAGCGGATATTTCTGGCTCCTCCTGCACTCCTTGTCTGGTAGATTCCTCGTGGTTGGTAATTGCTTTGGGGAGGTGGGGGGCCCAATTGGGTGCATGCATTCTTAAGAAGCGAATGGATTTGAAGACTTCCCTACATCTTTCTCTCATTTCATTCGTGAAAAAGAAACTATGACCATGTAGAGCTCGATCGAGGCGACCTATGCATCCACAAATTAATCCCCTTTACATAACCTTGAAAACACATTCTGCCACTGGTGAGGTTCTCGGTGTATGCAGAGGAAAAAGGCCACCTACCATCGCTTCTCTTTTCAACAAGTTGTATCAAGGGAGTGCCGCATTCCACCGTTCCATATTATAAAGGTAATAAAAAACAAGTCCCAAAGCTATGGCATGGACATAGTTCCCATCTTGAGTTAAGTCCATGATATTTGATAGGAGCATGGAGACAATATCAGACCAATGAAGGATTCTATCCTCCATTCCTTCCCACATCATTTGTTCGCATATGTTTTGTATAGAAAATTGAGCCATTGTATAGTCTATATTGAAGATTTGGTTGAGGTCAATAATTTTAATCCTTCCTCTGATCTGTGGCTCCCAAGGCATGATTGGGAAAGAGAGGTGCCTATTGACTTTGTCATTCTCCATATTTTATCCTACAACCAAAAAAGATTTAGATAACATTTTATAGTAAGGGGAATTCTTTCTTAGTATTATTTAAATGATATTTATACTAGTATATATCAATAGGTAAGTCCACATGCTAAATTGTTCTTACATATTTTAATAGATGAAAAGATCATGAGCAATCGAGTCTCCAATCTTAAGCTCATAAACAAGGTCATTGTACATTATATAACAATTGACAAACAAAGGCAAGGCAATTAGCAATAGAGTGTTACATCTTGATATTTCCATGGATTTGCTAGTGCTATACATTCTCAGATACACTGAAGCCAGTCTCATATGGTATCATAATTAAATGAGAAAGAAATCAAATGTTCTAAGCACTAGTTATAGTTCTCTTGTTCTCCTAGCCACTCTGACAGATTGGCTATGTGCGAGACACTAGGTGAACTACCAGTTTATGTAGGTAGAAAAGGGAGAACATGAGTCAAATAGATATCAAAATGCCTTGCTTTAGTTTGCATTCACTGTAGGCTATTTTAGACAAATTTGACCATTTTTAAAGTTTGAAATAATAAAGTATAATTAACTTAATATTTATATATTTATAGTTAAAATAATTTGATCTCATGTAAACACCTAATGAATTGCATGTTACATCATGATAAATGTTAAATATCAATAACTTGCTACTTTGGAAACATCCTAACTTAAAGTTTATCATGCATGTTTAGTTGGATTTTCAAGGCCAATGTTTGTGTAAAAATTTCAATTAAATCTTATTGATGGCATTTGTGCTTTCCTAATCGAGGGGACATATCATAAACTAAATTTATTATATGTCAAAATTGACATCCAGCCTGGCCAATGACTGAAACCACCCAACTTTACCTTAAATAAATTTTATCTTTGTATAACACTCTATGTTAAATTACCAATGCATGTGTGCAATTACAATACCATGTTAGAAGAGAGTCAAGACAAGATAAACGCTTCACAAAACCTTTTTGGTACTGTTTTTGATAAGTTCAACTGGAAACTACGGTCTAGATCTCTTTAACAAAATAGCCCCAAGGGCATCAGGCCTCTAACATGCCAGAAACAATAGACTGACAACATAGAAATAGCCGACCAAAATAATGGAACAAAACCCTATGAAATGACAGAGAAAATAGGAAACAAGAGATACCGAGAACTATGGGCTATCAGTCACCCCAAACTTGGCCAGGAACTCCACCATCTCCTTTTAGTCACCCAAGCTATTGATGCCCACTTGTTTAACCTTATTATCCAAATCCTTCACTGCAATGAAGATGGAAGTTGCCCGGTGCAAAGCTTTGCCAGAAATTCAGCCATGACTTTCCATTTCTTCTATATAGACTCCAATCCTTTCTATAGGTTCTAGATATCCTCTACATGTTTGACACAAAGGGCACATTTCCCCTTATTGGCTTGATCAACAGCTTCCCCCAAAGTGTCCTTCCCAATGGTAGACTTATCCATGCCTTCCAGGCTTTTTGAACTAGTTTCGTTCATTGAGGCAAAGTGGCTAGTGCCCTTGACTTCATGTATAGATTCAGTAGGAGTCTCCTCCCCCTTCTCATCCACCATCTCTTCCACACACTCGGAGTCCTCAGAACCCTCCACCCTTGGGGAACTAATCAGAGGTTTCTTAGCAATCCTTTTGGAACAGCGAATGGTCGGAAGAGTAGTCTCCTCTCCTTCACTACTACCCTTAGTTTTGAGAACAACATCCAATTCAAAAAATTTCACAATAGTATCCTCCATGGAATCACCCTTCCCTTCCTTCTACCTTTTCTTTAGAGTCCCCTCCATTTCCTCCACCCTGTTTCTCTTGCCATTCTTCCTTCCCTATCTTGGAGTTGAATGTTTCTATTTTTTATTCTTAGTAGAAATGGGGGCCTATATAGGGTTCCCTTCTACCGGACTGGGGCTGCCCTTAATTATAGGAGTCCCCATGTAAATTTTCACTTTGCCCTTACCCCTGTATGAAATGCCTAGCTGTGGGTCATCCAAAATCTTAAATTGAATAGGTTTAGGCAGACATAAGGCAAGATGAAAATGATACAGTCTCAGTATAAGGCCTTGATGTATCAGAATGACAAGATGATTGACATTCCAAGCCCTAAGCTCCCTAATAGACTTAATGGAGTTATCCAGTGAAGAGAGTAAAAAGAAGGGAAAACTAATCTCAACCTTGTTTGTGAAATGATTTAAAAGAGTAAAGTGATATTTGTAATATACTTGGAACCTTCCTTCCAGCATGAAGAACTTCATTATCATGAGACAGATTTGTCCCCAATGCTCCAATAATTCCTCTCTCGTGAACCCTCCATGGAGTTTCATAAGAGCCTGACCCTTGCGGAAGAAGAGATTCATGTGCTCTGGGTCTACCACTCTGCTTCTCCTCGAATGCTTTTTACCTCCAATGGGTAAACCAGTGGATTGCCCAATGACTTCCTCTGAAACTTGGAATCCAATCTTCCAAATTCTGACCTCCCTGGTCTCCTCATCCCAAGTCTCTGTAAACTGCCTTGACATATTTTCATTGTGACCTGTCATACCTTCGAGAAAAGGTACCACCTCACCCTCTTGGATTATATGCCAACTAATAGGATCTTGCTTGAATTCTTTAGCCGAGCTGGGTTTAATTTTCACTTTGTCCCCTCCCATCTTAGTGGTCTGAGAATAGAAATAATCACAAATGATGGCCTTAAAATAAGAAAAGAAACTACTAAAATAGCGATAATGCTTAGTTGTAGTAATGATGGTGGTATAATTATTATTTGTAAAAGCCTTAAAATCACCCCCTAGATACATCTCATTGAGGGGAATATTTAGCCACCACCTCATGTGGAGATAGGTGATGCCAGCTATTCTCTTAACCCAACCACGATGGATCATGAACTTAGCCATCACATCCGTCCTCCATATCCCTACCACCTATCTGCTCATTGTCCTTTTTGAGTTGTAAGATTCTGACCCTGGCTCTCCACCAATACCGAGGTCCTTGTACCTTTTATTACGCCAACCAAGTTTTCCCACCAATCTCCTCTTTGTACTATCATCAATGTCATCCCCTATGCCCCCGTGGACCTGTCTTCCTCGACTCCAATTGAAAAAACCTAGATGACTTGACCACAGCCTTCCACCTCATCATGCAGAAGAATCTTGACAAACTCGTTAGAAATAATTTGAAAATTTGAACTGTTGGTCCCACCTTCTCTGAAGGAATGAACACTAGCCCGTCTCCCCCCTAGAGACACCAATGGACAATAACCACCACCCACCACTTATATTTCATATCCCTTTCCATCTTTCTCAATCAGGTTACGAATCTCTTGTGACAAACTAGAGACCGTTCTCTAGCACTGCCATCCATCCTCATCACTTCCTACATTAGCCAGGGCATCAATCATGATATTTCCTTCTCTGTAGCTATAGGAAATCTTGTATTCCTTAAGACCATTGAGAAGTATTTTGATGTCCCCCATAATATCCTCTAGGTTCCACCCTATCTGAGAAAGATCAAGGGTAGCATTCACAATTAGTTGAGAGTCTCCTTCAATATGCAACCTTTTGATTTTTATGGAGATAGCTAACTTGATACCCCATAGCATAGCCATGGCTTCTGCTTCATTATTGCTTTTAATGCCAATCCTCTCAACATAAGCAACGATACACTCTCCCATTTATGTTCTTAAGATACCTCTGCCACTAGCAGCACCCAAGTTCCCTTTAGCCGCACCATCAAAGTTCAACTTAACCCACCCTTACTGTGGTGAAGTCCATTTGGTTCTAGCCTCAGCTAAATTTTTAGTCATGTCCACTTGAAATGAGTTTAGATTCCAGTTCTTTATTATGTTTAGTTCTTCTCTCCCCGGGTGGCTATCCATGACCTTAAACTGACAGGAATTGATATTTTCAACCAAAAGTTTGACAAAGAATTGAAAAACCTCCAGAGGGGTTCTCCTCTTCTCCCTAAATATTCTATTATTACTATTGATGCTTAAAATTGCATTGATTCCAACACCAACATGGGAAGTTTCAGGGATATGGGACTTGCGACCTAAAACAACCTCTAGATTTTAAAGAAGCTGGCTCTTCTCTTTCTCAAATGTGTTTTAGGGAAAAGGGAAGAAACTAAATAGAATTACAAATGTAATGAAAGTAAATCTAACTATGGCGATGCACCTGAATATGATTTGTTTCTCAGTACCAAGTACAGTGAAACTATCTTTAAGATTAAATTACATTAAAGAGCAGATACTGCATGATTAATATAACAGATAGAACAAATAGAATCAAAGGCTCACAATCAGACGATTTTGAAATGACACAAGAGATATCAGAAAAGGCACAGAGCTCAGTCTTCTCATTAATTTTATAGCCACATAAAAGGCACATAACATGCATAGTTACATAAACTTTATGAATCAAGAAAACAAAAACAAATGCAAACGATATCACTGATCAGAGCAAAAAGGTCTCAAACTTCTCTCTCGAAAGAAAACTCTTCTCCAAATTTCAAAAAAACCTTTCTCCTTCCTCCACTCATTACAAATGTTACATATTTATAGCATTGAATCATCCTTAGATTGTTGGCAACAACCGGATCTCAACGGCCTAACTGAACTGGAGATAACAGGAAGTGTTTGACAGAAGATATCTTTTGGATCTAAAATGGTTACCTCTTCTGCAAACCCATTGGTTGGGACAGACACATCTAGTGCTCCTCTCTGGAACAGGTAGAGACACTTGGTGGCTTTCGCTTCTTCTAAAACATATACATGGCAACTTCTACCTCTTGATACTCCGTTATGTCTATATAGTTAGGAGACCTCCGCCTGTGACATCTGTCATGATCCACAGCAACTATAACTTTAAAACTTATATGAAATGGGGCCCACAACAACTTACCACTCGGGTAGCTTCAAAAAGGAAATAGGGACAGGTGGCACCTTCCGTGCTCTCAACATGCTGGTATGTGACGTGTTCCACGCTCTTCTTACAAACATTAGACTCTTTGAAACTTCGGCAGATTTTGACACATGGCGTCTTCCGCCCAACTTGAAACTCTTAAACTGGGGCCCACCCAATCCTTTACTTATCATTGAAAACAAAAAGGACAACCTACGAAAGCCAACACTTGTCGCACTCCGTGTATACCACAAGGGACACACGACACTTTCTACTCAACCTTTTGAAACATACTGAAACTCTCCGCAACTGACACATGTCACCTTCTGCTGGACTGAGAAACTTTGAAAGGGTCTTTTGAAACTTCGACGGAGACTGCCACATGGTGCCCTCCGCACACAGTGTAACTTAAAAGTAGGGTCCCACCGGGCCTTCTAAGCAACGAAACTTATGAGAAATAATAACGCAGATGTCGACACTTGTCGCCTTCCGCTATAGCATAAAGGACACATGGCACTTTCCGCAACTCATACAGAAACTTATAAAATGTGTCTCAGCTGATAACACGTGGCATTCTCCACGTGAAAGTTATATCAAAGAAACAAAATATGGCTTAAATTGGGGCTCGACACTTGGCAAGCTCCGCGCACTCTGAGACCTTAAGAAAAATAAAACCCTTGCTTTGCTGCGAAAACCCTCACGGCCATGACTATTTTGAAACTCACAGGAACACTTACAGAGGCAAAATTGAAACCCGCAACTACGCTGATGCACTTTACTAAAAACAAAATGTAGAGTATTTTACTCTACAGTTCTTGGCGATCCCAAGGACTTTTGAGCCTTCTCAAAAAAGAATCCAAAAGAATTGCGGCAAAAGAATGTGTATAAATGACAATAAGAATCATAGATTCTGCAAAGCTGTCTGATAAATAGACCATTTAGCATCAAAAAGACCCTGCTTATTCTGCAAATCTTGGAAAGCAAAATCAAGGTTTATAATGTCCTTGTGAGAGAACCTCTGTAAAATTTCAACCATAGCCTTCAACTGAAACTCAAGTTGTGCATTGGTATTAGGATAGTCTCAACCTCTTGCACCAATGAAGAATCTATTAAACCTTGAAAAACTAATTGATCATTTTGCCTGGTAATCAGCAGAGTTTTAATCTCATCAATCATTAATACAGTGTTATTATTAGGGAAAGGCAAGGGGAGACCCAATTGCACCAGATCTTCTATATGTTTTTTCATATCTTTAACTCCCTCCTTGACAACTTCTAGGAGCTCCTAACAATTTATTGCAGTGGAATTGCAACTGAGAACTTTATTTACCCTTTTTGCAGCAACCATTCTGTCATGGATCCCTATTGTTGACAATGTTTCATCAGTTGTATCATATAGTTTCTTCAGCAACAGTTGAGATTCAAAAACTCTCAAAAAGACAGTGGATAGAGTGGCTTGAACTAAAGTCTCAACTTTTTCACACAATTGCTGAGCGTTTAACAGGAAAGTTAAAGAGGGTCTGAGCTGGATAATCTCTTCAGAGATTCTTTTCCATACTGACACATATAGCTCCTTGACCAGATTCAAAACTCCAGCATTCTTGGGCCTATTAGCCAACTCAAGTGTCAACTGTTTTGTCATTTGTTGCTTAGCTTGAAGTTGGGCTTGTATTGTAGCAGCATTGTTCTGCTCATTCAACAACTGCTGGTGAAACTGTGTGACCTGTTGCAATTTATCCTAGTACCTTTTCTCTAGTGCAGCCTTTTCTTGCCTCAGGACAGTCACTACAGCTTTCTCTTGTGCTAGCTCTACTTTCAAATAAGCATTTTGGGATGAATCTGACAAGAAACAATATTTTGCAATTGTTTATTGAGATTCTCTATTTCATCATTTTTGGATTTCAATCCTACAACAAGGTTGCTACAATTTGCCTTTTCTTGAGTCAGATCAGCTTCAACCTTCTGCAACTTCTTTGAAACTTTCAAATAATCAGTTGCCACAGCAGAAGCAGTTTCATTCAATAGCTCAACCCTATCCTATGGTCTGAAAAGTCACATGTCTGTGGCCACTGCATTCATTGTAAAATCATGTGGCTACATCTACTCATTTGGTTTGACCACAGTAGGTGACAAATGTGTCACAGTCAGCTACTGTTGAATTAGGTCAAAGAGTGACCTCATATGTGGCATAGCCAAAGCATTATTATCTTTCTTTCTTTTCTTATCCCTTCGGGCTTCTGTAGCCTTCTTAGTAGTATCAGCTTGAGCTTGGAAGGTAGGGGGAGAGGCAGTGTAACCACCTGCAAAAGGATGTCCTTGTGGCAAGCCATATGGAATAGCCAAATGTTAGCTAGGAGAAATTTGGGGAGGGACTTTCTCTAGAACAGAGGGAGAAAAAGGGGGCAAGGATGTGGCTTGTGATGACATGGCCTGTGGATTGACAAGTGGGGCTATTTGAGATATTAGCACAACAGAGGTGGCAGGGGATAATAATGTTTGGCCAATTGGG
This sequence comes from Cunninghamia lanceolata, assembly GCA_027924645.1. Taxonomy (NCBI): domain Eukaryota; kingdom Viridiplantae; phylum Streptophyta; class Pinopsida; order Cupressales; family Cupressaceae; genus Cunninghamia; species Cunninghamia lanceolata. Next base: position 5,151,138 of record BSBN01000334.1, on the reverse strand, counting down.
ATTGCCACCCCTATAGTAGAAGAAAAAGACTGAGAAGAAAAAGGAAAAGTAAAACGTACCTGAGAAGTGACAGATGTGATCGGTGGTTGCTGTTGTGAGGGATCTACATCCTCATCTGAATCTGGCTGCAGGTTTAGCTTCCTATGCTTCCTTGGCCTCTCTTCTTTTTCCTATGTTCCCTTCTCTTCAACATTTACCACTACTGATGGTGGTAATGATTCAAAACTAGAAACCCCAGTGCCTGAAATGGATGGAGTCCCCTAAGTGGTGATGATAGCACACTCTTTTGTTTCTCCAAAGTACTGAGAGATTGAGGCTAAGGGGAAATAGGGCCAGTTGTTGATGCTTGTCCTATTGCTTGTACTGCATGGGTTGATTCTATCTCTTCTCCTGACTCTTCATCCTTAGGTTGGATTTTGCTTGTGTCTGAGCTAGAAACTGGTGATGGATGCCATTCGTCCCAGATAGATTCCCATTTCTCGTCAATATCAACATTGCCAAAAGAGTGTGTCGACTCAGCAATTTCCTACCTATATTTCCAATAGGCCTCTATTTTCTTGGGTTTCCATTCCTTGCCTTTTAATAAAGCTTACTTCAATCCAGTACCCATTCTGACCTTAGGGTCATAGGCCTTTTGCTTAACATAAAAAGTCTCCCATGACCTAGGCACCTCAAAGGGCAAATCTGTCAATTCTACATATAGGGTAGGAGCATCTTCTTTAGGGTTTCTCCTGTCCTCCCAAAAAGGACGGCCCTCATGAATAATTTTAGCCCCAACTTTGTTGCTCCTAACACAAGAGGCTATGAAACTACTTGGGTCATATCTCCATTTATCTTCTATAAGAAAGAAACCCAACACAGTGAGCTTCCTGAGCAGCAAGTGCTTAGCATCTCTGACTTCCAGGGCCATGTTTTTCCCTACCCATGGGATATCATACATTTTCTTTTTCTTCTTCTTAGTGCCATATTCATTGTCAACCATAGACACTTGCTGGGTGACCTCCAGAAACACTACCCTAGGGGTCAAAATTTTAGGGAGCAGTATTGGTTCTTCATTAAAGCCATGAACCCTAATGATAGTGTGATGGGACCCAAAGAAATAGTCACAAGGGATAGGGCAATTTGCCATGAAGCCTCTGATACTTGGTGTTAACCTATTTTCTATAGGCTCAAGGCTTAGGTGGCAAAAGGCAGAGGCAACAAAAAGTTCCCAAAATTCATACGGGTCCGATGCTTCAGATAAGACATGTGTCCATGCAGACATAGGTATAGTCCTATTATGACCGAAATTTGGGTCATACATATTCAGCTACATATATTGTGACAAAATACTAGGGTTTTGATATAGCATAAGGTGAAATAGATAAGCAGAATACTTGAAAACCCTGTTAGACCTGAAGTGGGTGAGTTGATCAACCATTGAATAAGCGATTTGCTCTAAGAAATCTAGCTAAAACTCTTGAGATTTGTCCACAGTCTTTAATCTGAACAAAATGGCAATTTGCCAGTCATAGACAGTAATGTCCTCTTTCATCCCGAAGATAAATGCCATCATATAAAATGCTTCCTGGATGGCCTGAGTGAATTGTCCTCTTCCTGTTGGTAGCACTGGCATTTGGGTATTTTCATCCCCTAGTTGCAACTCTGAATTGAGAAACCTCAGCTGATTATTAACATTTGCCCATGTTTTCTACATTTTGGCAATAGTGGGGAATGTGGCCTTTTTGTCATGATATAAGGTCAACATATCTCTAATAGCTTTAGGTGTAATTTGCACCATAAATGGACCCTATTGTATGGTACTCGAAGGTGCATGGAATAGTTCTGTGCATATATCTATTAAGTCGGGACACAGGTGTATGCTTGGGACAATGAACTGTGCCAATTGTGAGGTCCAAATCCTCATACCAAATGTTTCTGATTGCCCAGCCTTCACCTTTTGGAGACATCTCTAGAGTGCCTCTTCACGAAGAGCTTTGGCAGGTTTTTGAAGAGTTGAGTAAGAGATACCGTCTGCGAAATCCTTAACCTTTGCCGGGTCCACTGCATATCCAACCTCGAGGACCCTCGTCCTTGGATAGGTTCTCAAGGGTTGTGCAGGCGCTGAGGCATATGATTTGTTGCCTAGAAGCTTGTCAATGGACTTGTAAATTCCAAGCCCCAGTTGAGAAGACTATGCCTCGAACATATCTGTGTCTATGTTAAGAAGTTAGTGGGCTTGATGTAACAAGGATAGAGACTTTGCAATGGTAAAGACACTTTGCTAAATAGGGTTTACTAGGAAATAGAGTTGCAGGCGACAGAGTTTTTTAGCAGACGTAGAGGCAAATGAGAGACATAGTTTAAGGTTTAACTCGAAATACTGGGGCATTAGATGACACACTAAGTCAAATAAATGGCATTAAAGCCAAAAACCATTAGTGTATCTTATGAAATCTGCGTGGGACAGAGTGTCAGACATGTCATGAAAGTGGCTACGTAAAGTGGTACTTTCGAGAATTTTGGGGATTGGAGAGAAACTTGGCGAATGCGGGAGTTCCAAAAGAGAAGTGACTTGAGTTGCTACCACGTGTTCATAGAACACTTATTAAAAGAAAAAGCAGGAAAATAAAATGGGAAAACGGAGAAACAAAAAGGCAAACTAACTAACTATAGTACATAGGAGACACTGCTTAATTGAAATGTTTCAGGTAGATCCCATTCATAGGAATCTCTTCGGGTTCGCCCTCCATTGTTTCAAGCCTGAATGAATTTTTCTATTTACATGAATGAATCTTATAGGGGCCAGTCCACAATGACTCAAATTTACTGTGTCGACCTAGCTTGGTAGCTCTCTCATCCCACTTCAACACTACTGAGCCTACTTTAAAATCCAGATTTGAAGTCTTCTTATCAAAACAATCTTTGATTATTTTTTGATGTTTCATTAATGACTCATGTGCTTTATCCCTTTTTTCTTGTACTTCTAGGAGCTCAGCAAGTTAGACCTGTATGGGACCATTCTCTTCAATCTCAATCTGTTTCAAAAACTACAAAGTAGGGATCTCCAGGCTCAGGGGCATTACTACTGGCTTACCATAGACTAATTCATATGGGGACATCTTTGTGACTTGCTTAGGTGTAATTCTGTCAGCCCATAGTGTGATGTTAAGCACTTTATGCCACTCTTTATGATGATCAGCCCCTATTCTTTTAATGAGTCTAATCAGGTTCTTGTTAGTAGACTCTTCCAAACCATTACCCTGAGGGTAATAATTTGAAGAAGTTTTCAAATAGATTCCATATTTCAATGCAAACTCATATATTTTTGCCCCTAGAAATGCCTTAGCATTATCTAAAATCATGGTATGAGAGGCCCAAAGCGAGCAGTAGTACCCTCCAGAAAGTCTAGGATCACCTTTTCTGTTGCTTCTTTGAGTGGCACTGCTTCATTCCATCTAGTGAAATAATCTATTGCAGTTAGGATCCATTTATGTCCCATACTTGATACCGGATTGATCATTCCAATGAAATCTAAACCCCATTGGGCAAAGGGTTCATCTACAATTATGGGACTAAGGGGCATTGCTGCATTTCTTCTTTTTCCTACATAGAACTGACAAGACTGGCACTCTTTGACTAGCTGATAACAATCGGTAAATAAAGTGGGCCAGAAGTATCCTGCTTGAGTTATCTTTATGGCAGTAGTTCTTGTAGAAAAGTGTCCACCTGAGGCTCGATGGTGAATTTCATGTAGTATTCTTTGAGCCTCATTTTTCTCTATACATCTTAGAAGAATACCATCAATGTTCCTTTTGAAAAGAACTTGGTCAATTAAAACAAAATGGACCCCTTGCTACCTATAGTATCTCCTTTTGTCATGAGAGAGTTCTTTTGGGAAAATCCCATGTTTCATAAACTAAATTCTATTTGTGACCCAAGAATTCTAATCAATCTCTTGTATCCTCAACACACTCTCACTTTCTTTTTCTACAGTCACCATTCCTTCCATGTCTTGGGCCATGTATTGGCACAATCCCTTGCCCCTGACCAACTTAGTGGGTCTAACCTCTACATCGTACTCAAGGATTTTTGTTATCTAGTTTTCTCTTTTCTTAGTGATCTCTCCTTCCATAATGTATTCTCTAACACTCAAATAAGCTACTAGAATTAGAATCTTATTTCCTGTCACCATATGCCTAAACTTCTTGAGGGCTTTTACCATAGCATATCCCTGTTTTTCCATAAAATTGTATCTGGCTTCATATTCTCTAAGAGTCCTTGAGAAAAATGCTATTGGATGCTCTCCTTGTTGATCATCTTTCTGTGTTAGGACAGCAGCAACACTGAACTCTCCTCCATAGACATACATTATAAAAGACTTAGAGAAGTCTGGGTTCCTAAGTACTAGGGCTGCTGAAATTGCTTTCTTGAACTCCTCAAAAGCTTGTCTCCCTTCTGTAGTCCACTTGAACACCAGGTCTTTCTTTATCAGAAGTGTCATTGGTCTTATTAGGCCTGCAAAGTTTGATATGAAATGATTGACAAAATTTATCTTTCCCAAAAAGGACTAAACTGCCTTCTTATTGACTGGCAGAGACAAGTTCATTATGGCTGTGACTCTCTCTAGATCTGTAGAGACTCCTTCTTTGGACACTATATGCCCTAACAGTTTGCCCTGAGGTACTGCAAAGATGCATTTCTTAGGATTCAGGGATATTCCAAACTCTTGGCATTTCTTAAAAATAGCTTCTAGATGGTCAAAATGATCTGCAACACTTTTAGAGAAAATAGTGAGATCATCTAGATAAATCAGAATGATGCTATTTATAAGATCTCCAAATGCTACATCCATTGCCCTTTGAAATGTAGCTCCAGCATTCGAAAGACCAAAAGGCATCTTTGCATATGCAAATGTTCCCCATTTAGTGGTGAAAGCAGTCTTATGCTGATCTTCATCATCCAACCAAACTTGATTGTATCCAGAGAAACCATCCAACAAGGAGAATCTCTCTGATCCAGCCATAGTTTGCAAAATCTATTCCATAGAAGGCAAGGGATAGTGATCTTTCAAAGATGCCCTATTTAGATCTCTGAAATCTACACAGAGCCTTATGTCACCATTCTTTTTTTTGACTGGCACTAAATTTGATACCCAGGTTGAGTGCTTAATTGGAAAAATGATCTTTGATTCTAAAAGCTTCTATAACTCATCCACCATTAGAGGTTCTATTCTAGGATTCACCGGCCTCTGCTTTTGTCTGACTAGTTTAGAACCTTCAATTAGCTCTATAGTGTGTTGGATGATGTTCCTATCATAGCCATGGAGATCTTCATAGGTCCAGGCAATCACTCTTTCATATCTTTCACATAAATCAATTAGCCTCTTTCTTTCTTATTGAGTTGCAGAATTCCCAACCTTCAACTTTCTCCCCTTACTAACTTGAATCTCAGAGTAGTCTTCTTTATTTGCCTGAAACCTCTTCTTTTCTAGGCTAGCATCTTCTGGGTCAAACAAGTTTTCCAAGGTTATCAGTCCTTTAGGAAGCTTGTTTGATTTCAGTTGAATAATTTGGTCATCATATGTTGCTTCAATTTTAGGTTGCAACTGATCAGCAAATTCTCCTGATTGTTGCAAAAATGAGAGTACTTGAAAATCATTTTCAAAGACTTACCAATTTTCATCATTGTCTAGGATTGTTGGCCTCACTATAACTTTGATTGACTCATTATTGACTAGTAGATCAGTTGCTAGATCAAACTGTGAGCCAATTTGTGCCATCCTATCTGCTTCAGCATTTGGGGCTCTAGGGACTACTTCTATATTGAAGTCTTCAAAACCATCTATTAAGTCCCAAATTCTGTGTCTATAGGATCTCATTCTTACATTTTTGGCCACTGTCTTTTCTCTAATTTGGTTCACTACTAGTTCATAATCTCCTTTCACTATAAGGCTCTTTACTCCTTTCTTCTTTGCCAATGAGTCCATGCACTAAAGATTCATATTCAGCATCATTATTGGTACAAGCAAAATGAAAGAAAATGGCTCTTAAGATCTTCTCACCATTAGGGGTAGTAAGACAAATTCTTGCTCCTGCTCCATTTTTACTTCTAGCCCCATCAAAATTTAGGGTCCAGATTCCTAAATCTTTTATAGATTCTTGAGTCTAGAATGTTTCTTTCCTTAAAACATTTGGGATTTCTTGGTCTTCCTAAAATATGACATAAGTGCCTAAACCAGTAGAGTCATAATTCCCATAGGGATCTCCTTGCATCATAGTTAACAACTGATTATTCTCTTCCTCCTGTTGGTCATGTTCAGTCTAGTCCCCTATCTCTTCAACAAAGATTCTTTCATCTTTGTTTAGCATAGCATGAGCTGCCTCTAATTTTGGGTTTGGTTCATTTGTGATATGATCTTTTGATAATGGTTCAGACAGTACCTTCATTTTTGTCCCATATTTGGTTCTTAAGATGAGATGTGACCAATCAAGTGACATGTAACCTCCTATCTTAGCTGTGAAATCTCTAGATAGACATAAGCCAAATACAGGGGGGATATCTATGACTATAACATCCTGATTCACAATTATGTTAGGGCAAGTGTATAGTTGCAATGGGAGTTTTTTAATTTTCCCTATTGTTTGCATGGATTTCCCATCCAACTGCATAACTCCTCTTGTAAGTGGCTCATATTTTATTTTCAAAGCATCTGCTATTTGCTTTGGCATCACTGTAGTATTAGCCCCAGAGTCTATCATTGCATTATGCAACAATTTCTTCCCAACTATTAGATTTAAATAAAAGGGATCTGGCTTAGATCTACCTACCTTAGGTGTGTTATTCAACAGAGCTACTATCTGCAAAGGGATAGTACATTTGAGCTGTGGCTTCTCTTTATCAGTAGATCCTCCTTTAGCTTTAGTATGTTTAGGGGCTACTTGACCTTGCAGAGCCTCTTGCAACAGTGTCTTCTTTTCAAGGATAGCCAGCATGTCCCATATTGACACATGTGCTGGGGTCCCCTTCAGCTGATCCACCACATTCACAGGTCCCAGTGTTTGGGTTCTTAGATAATAAGGGTATCTTGACTTGTCAGGAACTTGTCCTGAAGCCATTTGATTCTGCACTAGCTGTGGCACTTCTTATCTAGAAACTGTATTCTGATGACTCATAATCTCATTATTTGTGACCTCAAGCTATTCCATCATCCTCCTTTTTTCTCTGGTATAATAATCTAATTGTATTAGTGGTTTCTTGGAAGTAGATGTTTCATTCAAGATTACTAATTCTTCATCTTCAATCCATGAAAACAAAGCATGCTCAGGGGCTATTTCCTCTTCTTGCTGTAAAGACATGCCTTGCATTTGGGCCACCAGAACTACATTTTGCAGACTAGGAGACTGACATTCTGATGTGTCAGAAGCTGCAAATTGTCCCTCCAATCCTCTCTGTTCAGCTATCTTTTGCTACAGATTCCCTCTAGGACAGTCTCTAGGCATGTGAGAGTTATTGCAAGGGAAACACCAAGCATTGGTGCCATCTACATAATTATTTTTCCGTGGAACTATTTCTCTGTTGGAATTAGGAGGAACAGCCTGTAGAGGGGTAGGAACTATGACTAATTAGTTCGATGGTTGAGAATTAGCCTGCCTCTGAGGGCCTTGGTATTGGTTTGGCTGAAAGGAAGGTCTATTTCCTTGATAGCCTTGGTAAGGGGGTATTGGGTAGGGATTTTGCTATCTCTTTAGGTTAATTATTTCATTAGAGAATGCCCTTAAGATGTTCTTGACATCATCCATCTCATTGGACTGTACAGGGGCAATTATTTTAGCAGGTTGTTGAGGAAATGTATACATAGACACTGGTGGGGTAATGGAATTAGGAACTTCTTGAGGTAAAGGTAAGCTAATCTATGGGAACATAGGCATAGGAGGTCTTGGGGGCAACTTTCTAGCATCTATCAAGTTATTCTTAGCCTTGACTACCAACTCATAAGCTTGTGGTAGGGTCTGACCTCCAAGTGACTGAATCATTACTGATATATTTGAATTTAGAGCCTTAAGATAGAACACTATAGCCATACTTGGTAATGGCCTTGCTGTGGTAGGAATTCTCTCTCAAGTCTTTTGAAATCTGGAATTGAAATCATTCATTGCTTCTTGTGGTGCTCTTTTGATGGTGATCAATTGTTGTAGCAAAGAAGATTTATCACCCTTTTCTTTGAATCTATCAAAGAAAGCATCACCAAGCTGGTCCCATGTGGATATTGTGTTAGGGGTCAAGGATCTATACCAGTCAAGGGCCTTTCCTTTGAAAGAGGTAGCCAACAACCTTATAGCCACATTTTGTTGAGTAATCACATGCATTGCACAAACATTAGAAACATCCTGCAGATGCTCTTCAGGTGTCTTGAAATCTTCCCCACTGAACTTGGGCAGGGACTTCAGAGCATTAGCTAGAATTGGGTCCCAAGTAGCTGGTGGTACTGAGAGGATCAGAGGAATGCTAGTGTTCCAATTTGCATAATTCCTTGGGGCTACAGGTGCTCCCATATTTGCTCTTGGTGCTGCTGCCAACTGATTGACTCTTCTTCTTGAATTAGCTACCAATGGTGGTGAAAGAATACCTAGGTTAGCAATAGGTTGGGCTCTGGTTAGAGGTCCATAGCTCTGACTCCTTATAGTTCTCTGGTTCATATAGTCTTGACAGAAACTTCAAGAATGGTCCCACCGGGTGTGCCAAAAACTGTTGATGCTTAAAATTGCACTGATTCCAACACCAACATGGGAAGTTTCAGGGATATGGGACTTGCGACCTGGAACAACCTCCAGATTTTAAAGAAGTTGGTCTTCTCTTTCTCAAATGCATTTTAGGGAAAAGGACAAAAACTAAATAGAATTACAAATGTAATGAAAGTAAATCTAACTATGGCGATGCTCCTGAATATGATTTGTTTCTCACTACCAAGCACAATGAAACTATCTTTAAGATTTAATTACATTAAAGAGCAGATACTGTATGATTAGTATAATAGATAGAACAAATAGAATCAAAGGCTCACAATCAGATGATTTTGAAATGACACAGGAGATATCAGCAAAGGCACAGAACTCAGTCTTCTGATTAATTTTATAGCCACATAAAAGGCACATAATATGCACAGTTACATAAACTTTCTGAATTAAGAAAATAGAAACAAAGGTAAATGATATCACTGGTTAGAGCAAAAAGGTCTCAAACTTCTCTCTCGAAAGAAAACTCTTCTTCGAATTTCAAAAAAAACTTTCTCCTTCCTCCACTCATTACAAATGTTACATATTTATAGCATTGAATCATCCTTAGATTGTTGGCAACAACCGGATCTCAATGGCCCAACTGAACTGGAGATAACTGGAAGTGTCTGACAGAAGATATCTTTTGGATCTGAAACGGTTACCTCTTTTGCAAACCCATTGGTTAGAATAGACACATGTGGCACTCCTCTCTTGAACAGGTAGAGACACTTGGTGGCTTCTGCTTCTTCTGAAACATATACGTGGCAACTTCCACCTCTTGATACTCCATTATGTCTATATAGTCAAGAGAGCTCCGCTTGTGACATCTGTCATGATCCGCAGCAACTATAACTTTAAAACTTATATGAAATGGGGCCCACAACAACTTACCGCTCGGGTAGCTTCAAAAAGGAAACAAGGACAGGTGGTGCCTTCCGTGCTCTCAACAAGCTGGTACGTGGCATGTTCCATGCTCTTCTTAGAAACATTAGAAACTCTTTGAAACTTCGGCAGATGTTGACACATGGCATCTTCCGCCCAACTTGAAACTCTTAAATTGTGGCCCACCCAATCCTTTACTTATCATTGAAAATAAAAAGGACAACCTGCAGAAGCTGACACTTGTCGCACTCTGCATATACCACAAGGGACACACGGTGCTTTCCACTCAACCTTTTGAAACATACTGAAACTCTCCGCAGCTAACACATGTCACCTTCCGCTGGACTGAGAAACTTTGAAAGGGTCTTTTGAAACTTCGATGGAGACTGCCACTTGGTGCCCTCCGCGCACAGTGTAACTTAAAAGTAGGGTCCCACTGGGCCTTCTAAGCAATGAAACTTATGAGAAACAATAACTCGAATGTTGAGACTTGTCACCTTCTTCTACAACATAAAGGACACATGGCGCTTTCCGTGACTCATACAGAAACTTATAAAATGTGTCTCAGCTGATAACACGTGGCATTCTTCATGTGAAAGTTATATCAAAGAAACAAAATATGGCTTAAATTGGGCCTTGACACTTGGCAAGCTCCACGCACTCTAAGACCTTAAGCAAAATAAAACCCTTGCTTTGCTGCGAAAACCCTCGCGACTGTGACTAGTTTGAAACTCACAGGAACACTTGCAGAGGCAAAATTGAAACCCGCAACTGTGCTGATGCACTGTACTAAAAACCAAATGTAGAGTATTTTACTCTATAATTACATTCCTTCCATAGGCTCCAAGCTAAATGGGGAGGTATCTGTTTCCAGAATTCTTTCCAAATTGGTAGAACCAGGTTGTAGAGGTGCTTCCATTCCCAAACCAACATTTCCATTTTAACATTGAAGATCCAATTAACATTCAGGTTTTGGAGAGTGAGTGCCCAGACTTCCCAAGAAAACTTGCAATGAAGAAAAAGATGGGGCAAAGATTCCTCCTCAGATTCATAAAGAATACATCTGGTTAGCATTTGGAATCCTCTCTTTTTCAGATTGTCTAGAGTCAGGACCTTATTCTGCATTAAAGTCCACGAAAATAAATTAATCTTCAAAAGGAGTTTAGGAAACTAGATTTTACTCCAAACTCCTCCTTCTCCATGGCTTAGTAGCAGATTATATGCACTTTTGATAGTAAAGAGACCCTTCTTATCCTTATCCCAGACCATCTTGTCTCTCTTGGAAAAAAGTGTAAGTCTGTAGTCTTCCAAAGCTCTTTGAAGCTCAGCCAACTTTACCCCCTCACTACCATCATGGGTATAGTCTGAAATCTCTTTCCAACTCTGAAGACCTCTACAGGACCTTATGTAGTCAGCCACTTTGGGACCAAACACCTCACTAATCATGGTCACTATCCTACCATACTCCAATTCTATTAGGGGTTTATCCTTCAGCCACCGGTCTTTCCAAAAGTTGACCTCCTTGTCATCCCCAATTCTCCATCTCAAGCCTCGTTAGATGAGACCTCTAATTTTAATAGTCCCATTCTAGATAACCGAGCCTTTGGGAAGGCTCTCCTTCGCCAAAAAACTTCTGCCTTCGTCCCCATTAAGTTTGGATCTCATGATGTCACCCCAATCAACATTATTCTGAATAAGGTTCCACCGTATCTTGGCTAGCAATGCCTTGTTCATCAAATGAATTCTTCTAAGGCCCAATCCCCCTTGCCTTCTAGGCTCACACACTTTCTCCCATCTCACAAGGGTAATTCCTTTTTTCTCTTCTACCCCAGTCTAAAGAAACCTCTTTTGAATTTGCTCAATGTTATCAGGCACATTCTTGGGGATTTTGAAGAGGCTTAGTACATAATTGGGCATCCCCTGTAGAGAAGATTTGAGAAGTTGGAACTTTCAAGCTTGGCTTAGGAGAGCACCCTTCCATCCCACTAGTTTTCTCTGAATTCTTTCCACCAGCCCCTTCCAGAAATCCATAGAAACTTTGGTAATGGTTAGAGGGATGCCCAAATAAGTGGCGAGGAGACTTTCGCTCGAGCAACACAAAATTCTAGTAATCTTCTGTTGAAGGTCTTGTTGAGTATTCAAGAAGTAAGTATGACTTTTTTCAAAATTGACACTTTTACCTAAAACTTCCTTGTAGATCTTTAAAAGCTCCTTCCACCTTCTAGCTTCCACTACCAAGGCCAACCTAAATAGTATAGTGTCATCCACAAATTGTTGAATCACTAAATTTTGGGTTGTTGAAGCAGGTTTTATCCCGTGAAGAGTCCCCTACATTAATAGATTACAAGCATTTCTTCCTAGAACTTCAGCAATCAGAATAAACAAGTAAGGTGAAAGAGGATCACCTTGCCTAATACCTCTCCCAAAAGGGAAGAAATCTTTCAGGGATCCATTAACAAGCACTAAGAATCTAGCTGTAGATATACACTCTTTGATAATGTTAATGATTCTTTCATTAAATCCAAATTTCCTAAGAACTCTCAAAAGAAAGTCCCAGTTGACCCTGTCGTAAGCTTTTGAGATATCTAGTTTGAAAATCATACCTGGAGTGTTGCTCTTTTGAATAGAATGGATTATTTCATGAGTGGTGATTGCCGCATCTAGGATCTACCTCCCCGGGATGAAACCTTTCTAGGTAGGAGTGATGAATTTATATAGCAGGGGTTGCAATCTGAAAACCAATAATTTAGTGAAGATCTTATACATGGTGTTACAGAGACTGATTCATCTAAAATCAGCCATGGTTTGGACTTCAATCTTTTCAGGATAAGGGTGATAAAAGTGTTGTTCAACTGCTATAGGAGTCTTCCTATCCTAAAGAAATCGTGTACAGCCAGAAAGACATCATTACCAACAATCTCCCAAAAGATTTGAAAAAAAGCCAGGGGAAACCCATCAGGGCTCAGGGCTTCGTAAGCATCCATAGACAACACAGCCACTCTAACCTCCTCCAGGGTAATGGGTTTTGTTAATAAGTAGTAATCCTCCTCCAAGAGAATGTTAGGAATCACCTCTAGGAGAGAACTCATATCCTCCTCTAGTACACTTGAGTGTTGTTTTTCTAGCAAAGTTTCAATGAACTCCGTCGCCATGTTGCCTATCTCCTCCTCCTCCTCCACCAGTCTCCCTTGTTCATCTCTGAGCAGTTTGGTAGTATTTTTCTTCCTATGTCTTAGAGTAGATTGATGAAAAAAGGAGGTGTTCCTATCCCCCTCTCTAAGCCATTGAACACTGGACTTCTGCTTCTAATAGACCTCTTCTTCCTTAATAGTCTGGGTCCATTCCTTGGAGAGATTATTCTCCATCAATTGTAAATCTGAAGATATATCTCCCTGATCAATTTTGCTTTGAATTTCTTTCAAATTTTCCATAATATTTTTCTCCCTAGTCAAAACATTTCGAAAGGTAAATTTATCCAACCCTTCACCTTGTTTCTCACATTGGCCAATTTCTTAACCAGCCTAAACATAGCCGGCCCTTGAACTAGGATCTTTCACCAACTCAACAACCAATCTCTAAAATTAGGATGAAGGGCCCACATCATTTCAAATTTGAATGGAAAAGGATCTTTGCTACCCTTCTCAGTCTAGTTAAGCAAGAGAGGGCTACGATCTGAACCAAGTTTGAGGAGGGTAGATAGATGCAAACCATTCATGATAGCCTAGTAGGAGGAGATTAAGAATTTTTCCAATTAAACCTATATCAAGTTAATCCCTTGTCTTCTATTTGACTAGGTGAAGGCCTGTTTCGACAGTTCCACATCAATGATGCTTGCATTACCTAGAAAATCAGCAAGATCTAACATGCTATCAGAATAGTCTGTTAGCCCCCCCTTTTCTCTAAAGGGAAAAGTGGGGAGTTAAGGTCTCCCACCACAATCCAGTTGACACTTCTATTTTTCCTAAATTTGTTTGCCAGACTCTCCCAGACTTCCTTTCTACTACAAGTATTGGGGACATAAACATTGATTAGCATCCATTGTTCAAGAGGACTATAAAATGAGACCTCCACATGATGCTTAGAGAAAGAAATGAAGATGCCATTAATATCTTGCCTCCAAAGAGTGGCAATGCCTCCTGATGCCCTAGTAGCCTCACTTATAGCATACTTCACATTGGGCCAAATATACTTAAGGGCAGACTTAAGTCTTTCCTCATGCATTTTTATTTCTTGCAAAAGAAGGATATCAACTTTGTTATAAAAAATACAGTTCTTGACAAGCAACCGTTTATGAGGGTTGTTCAGCCCTCTTATGTTCCAAGAGATTATCTTCATTTCTTGGTCTTTCTATTAGGGGCCACTAAGGTGGACTGCTTCCCACTAGGAATCTCCTAGTCGATCTCCTTTTGTCTGGTCTTCATATGGGATGGCCTACCTCTATTGCTATCTCCTCCCACATCAGCTATCTTGCGGCTGCTACCTTTCCCCTTCTTCTTTGCAACAGTCCATCCTTCCTTGTTTGGCAGTTCTCTACTTGAAATTTCTCCTAGGGAAAGTGAGATATTGTTTGTTAGTGAGCTCGGGTTAGGTTTGAGAAACCCCAATAAATCCCTGGGACTACAAGCTCCGTTTACCCTACTCTGGAGTGAAAGAGCACTCTTCTGTGGGCTAAGACCCACCCCTATCTCTCCTTCTTCCATGTGTTCTTGATCCACCTAAGTTGCCATTGATTCTTGGACCACAGATGGATTCCCCATCTCCTTATCCTTGACCATCTAACTCTCCTCATCCCCAGCGACTATAAGTTTGACTGCCAGGTTGCTCTGCATCTACAGTGGAGAAGCCTAAGGCTATTGAGGGGAGACTGGTGCTAAAGACTGGTCTATTTGGGTACCTTCCACAGGATTATCCAGAGCTGCTTCCTTCCCCGGGGAAGCTAGAGGAGTCAACTATTCTCAAAATATCCTCCTTGAAAGGATACTCCTCTGATTCCTCCACCACTTTTTTAACTCCAAAGGACGGTTACGCTTTGGGGCTCGGCATTGGTTAAATACATGGCTAGCTTTCATCCAATTTTGGTAGAACATTCTAGAATTTTCATACTGAATGCTCTGCATCCACTTTCCAAACTAGGATTCCATTATGATGGTAGTGGGGAGAACTTTCAAAGTGTCCATATTAACACAAAATCTGGCATAAACCAGTCTTGCCTTAGCCTTCATAACTTTATCAACAATTAGATAGTCTCCGAAGGAGTTGCCTATTCGGGCAAATATTTCCTCATCCCAGAACTCCAGGGGAAGACACAACAAATGGACCCACACTGGTGCCGATTGATTGAGGTCAGCCTTGGGGTTGAAGCCGGACTTCCATTTGTAAAGAGAAAGGGAATGCTTCCCGTAAAGCCGTGGACCCCGAGCTAAAACTGAAAGCATGCCCTCCTAAGAGGTAAATTTAAACAAAAACATACCTCCTTCCATAGTACTAGCTAAGATGCTCCCCTTAAGAGACCACTTCATCATCATCCAGCAATGAACCAAGTCAATGCTAGGCCTGAAGGCAAAAAACTTCCCCACTAGGGTGTTGTCCATTGATGGCACAACCCACAACACTATCTGAACTAGTAGTTTAAGTGCCTTAGCACCATCCACCTCTAAAATAACTAGTTGACTGCTCGAAGTCTTGGTGATACCATTGACAGTACCCACGAGAGCTTCTGTCCACTTCTTGGGAGTTGACTTCAAAGCTGAAGCCACGTGATCCCTCTGACAGCCCATGCCATCAGCTGCACCCCCTAGAGTCAAGGGAGGGGACTGATTCATGGGCCACCCCCCAGACTATCTCCTTCCATTCCCTCCCGGAATGAATTCAAAATTAAAACACCGTACAAGTTGCAGAGTAGAAATATTATAATGAAGATAATTAAATGTTCATAGCAGTGATTAAATTTTCCTTTTTTGGTACTGTTGCATAAAACAATATTGATAATTTCTATGTTTGTTTAGTTTTGTTGATATAAACAATATCTCACACATGGACTGTATACTTGCATTATGACTGTTAAAAATTACACTCTGCTGGGTGATATCTTAGAGGAGAAATAATTCAGCCACATAACTATGAAAAGATCTTAGAGGAGAAATAATTTAGCCACATAATTATGAAAATAATAAAGCATTATGATGACCATTTTTCATCATTACAAAATTCAATCTAAAAGATGCACACAACCACATAATGAGCGGAGGAGCAAGAACGATTAAGTCAGAACTAGGGTCATCATCATGGAGATTACTCCACTGTTACCACTAACTCTCTGAATGCTTTTAACTATCAATCTGTACAAAAGAAGATGCAACGACTTCGTATCTACTTAAAAGTCTATGAATTAAATAATTGAAACTTCAACCATTTGAGATTGGTGATTGACGCAGATAAAATGCAAAAAAAAAATTCACAAAAAAGTCAAGACAAAACATCTAATATTGGTATTTTTGTGCACCTTGAAAGATCGGCATTTCAGTAATGATGCTGGGAATGCTTGAAATACACAGCCATTACAACGACAGAAGAAGAGAGGCTCGCCCTACATGCAGACCCTTTACAAGTTCATGGCATTTAATGTTGCACCGATATCGCATTTGACGAAGAAGATGGCATATGACCAGGTCAAGACATTTTCTCTAGCATTTGGGGAGGTCCGCAGAAGGAGAAATAAAATGCACAGTATGGGAAAATATCACAATTAAATTTCCCACACTATAACTTGCTCTAGCATTAAAGGAGGTCTGTAGGAAATGAATTTAGTCACCATACATACACAACACACATTCAACAATTAATGAATTTAGTTACCATATGGCAATGAAAGCTTAGTATTATAGATAAGATTTCATGAGATTCGATAAGATTTCCTATAGAAAATGTCATTTTAATATTGACTTTTGCAACATTATTGTTTATTTCATTAGACTTAAAGTATGGGCCATACTCACCTCATTTAATTTAGGTATGGCTTATATTGACTTCAATATTCAATGTTTTCCTCAATTCACATCAAGGCAGCAATAAGAGGGTAAACAACAATAGCCATTCAAATATTTTTTCCAACTTTGTCAACTATAGTCATCATAAAAATAAAGAATATGATTTGTTAACAGTGGGGAAGACTAATACAATTTTTTTGCATATCGAATGCATTAATACCATGCCATGGCAGGTACTAATAACAACAAAGGTTATATGAACAAATATATTGAAAGAATTTAAAAAAAATAGTAATACTAAAGAAATTTTATTAAAATAAATTTTTGAGATGGTGAAAATATTATATTTATATTATTTTTGGTTTAGTTCTAAGTTTATGTTGATGGAAGTGTTTTAATCTGGTAATATATCAATATGTGGCATGTTTGTATCCGGTTTGCCTCATAATCTTATACATATTCTTCCTTATTCATCTTTATTTCACCTTCATTTACACTAATCTCAAATATTTGCCACCTCAAAATTTTTACTTTCTCAGGCCTTCATATGATTTGTGATTGATGGGAGGTTGATCTAGATCAATCCTGATGAGTGTCGAAGTGACCCCAAATTGCAAGATACTAAATCTAAATTTAATATTTCTCACCCAATTTTCTAGCTATTACGAGATGGATTAACAAATGTTTCAAGTCACATGATATTATATCATGGTATTTAAATACATTCATTTGCACTCAAACACCATAGGGGATTCACCTCTAAAGCAATGTCTTATTAGATGTATGCATATTAAGAGTTTTTAATTAACCAAAATGTGACTTAATACATCACTTTACTATTTAAAGCAAGAGGTAATTTAATATAATTAATATTATATTGGTAGGTATTGTGAGTTGGGATGCATGAACAAAAGGGGGCTAGGATGTTTATGCAGAGCAGATAGCCCTACATTTTGATTATATGTTCTGATTTGTTAAGGAGGTGAAATGAGTCATGATTTAGGATTCAATTTTGGTTTAGGAGTCAAGAGGAATTAATAGAAACAATGAATAAAATCAAATAGAAGAGCCTCAGTGCAATATAGTTGGTGATGGTTTCTTTTCCCATCAAAGTTCCTATCAAGGTTAGTAGGAAAAAGGATCTCCATGTGTTGTAGAGATGCATTCTGTAGATGTTTTATGGTTGCAGTTGTTTTTTGTCATGTCATTCATTGAAGCTTCTAGGTGCTGCCACAATAATGG
The DNA here is from genome assembly GCA_027924645.1 of Cunninghamia lanceolata. NCBI lineage: Eukaryota > Viridiplantae > Streptophyta > Pinopsida > Cupressales > Cupressaceae > Cunninghamia > Cunninghamia lanceolata. The sequence continues at coordinate 5,133,272 of BSBN01000334.1, read as the reverse complement.
TTTACACTTTCTAGGACATCCTTATTTTTGCTGAAATCACATATTTTTAGAAAATATAATGATTTAAGCCTTGAAAGGTTCCATTTAAAGGATTTTAACTAAAGAGGGTTTGATCAAACCCCCTTGGATAGAACCCCACTAGTTTTAAACCATACATATAATGGAGTCTCCTCTACACCTATCAAGATGCTGATAAAAAACCACTTTTGATTTACCTTTTGGGGGATCAAATGAATTCATTTAAAATTTATGTTTTGTAAGTATGTAGTCCTTATTATAATCTTCCCAAAAAGTATAATTTTAAATTTATTTAATTTGATTATTATATTCATTTATTATTTCTTGTGAATGTAGGTTTTTCAATGAACATCAAGGTCTTTGTTTCATACCTATGAAAAAATAGGAAAATGTAGAAAAAAAAAATTCTAAAAAATACATGTCCTCTAGGTATTGATGTCCTTATTCCAAAAAAAATAAAATTGAATTCTAGTACATACAAAAAAATTTATGCTCTTTATAGTACATCTATGTCTAAATTGTAGTTAGTTTGACGTCAAAACTTAATTGAAACAAAATATTCAATAAAACATTATGAAACCAAATTCATCCACTAGTTATTGTAGTTACAAATCTATGTTTGGAAAAAATAGAAGTTTATCCTTCATAGAAAAAAAGTTCGTGGTTTATAGTGCACATTACTCTTTAGAAATGATGTTTACAATTAGAAACTAGTTATTGAAGGAGATGGAAAAAGAAATGCAATTTGATTCTAAATTTTTTTTAAAAAATGTATTGAGAATCTACTGACAAAATTTCACAAATCACTAGTTTGCATCATCTTCAAATTCCTCACGGTTTAAAAACTATAGGTGTTTGAAAGTGAAGATTTAGTTCAAAATGTTCATTTTAATGTCAAGTTTGGCTAGAAAGTGTAACCCAGTATTGTGGGATCACCCTTTACACACGACAATATCATGCACCATTCTAGACTGACAGGTGTTAATAGAATCTCCTTTTGTACTATTCATTGGGGCAAAGAAAGTGGAGTCCACATTCTCTCCTCCCACATTTTAGTGAAGTTAGGAGTTTTGACATTGTTTTTTGTTGCGCCATTGGTTCAAAAAAGACACATGGCTTCATTGAAGCAATATACATTTTGGTGGGCCTCATTTGAATCTATGATGTGTCAAGCTTTTAGAGACATTTTGGTGGGACCTAATGGAGGAAAGAAAGAAGATAGACATGTAGCTTCACCAAGCATCTTTAAAGGGGAATATTTCTGATGGCAGTTTCCTATTGCACTATTGGTCGAGCCTCTTTCCATGAGGGGTATATTTCTTCACACAGATTCTCGTGATTCATGTAGGTTAAAGTGTCTATAAGCTATAGTCCAAACTGTAATTGACATTTTCTACACTTTGATGTTTTCGTTAGCTATTAGTCATCTTTGTAATCTCCATTCGAAGATTGATTTAAATAAGATTTGTAATTGTTATTGAGGAAGATGGAGAAATATTCAATAGAATAGTAAGAACTAAAAGGCATTAACATGTGTTTCTTAGAGAGGATCAAATACTGTATGTTTGTACTGATTCTAGCCTTGTATACTTTGTTCTCCAATCAATAATGAAGAGAAATGATGTTCTATACTAATTTATATGGGTTCTAATTTGTGATATTTGAAATATTGTAGCTTATGTGATCTATTATTGGTAATAACATCCAAGATCTATTGTGAAATCATGTATTTGTGCTCTTTGAAAGTTATGATTCATTTTGTTGTTATTAATAATTGAAAGTAGTGAGTATTTTCCTTTCTAAAATCTGAAATCCACTCTGGCGCATTGCTATAATCTAGATTTTGTTTGCAATTACTTAAGTTTTCTTATCAATCAGATATGCACCCTATGCTAAGCTATTAACTTAGCTATCTTTTGACACATGGGAACACTCATAGAACTGTGTGTTGCCTAAACTTGGAGTGAACCTCTAGAGCGGGCAGGTTCCCCTGGTTACTTCACCTAATCTAAATGACTTTCTGAGAAAAGTGATAAAAATTTACCTATAATTGAAATCCTAAACTCTAATTGGTGATGCACCAGAACTCTATCTATTCACTCGCAATCAACCTCACAAAGACTTTTAACCCTCACAATTCCACTAAAATTAATGCAATACATTAGTGATTTGTATGAAAGTTTGAAAATCTAGAGGTTTTTGAAGGAAAACAAGAATTTTATCACAACTTTAACCCGCTAAGAAAGATAAAAACAACATACAACCTATATCATATGAAACTCCTACACTCAATTCTGCAATAATGAGACATAGAAGAGGACTCAAAACTGAATCACAATTGAATATCAAATCATTTATTGTAAAATGAAGCATAAAGTAGGGAAAAGGAGAACACTGTTGCTCTATTGAAACTGAAAGGAGTAGAAATAAGTACAAAAAGTGTTTACAAGCTCTCTGTAGGTGAAAAAGAAAGAAAGAATAATCTAAACTGAGAAAAAACTAAATTTCTCTCTAATATATCCTCATAGGAAAATTGAAAAAACCACTCTGAAAGCTCTACCCAAATCATTTTTGAGATCCATTAAAAAGCCTTGAAAACTGTCACCAAACTACCTCTAAACTAAAGAAAGAAGATGCCAAAAAGCCATCCAAAGTGGTCCCACCAAAAAACACTAAAAATTAGGCTTTATCTGCTGAATATAGGCTCCATTTTGTCCTTATTCTTTCAATTTCACCCAAAGAAAACACACTCGACAAGATATGATTCAGTCTGGATTCATTTTTCTTTAACTGCATAAAAATGACAATTATTAAAGCAATTTATAAAAGCATTGCTTTAATAATGTTTTACAATGAATTTGCAGTTTTGTCCTTTTGCCCGATTTGATCCTGATTTTATTCCTTGTAAAATAAACTATTACAAGGCTTTCGATTTTCTATAAATATCATAAAATTATGAAGGCGTATTATAAAATATTTGTATAATAAAAGCCTACAACGCTTATCCTCCATCTAGTTTTTTGCAAGAAATCCTATGGGCATATGGGCATCACTGATTTGCTTTTGAACTTGACTTCAAAATGGCAAAGGGGACCATTGAGGTTTCAAGGCATACAACCTAGTCTTTGAACATGTCTAAAAGGACATTGATGCCCTCAATGACATTAACTAAGACAATATTTTTAAATCCATTGTGACAAAAATAACATCAGATTAGGGCTAAGAAGAAACCCTAAACACAAAAACAAATGAACCCTAAAATCTTGGCTCATTTTCACCTTGCATCATTTGTGACAAGTTGACCCTGCTCAGTAGCCGCCACCATGGCTAGGGTTGGGAGGAAACCCTCAACTCCTCTACTATCTCTGATGCACTTTTTGATGATTCTTATATAGGCTTTGAAAGGTAAGACTTTTTTGTATACGTTCGAATCATTTTTTCTTTCATTCTAGAGTTATATTCTGGCTTTCATGGTTTCGACTGTGCTTATTGGATACATTCTTTCTTTGTTTCTTTTTTTTACCATTCCTTTCTAACTAAGGCCATCATGAAACTAGTTTTAACTCTTTTCTCTAGTCTTGATACATGCACCTTGTAGAAAATGAAAGGTAAGGCTTATCTATCTTAGACATTAGTCCATTTGTTGTAGCTTTCTTAGGCACTTTGTAGCTTTTGTTGTAGCATCTCTTTATAGCAGAGGCCATGACCATGCCTTACATTTCTAGGCATTTTTTATAGCTGTGAGTTCAAAACTCAATATTTCCCTTTTGTATCTACCACTTTGCTTGAAACTCCAAATGAGTTTGATCCTTTTGTGAGGAAAAGACTCACTCTATTGCAGGCCCATAGCTATAATGGTATTGATCTCAGTTTTCCTCCATTTCTTCATGACACCCATCACAGTTGTAGTCCTTCCTCTGAATCAAATTCAGAGAATGTTCATGTAGGTCATGTTTTATTTCATTTGGATATATCTCTGCTACTCTACAATTTCTTTCTGTAGCTCTATGAGGTGAGCATCAGTAAAGGGATAAGCCTTGGCCCCATGGACAGAAACAATGTTTCTGGTGTCTATTGTCATAGTTTTTCCATTAGGGTCAACTATGACCAAAGATGGAATTCCTTCAATGTAGAAGTAGTAGTTTAGATCCTTCTCCACTTTGTCTCCAAATAGGAGAGATAACCATGGCATTCTTTAAAAATATTCTTTGAAGGATTCTCTATCTCTGTCACTGGAAATAAACATAATCTCCAAGTCTTCACCTCTACTCTTCAGATTATTGAAGAATTTTATAAGCTTTGGAGTGAACCCTCTATAACGAGGGCAGCAATTAGGTAAGAAATATAGACAAACAACCTTTCCTACCAACTCTGATAAAGGAACATTTCTTCATCCATTGCCAATGACAAAATCTCTGATGATAGAGGTTTTTTGACATTTTGTAAAGAAGCCTGTGTTCTTCGGTTGCGGCCTAAGAAAGCATAATATATATGACATTTTCTACATTATTCAATCATTTGTTGTTTCATTATTGTTAAAATACATTACTACAATGACAGTTAGTAGGAAAAGGAATGATTATAAGTTTATTTTGTCTACTGCTCCACATGGACTCTAATTATGCCATGGATATCATAATATCATTCTCTGAATTAACTTACTTTTGGCAATTAGATCCTGACATTTGTATCATACTACAACAATGCAATAACCACTAAAGGCACTTTTTCTTTCCTATAGAATGAGAACTTGATCCATTTTTAGAAAAAAATGCAAAAAGTAATGCTTTCTCTTTATTATATTATCAATGGTTTTTGTTGTTGAAATTTTTGTCCCTGTAATAGCATGATGATAATTACATGGCTAAGAATGTATTATGAACCTCTACCTCCATTTCTTTTTTACTGTAACTATAAGTTGTTATTGTTCTTTAACACTTCACTTATCTTTCGATCTACAAGAAATACTTATTTGATGAAATCAAACATGATAAAAGGATTAAGGGGTTCACTCCCTACTATTTCCAATGCATTCTATAAATTTACTCATTTTAGTTGAAATGCTCCTTTTGCATAACATGAATTAGTATCCCTATATCATTCCTCTTCAAATTCAAGGGTAGCACGCTGAGCTCTACTCTTGTGGGAGCCCACTTTACCCCACATGTTGAAATGGTTTTCAAAATAACAACATAACTTCTCCTATACCTGCACATGAAACAAACATGTTAGTTTAAATAGTGAAGCTCAATGGTTGTTTCATTTTCAGTCTCTCTTGCATATGGATGATTTGATATCTGGCATAGTACATCATAGGAAATATATTATGTTTCTGTCGATACACACATAGGGATTCATATCCAGAGCTCTAACAAATCTTTCTCAATCATTGTAGGTTCTCATGAAGATCAAGAGCAAGGACAAGAAAGCAACAATGGAAACCAAAGACATTAAACAATCAATGATTGCTATGCTTTTCCATTCTTATCGTTGGATGCATAGTGTACTTCCTATGTTTGTACTAGTTCAGCTATTCACATGGCTTGTGTGAAACATTTGATCTATCATGCTTTCATTCAATGAAATGTTTATTCATTTTGTGTATATCTCATTTGTAAATTGAATGATCATTGTACTATAAATATGAAATAACTTATATCACTAATAAATACTTAACAAAGGATTAAATGATGAACTGAAAATCTTTCTCCTCTATCACATAAAAGCATGATAGAAATGAACCTTTCAAGCACCTCAAACTTTGAAAACATCATAGTAGATAATGTTAAAAATCTTTCATCTGAAAATAAAACTTGATGCACATCAGCTCTGCCAATTTGAGCTGCAGGTGAAAATTTGGTAACATTTCTGGCGACTTCTTCTACATGTGTTCCCGCTAAGCATCATGACTAGTTGCCTTAACTATCCATTCAGTATGGAGTCAAACACTGCTCATCTCAATCTTAGAAAACTAAAACTCAACACTTCAAACTACTCCAAACAACAACAAAAAACTAAACTGAACCAAACTGAAAGCAAACTAGAAGGCCCTAGTGGCCAGAAAACATGTGCAGTAGCACATAGGGAAAAAAAAATAACTGAAAGGAATGTGCATGAAGCACTTATTAACTAAAAATACTAAATCTATCCTACTCTAACCATCCAGAGAAGCTAATCAAACAAACACATTCACTAATTGGGTGAAATAGTTGCCTCTTCTATAGAAAATTTTATGTTTTACATGATTTTGGATAGCTACATGAAAAAGAACAATGGACAAAAGACCATGAAATAGCTGCATCATATCTTGAAGAACATATACAAGACTACTAACCTCCTCATTTGGAACATAAACACTACTACCCTGAGGTGGCAAAATAACTTGAATCTATTCTTCTTCAATTGTACTTTCATGCTCTGGCTGAATCATGATAGGAATCTTTCTATTGGCCTCCATTTTAGCAATGTATCTAATTGGACATCCTATTGACAAGATAAAATTGGAACTATTCTTATTTTCACTCTTGTCAACTACCTCCTCAACCACAACTACTTCTTGCTTTGGTTGAATCATGCCTTCAACCTCGTGCTCCTCCACAATAAAGTTGTCCTCATTTATTTGCTCATGGATCAGTATTCCAACAATGTCACTTTCATCATTTTGCTGCTCAGAACTGGGCATTTGGTCACCACAAGAATTCAACAAAGTGGTAAGCTCTCTACAAGTTGAACAGTCAGGATCTTGACAATACAAAATAAGGTTGTCTTGAAAAGGTTGATCATCTTCAGCTGGTCCACTCAATTGCTCCTCAAGGCAAGCTGTCATAGTCTCATTCATGTTAGCCTCTTCATTGTAGTACAATGGGAGCTCTAAGAAGAAAGTGGAGGCCTTATCATCATGGAGAATATGATCTAATTTAACTTCATGTTTAACCTAGTAGTTAGGATCTTCATGCAAAACAAGCATGCTAGATTTGGAAACAAAACTACCTCTTTTCTTTTCAAGATGAAATGAGGCCTCAATCTCATCCTTGCCTTTGTGAAACAACAATACAACATTTTCTGCAATATCTTTTAGTTGTCCCAAATCAATTGGTAAGTTGGGTTCCTGCGTTGTCTTCATCATCACCAACAAAAGTAGGTAGCTAATCAAACAAGGAAACTGAATCATCTTCCTTTTTTGGTTTATTCTCCATTTGATCCTGGGCAATTAATCTTTGCAATTGGAGACTTTCACCCTCCAATCTCTTTATCTTGCTTTGATTCATCATATAAACAACATTAGAAATTTTTTCAAATGAATCAAAATGCAAAGGGTTTAGTATCAAGCCTGAGACATCTTCCTATACACAAGCATTATGGTCATATTCAATTGGAAGAGCAACGCAAACAATAGCAACCTTTCCATATGAATCAACCTCTTGCACTGGTTGATCTTGTAATTTTCTTTTATCATTTTCTACAAAACAAGGAAGCTCTTTAGTGTAAACATTGATAGACTCATCAGGAGGAGTCTTTTCTTATTTGATCTTCTACCGCTGCAAAAGGTAAACCTCTAAAGCTGAATGTAGTGGATTTATCTTTCTAAGCTCCTTGATGAAGAGTAAGGTATTCTAATTAAAAAGTTCATCATTGGATTCCTTGGGTGAGGAGACTTGGATTTCTTGCGAGGAGAGATGTCACTCAAGGGGCTGATTTGCAACTATACTAGGCTAAAAATGAGTATTTTCCTCAACTTGCAAGGGATGAAGGTTTTGAAAACTTAGTATTTCAAGCTTGAGAGGCTGGTTTGGGGAATCAAGGACTATATTTTTCCTAAAACTCAGAATCTCAACTTTAGAAACACTAAGAGGTTGATTCTATTTATAACTTGGAAATTTATATTTACGAATCTCCCCTTGAGTAGGCCATTCTGGAATGATAGGAGTTGCTTGGGCTCGAGCAAGCAAAAGCTTTGTTTGTGCAGCTACCTCCCTCTCAAGATTCTCTTCAAACTGTCTCCTTTGTGTCTCCAATTCCTCGTTAGAACTAAATGTCTCAAAAGGTTGTTGCAAGTTAAACTCTTCATATTACCTTCCTTGAAACTCCCTTTCTTGTTGGTACTGATAATCTGAGCAAGCCCATTCTTCCTGCTATAAGTTATATTCATGCTACCTCTTAATCTCCTCTAATTATTGCGTGAAGTCAAACAATATACCCTTTATGCTTGCCATCTCTTCCTGTTGTTGATTATACTCATGTTGCCTCTTAATCTCATCCATCTACTTGTTGTAGTCTAATAGAATGTCTTCGAACATCCCTAATTTCAAAATTTTTAGGCTGATTGGAAGATTGGATAGGGGTGGGTATGTGGTAAGCATCCTGAGTTTTTCGACTAAAACTAGCATTATGGCTACCTCTATATGGTTGGCAAGGAGGCTGAGCAGGGGTAGGTGGGTGGTAATTATGTTGGGCATGCTAATTTTGAAAAGCCATGGAATTGAAAACAACAACATGATTGGTTTGATATGGTTGACAAGGAGCCCTATGGATAACATTTTCATAGTATGGTGGTGGATATTCATACTGACCATGAAAATTTGACATTTTTACTCATATAAAAGCTAGAAAATGGAGTGAATAGATGATTTATTATAACATGCCAGCACTTGATCATACCAAAACTAGTAAATTTGAGTTTGGAGTTGCCAGATGTCTTGTTTCCTTACCTCCAAAGGTAGAAATCACTGACATACACACCAAATATCAGTGATAAATGATAAAAAATTAGACTGAAAAAGCCCAAATTATCCCACAGGCATGCCAAAAACTATTATCAATCAGATATACACCCTATGCTAAGCTATTAACTTAGCTATCTACTGAAACATGGGAACACTCATAGGCCTGTGGGTTACCTAAACATGGAGTGAACCTCAAGAGTGGGTTGGTTCCCCTAGTTACTTCACCTAATCTAAATGACTTTCTGAGAAAAGGGATAAAAAGTTAATTGTAATTGAAATCCTAAACTCTAACAGGTGATGCACTAGAACTCTATCTATTCACTCATAATTAGCCTCACAAAAACTTTTAACCCTCACAATTCCACTTAAATTAATGCAATACATTAGTGATTTGTATGAAAGTTTGAAAAGCTAGAGGTTTTCAAAGAAAAAACATGAGTTTTATCTCAAATTTAACCCACTAAGCAAGCTAAACACAACAAACAACCTATATCATAGGAAACTCCCACACTCAATTCTGCAATAATGAGACATAGAAAAGGAATTGGAACTGAATCACAATTGAATATTTGATCATTTACTGCAAAATGAAGCAAAAAGTATGAAAAAGGAGAATGATGTTGCTCTATTGAAACTGAAAAGAGTAGAAATGAGTACAAAAAGTGTTTACAAGCTCTCTGCAGGTGAACAAGAGAGAAGAAACAATAATCTGAACTGAGAAAAAACTAAATTTCTCTCCAATATATCCTCATAGGAAAACTGCAAAAATCACTCTAAAATCTCTGCCTAAATCATTTTTCAGATCCATCCAAAAGAATTGAAAACCATCACCAAACTGAAGAAAGAAGCTGCCAAAAAGTGATCAAAAGTGGTCCCACCAAAAAAAACTTAAAATCAGGCTTTATCTGCTTCATATAGGTTCCATTTTTACTATGCTACTTGAAATTAAATCCATAATTTGTAAATTCAACTTATGACAATGTATGCATTTATTAACCATATTTGATTACATTCTAAGATATTAGATGCCATTTAATTCACATCTTAAATGTCATTTAACCATATTAGTGGCATGCAGTGCTAGAAGTAAAAGTAGATGATCCTTAGGACAATGACATTGTCATTGGCTGAAAAGTTTATTTGTCACTCATCAGTTGGTGGGCCCTCTAACTTCACTATCATTTTATGACAATGTATGCATTTTCATGGATAATTAGATTCATTTTTGGTAATTATTCTAAGAATATCTTGGATTGTTATGAGAAATTATTAAATATTCTTTAATTTACATCTTTTATTGATTGTATTCCATTAGATCAAACTATTCAACCATTGTCAATGGAAAGTGATGCTAGAAGCAAATACGTACATTGGTCATGGTAGGAAATAACACCATTGGATGATTGGTTGGGAAGCTGATGTGTCACTACTAGGTTGGTGGGGCCTCTAGCCTTGCTATGATTTTGACATTGTGTATGTATTTACGTGGATAATTACATTCTTTTTGGGTAATTACTCTTGGAAAATGTTATATTGTTTAAAGATTATCTTGAATGTCATTTAATTCACATCTTTTATTAATCCTGATTAATTAGATTAAACTATTTAATCTCATCAATGACAAGTTGTACTAGAAGTAAAAACATATATTGGTCATGATAGGCAATTACACTATTAGTTTATTAGTCAAAAAAATGATGTGCCACTACTCAGTTGCTGGGGCCTCTAACCCACCATAATTTTGTGAGTGTGTATGCATTTATGTAGCTAATTACACTATTTTTTTGGTAAGTATTCTAACAAGGTTTTATTCCATGAAGATTTTACATGTCATATAATTCATATCTTTTATTGATCCCACTTCATCAGATTAAACCATTTAACCACATCAATGGCATACGATGTTTGAAGTAAAAATAGACGTTGGCCAAGGAAGGTTGTAGCACCATTAGCCAATTAATCAAAAAGTTGACATCTCACTAGATAGTTTGGGGGAGCTTTGACATTGGGTTTGTGAGTATGATTGCATTTATGTGGGTGACTAATGTATATTATTTGATGATTCACCACTTAATTAGATGATAATTGAATAGTAAAGCATTAACAATTGCAAAAGGAAACTACAAACTATAGACATGGGCATTTATTTCTCCATTTCCTTGGCTAGAAAATAGAAGTTACATGGCTAGCTATAGCTAGCACATCATCCCTCAATTTTATAGGAACTAAAATTGATCAGATGCTTATTCCCAATACAGGCTAGAAGGAATGGAAAATGTTGTACATTTTATTTTTCCTATTTAAATTATATTTTATCATTGTGTTAAGTTCTCTTATTTGACTACTAAAAAATTAACAAATGATTTTATTGTAGCTTCCCTATATGTTTATTTCAGCATGAATGGTCCTCTTTATTTTTTAATCTATTTTGAACCTATCCATTTTTTTATGGATAACTACAATTTACATTTTAACACACTTGAAATATAAAAAATTTCCCCTATGCCATATGTCTATTTAAAGTAAATTATATGCTAAGTTTGCATTGTTTGGCACACTACATCAATGACTCTTGGATGTCCAAGTAGAAAATAAAGATTGTCAAATATGGAGGCAAAGCCATTGGTTAGAGAAGGTGACATGTTAGTTGGTGGGGCTTGTATTTGTTTTATTTTGATATAAACAATTTAAATATTTATTATTTGCACCATGTAAGGATTAAAATTGACATTAATATAGAATATTTCCACACATATTTTAATATCTCTAGGTAAAATCAAGTGAAAATTGTTTAAAATTTCTAGAATATAAATTAGTTTCTTATGCATTTTGGTATGGTAAAATCAAGTAAAGATAAAATCTAACACTAGTAATATCGTTTCTTCTATCTACATATGTTTCCCATAACTTGTATTATATATGAGATTCAAAATCATTACATGAGTTGAAGACTTGAAGTTCCCTATTTTTTAAAGGAAAGATCCTAAAACAACAACACTATTAAAACTGTACAACATTATTTATAGAAAACCATAATATTTATTGAACTATTTCCATATTTTACACTATTTACTAAAATGTTTTGTAGTAACTATTGACTTATTTTAGTCTTTCAAACTCAAATTGTTTGCCTTTAGGAATTCTTACAATTTCTTCCTGAACTTCATCAAAATCCTAAGTTTGTACCACTCTTTGCTTTGGCCCATTTAACCCATTGTTGATAATTGACTTGAGATATCTTGTATGGGTCCTTATGTGTGTGAATGCAAGAAAAAAGTTTATAAAATCTAAGTCTAAGAGTTTCCTAGTTTTTTCCTTGGGTTTTATGTCCTTTTTTCAGTTTTAGAGTTTTGAGGTTTTCCCTACCAACATGCAATCCTTGTTGGCTCCAACCTCTCCCTTGGTGCCTTTCAAATCCAGTAATTGTTTGAGGATCGTGATGTTGGTCATTCCCATTTTACCCTTCTCTTTGTGGTATGTATTCCATTACCTTCCCGAGCCCCAACCACAGTATTCTTTCTTCACAAAATTTGCTAAGTCTTTAAAGATTAGACCTTTAGTCATTCACATCCTCATTTTCTTCAGAAGCATGCTTTCAAGGATATGTCTAATTCTAGATCCCTGATATGTTTCAAATGTTCTAAGTGTTTTAGGATCACAAAGTTGGATGGGGTAAGTTCCTCATGTTTCAAGTAGAAGGTTTTAAGGTGGTGGCCCAATTGTTGAAGCTCGATGAGTTATTTATCTAGTCTTTTAGACTTTGAGCTTCGAGGAGTCTCTTGATATTTTTCTCATATGGAGGATTTCTAGCGAAGGCTTCGATCATATTCCTCAATAATTCCATATTTCTATAAGATTTCTAGTTCATAGTATCATAGAGGTTCTTGTTCTTTTTCTTGAGTAGAAGATGATTTGATGAAGGCTCAAACCCTAAAGTCCCACAAGTTTACTTTGTCATATATTTCTTTGAAATTTTTCATTTGGAGATGTTCTTGTTCTTCTACTTTTGATGTAGATGTTATAGCAGAAACCTGATCCCTGAAGCCTGATGGTTTCTCTTTGTTACCTTTTAAGACTTTAGTGATTGGGGGTCTCTTTTGTACCTTTTAAAATAAGAACATGTTATGATAAGGGCTCCATTTCTGAAACATGATGCTTCCTTTTGTCCCTTTTGGATTTTGGTAATTGGGGTGTTTTTCTTGCCTTTTCAATATGGAGGTCAGTTCGGTAATGGCCCAATTTTCAAAATCTGATGGTTTCACCCTCTTTCACACTTCTCAAAGTTGTGTGGTACTTCTACTCATGATATAGAAGTACAATACATGGTAGAAGTCAGATATGTCAAGGCTTGACAAATTTTCCTTCCTTGTGTATAGGCAACTCATCATGAGACAAGACTTCATAGTGATCCTCTTGACCGCCATTAATGTTCATCCCAGAGCTTGATGGAGTCTTACATGATTTTTTTGTGCCTCCATGCTACTTTAGCTACATCATTGATGAATTACTATACTAGGGTATGTGCAACATGTGATTTTCTAAAGATTTCCTTAAACAACCCATGTGGGCATTATGTACTAGGCTTGGGCATCCTACAAACATGTTCACCACTCCTCTGTCACCTAGGCTGATATAGTGTGAATTTTAATGCTATATCTATATGTTTTTTAATATGTTAGTAGTTGTTGGTCTTTGATCCATCATTCAAGAAGAAGGATTCAATATTAGGTCTAGGCCATGTGTCATTTCCCAGAGATGAATGAATGTAATGGACTATGTCTTCAACCTCTCATGTCTTCATTCTAGTTTAGCAATGAGGGTAAAGTTATAATTTTGTGCTCTATTTTTGATCTGTATTGAGTTTTTCTCTCCTTTGTAATGGATGTTTAGCATTCATGATTGATACAAGTAACTAATTTTTTCATCTCTCTAAGACTTCACATTGTGTTTCTTAGAAGATTGTATGCTTATGTTGTGGATAAGTGGACATTTTTGTAGCTTCAATTTTCTACCCTAACCTCTATTATAGTCTTTATGAGTCTGTGTGAGTTATTTTATCCTTTGAGATCATTGTTGTGTTATGACTCAAGTCTAACAAGATAAATTATTTCTTTGAGCCTTAAGCTTAGAAAGTTAGATTAGGGTTAGTTACATTATTTCTGTGTGCCTTAAGCTTAGAAAGAGGAACTATCCTTCTCTAGAGGTCTGATCTCATCTACAGGGTCCCACACCTTGAAATCATTCCCATTGTCTCATTGAAATGTTTTGATAGTAGGTCTAGACAAGTTCCAATTTCATTGATACTCAACTCTAATTGAAGAGTTAAGCTAAGAAGGTTGGTTCTATTATTAGCCTGTTACAAGTTTGAAGACATTCTACAAGTACTTGGTGACTCTTTTAAAGATTGTACCTAGCTCTTAGGGGTCAGACCTATTAGATCCTACTTTAAAAGAATATTTTGAATAATTTTTAATACTCTAGTATGTCAAACTATTGTGGAAGTTATGGGTATTCTAGGCTCCATCTTGTCAAAATGCAACTTTAATGCCTCCCTATTAGACATATCAAACCCAAAATGCTTATGGTTTCATCCCAGATGGCCCTACTATAGGAAGTCACCATAATTCTCAACATGTTTTCCTCTCTCCCCCCTTGGTCAACCTTCTTAGCAACCTACCTATGCTTATATTAATAGCCCCAAGAAGAATTTGTTTCTCCCAATCAGCATGGTTACCTTCCCAGTGACGAAGATATTGATAACATGGATTTTGTTAGTACTAGAGATGTTTTTCTAGAATTCAAAAGAAGGATATATGATATTAAATGAGATAAGAAGTGTAACTTGTAGGAAGATGGGTTTTCTCATCAAGATTATCTTCCCTAGTAGGGATAGAGGAACAAGACAGGACTTACCAAGAAAATCTTGCTATACACATTGTAGCTTAAGAAGATAAAATGAGGCAAATGCTTGCCCAAACCCAAAGGCAAGAAACGTAATTAGTCCACTCTTTTTCCAATTCCAAACCAACTTCCCCTAAAACTATGAATCAACCTATTGCAAAGAGGGCCTCCAATTTCAAATTTCTAAGCTTCAGGAAGGACTAGCCTTCTGAAACCCCACACAAACCTCCCAATTTCAAAATACCAAGTTTTAGAGACATGCATCCCATGCCAAAACCCATCCCTATGTAGACTCATCCTACTACTCCCCAGGAACAATCTTTTTAGAAGATCTTCCCCTTCAAGAAATTCAAGAGACCCTTTAGGATCTCATTCCCATCCATCTTCCTTCTTGTCCTATCACCATTTCACTTTCTAAAGGTGGACCCATTTTTTAAAAATCTACTTGGTTAGATGAGGGGTGCTATCACAATAGTGTGTCCCACTTATGGGACATCCTGATTTTTGTCTGAAACCACATATTTTTTAGAAAAAATAATGATTTAAGCCTTGAGGTGTTTCATATAAAGGGTTTTAATTGAAAGGTTTGATAAAACCCCAATAGATCAAATCCCCTTGGAAAGAACCCCCTAGTCTTAAATCAAACCCTCGATGGAGTCTCCTCCGCACCTATTAAAATGTCAACAAAAAGAAATTTTGCTTCACCTTTTGGGGGATCAAATGAAGTCATTCAAAAATTTTATTTTGTAAATATGTAGCCCTTAATATAACCTTTCCAAAATGTATGATTTTTAATATGTTTCATTTGATTTTATATTTATTTTCTATTTTCTAGTGAATGTAGGTTTTTCATCAAACATCAACTTCTTTATTCCACACAAGCAAAAAAATAAAAAAATACAGAAAAAATATTCTAAAAAATATTTGTACACTAGGTATTGATGTCCTTGTTTCACTAAAAAAAATAATTTTGATATATACACAGCAAGTTATGCCTGATGACATACACCTATGTCCAAATCATAGTTATCCTGACTTCAAAAATTAATTAAAAAAATATGTAACAAAAAATTATGAAAAAATATCCATCCACTAGATATTGAAGTTAAAAATCTATATTTTAAAAATTAGAATTTTATCCTTTCTAGAAAAACTGTAATGCTAGATGACATAAATGTTACTTTCTTAAAATGATGTTTACTATTAAAAACTAGTTATTAAAGGAGACGTTGAAAGATTCATGATTTATTTTAAAAAAAAAATTAAAAAATATATTTGGAATCTACACACAAATCACTAGTTTGCATCATCTCCAAATTGTTAATGGTTAGCTTCTATAGGTTTCATAAAGTGAAGATTTAGTTAAAAATGCTGATATCAATGTCCATCTTTGCCAAAAAGTGGGACTCATTATTGTAGGATTATCTTGAGAAGGAGGAGAAGGTGCTTGAGGCAAAGGGGAAATGGTCTATTGTTTGTGATCTCATATGCATTGAGATGATGGAGAGCATACCGATGCCTACTGATGAGTGTCAAATTGCACTCATAAAATACACCCCTTTTTGCTTCTCTTTTTCCCCTATTCAGTTCATCTTCCTTGTGTCTGCACTCAAATAAGTTAGAAAGATTGTTCTATTTTGTGATTAATTAAGATAGATTACTTGAGATTAGAATTTCTAATTAGATGACTAATGTACGTGGGATTAATGGAAAAATGCAGAATTTCTCTTTCCTTTTTGAATCAGCAGGTGTAAATGTCAGAAACAACAATTTTGTGCATCTCCAGAGATCGTCTTCAATGATCTCCAGAGACCATAACAAAGAACAGTGACACCTGGTGTTTTGAAGATATGGGGAATGACTCTTCGGAGCTCTGTGAATGTCTAGAATATCTCCGGAGCTACAGACAGGAACAGCTATCTCTGGCGCCTCCTGAGAACAGGGCATGTTCCAGATAGAGCTGCCACCCAGACACTTCAGCAGCAATCCTAATACCCCCCTCACTTCACTCAAATCATCACCTGATTGGTGAAGGGTCAACTATCAGTTAAACTACTGAAGTTTTATCTTTCCAAAGATTTTGCATGAGTCACAAATTGAACTAATCCAATATTCTTATTTTCAGGGCTTTGATGCCCAAGTGTATTAAGACCTAAACTTAGACCTCTGAGTGGAATTATGTTCCACTCAAGTATACCTTTCTTGCATGATGATCTTTCATAAGTTAGACAGTTAAGTACAAATAAGAGATGGTGTCATCTCCTAGAGAGACTGATAGATAAGTTCAGTGATATATCATCACTCTTTTTATATATACTTTCAGAAATAGTAATAGAACAACAATGATAAAATTATTCTGATCTTTTAGAGATTTCAGTTTTTCTATAGCCATACATTTTCATGAGTATAGAAATGAATGAATTGGACTGAGTTTAGTGTAGATCATCTTTTGTGTTGATTTCCTGCAATAGCCTTCAGCCTCAAAGGTGCGGAGCAAGGGCCCACTCTCACCAATCAGGCAGGAGGCTAGTATCTCTGTTTTATTGTTTCAAGTTTTCTTTTATAAAGGTGTTTCCTATTTTAATAGATAGATGCATGTTATTGTTTCTTTGCTTTGAGTACATTTCCTGTTTTCTTCTGTTTTACAAGCATTCATTCCATTTATCCAACAAGCAGATAGATTAGTCATTCTTTTGAGCATTAGGATTAGCTACAAACTGGTCACTTAGAATCCCTAGTTGCAGACAGCCATGGACATAGCCCTGGTTCTTTGACATCTAAAAATAGATTAAATGATGAGGTACAGCAACAACCTGTCACATACAAAATAAGAGGTAGAACTTTTTGGACCTCATACACAATGAAATGTTTGACCTATGCACCATATTGAATCCTTGGGCTTATTATTCATCCAAGGATTTTTCCCTTTATTTTTATGAAGTGCACAAAGGAGGATGTAGGGCCTGCAAAGTAGAGGTCTTCTATTGCAAATATAGCTTGCATTATGGTCTATCAAGGATGAAATTGAGGGATGTGGTTATAACATGTCCTTGATCACTCTTCAAGTTGAGAAGCACTCACAAATGTGGGAAGAAAACTCCATTACTTATCTTGAGGAAGGATTTATAGATGAATTTGTCACGAAAGCTTCAAGAGATAATGATGCTTCCCTATTTGATGAAATGCCTTCTTTTGTTGACAAATATGAAGAAAGCACATTGATGGTCATGACAACAAAGGTTTTGGGATAACATATGGAGGTTGAAAATGATGATGAGAAGCTAGTTCATGAGGACAAGAATGATGGTGAAGTCCTCATTTAGGAAGAGGAGTGTGAAATCATCCCTACCTTATCAGATGGCGAGATTGATGTGCATAGGGTTCCCCCTCAAATTGAATGAATTATCTAATAGGAACTTGTTTTTCAGGAAGAGGATCCTAATGCAGTTTTGAAATTTTATGAGATTTACCATGAGGCTATAGTGAGTCCTTTTATGCAGAAGAGATAGGAGGAGCTTGAAGTAGCCCATTTTTGGGATGAGCTAGAAGACTTCTGCTCAAATTGTGATATCAAGATAGCATCCCTTAAGGACAAAATCCAAGAACAACATCGACATAAAGTGGGGTTGGACATACTTCCAAATGAGCCACATGAGAAAGAGCATCCAGACTAGCAAGGTGATGAAGAAGTAGAGCATATGCATGAAATCAACCATGTTAGTTTGCACACTATTTCAAGGGGGTGTCATATGAGCCATCTAGCCCAACTGGTGACATATGAGAAGAAGTCGCCACTTTTCATGCTTTCTCTTGAGAATCAAGTTGAGCATCAAGAAGAGTAGGATCATCCCACTCATCTACTTCAAAATAGCTACCATCAAAATCAGCTCAAGTGGATTAGTGAGTTTGTTTCCATCATTGGGGGGTGTTTCATCAGTTTGTTGTATGCCCACCCTTTCCCCAACTCTTGTTAACTACCCACAAGCATGGGAAGCATTATGAAATTGATTAAGAGGGGCAGTTAGTTTGAAAAAATAGTAAATGGCTATGTTTGAGTCTTTTCCTTGGTTAGTTTACTTTAGTTAGGTTTGCAGGCTTTCTTTTCCTCCAAGTGCTCTTCCACAAGCTGCATTCTCATTAGGAGAATGTATGCTTTGTTTTTATCATTTTGCCTTGCATTTTGTTGTGGGGTAGTTTCAATTATTTTTGTTGGTTATTATGTGGCTCTTCTTGACTCTTGTGCCCAATGGATGCTTAAGGCCACTAGTTTCTTCATGTTTAGTAGGAAAACATGCCCGAAGTGTCATCAAAATATTAAACTATTTGAGTCTTTCAGACTCAAATAGTCTTCCTTTAGGAAGTCTTACAATTTTTCCTTGAAGTTCATAAAAATCTTAAGTTTGTACTCCTCTTTGCTTTGCTCCATTTAACTCATTGTTGATAACTGATTTGAGACATCTTGTATGAGTCCTTATTTGTGTGAATGCAACAAAAAAGTTCATAAAATCTAACTCTAAGAGTTTCTTGGTTTTTTCCTTCAGTTTTATGTCTTTTTTAGAGTTTCAGAGTTTTTGGGTTTTCCCTATCAACATGTCATCTTTCTCAACTCTAAACTCTACCTTGGTACCTTGCAAATATGCTAAGCATTTATAATCACAATGTTGAGAATTCCCATTTTTGCCTTCTATTTGTGGTATGTACTTCATTGTTTGCTTGACCCACAGTCCCTAGTATTCTTTTCTCACAAAATCCATTAAGTCTTTCGAGATTGAAACTTTATTTTTTTGCATTCTTGTTTGCTTTAGCGACATGCTCTCAATAGTATGTCTAACCCTCAATCCATAATATATTTGAAAAGTTCAAAGTGTTTTGGGATTACAGAGCAGATGTGGTAGGTTCTTCACTTTTTGAGTAGAAGGATATAAGGTGGAGGCTTTATTGTTGAAGCTTGATGAATTTTTTGTCTAGTATTTCAGACTTTAGGCTTCAGGGAGTCTCTTGTTTTTTTATCATATGGAGGCTTTCCAGTGAAGTCCTGGACCGTGATACCTGATAATTCCATATTTGTCTAAGTATTTCAGGATCACACTATTGGAGAGGTTCTTGTTCTCCTTCTCGAGTAGAATATGATATGACAAATGCCTAAACCCTGAAGTCCAACAAGTTTACTTTGTCTTATGTATATTCAAACTTTAGTATTCAAAGATGTTCTTGTTCTACTTTTGAGGTAGATGTTATAGAAGCAACCCAATCCTTGAAGCCTAATGGTTTCTCTTTGTTCCCTTTTTCAGACTTCAGAGATTAGAGTTCTCTTTTACACCTTTCCAAATGTCACACCCCAAATTTTGACTATGTTTTACTTTTTACTTACATGTAATTAGTAGTTGATTATACATGATTTAATGATTTGATGTTATGTGAAAATTTTAGGATAAATCAATGATAACATTATTTTATGTTTAGAATTAAACATGTGATTATATTTCATCATGATTATTTCTTCATAAGATATATGAAGTGACTAATGATTCACTAATCCTAGAATGGATTGTAGATTCTAACTAGGAAAATAGGTTTTCCACCCTACAAGAAAGAGAGGGAGATCATCATCAGAAAGAAGTAAATAGACGTCTTGATAAGGACAACTTGTTTCCATCTAACTCTTGTGCTTGCATTGTTAGTGAACCCTTATCGAGTTTGCTAAGTTGTGTTCGATTGTTTTGTTCTAAGGTAGTTTTGATTCGACAATCATCAATTTGTCATCAAGATCCTTTGGCTTAGGGTTTGTTGAAAACTAAGGATAGTATGACCATAAACAAGATACAATCAATAGTCATTATCTTCCTTATGAGATATGAATATAGTATATATTATTATAACTAATTAAATATTAGTGGTAAAGCTATTTCATTATTGGTGATTTCTAATAAGTTTTCTATTTTGATAACCTATCTTTGTTTGCATTTACGCAAAATAGAGAGGGGGATAAAATGATGCAGAGTCAGGTTTGGATAACTTGAACACAAAATAGACAATCCAACTTTGCAATCTTCGAACTCAACTTAGTGGATTTCTCTCACAATTCTTTAATCTCTCTAGTAGTACTTCAAACAAAGGTTTTCCTTCATAACTCTATGGGAAGACCTAACATCTAGAATATGAACACCTTTACAAATACCCTTTATGCCATTTGACAACATATCAAATTGTAGATTGGGTTACTTTGTAATGAAGCCTTCAAATTTGGACTGCTACTGCTCAAATCAGGCCTAATTAGGCTTGAACATCAAGGAAACAATGGGGTTTTCAACCTCTAGGCTTCCCAAACATGCCACATGGGGTCTGAATAGCCAACTTCTTACAACTAGAACAATTTCCAAATGGCCTTTCCACAAAACCCTAAACCTACTTCACTCTTAAGCCTAATATATGATGATATTAGGCTAGGGCATCACCTTGTTTGCTCCAAACTCCATCCCCTGCTCTTGCAACATTTAAAAACAAAAAATGCACCCTAAATACATCCATTCCACCAATTATGAGGCCTTTTCACTAGTGGAATGGACCTAAAACCATTTTTATTCAACGAAACCCACCCTAACTAGGGTTTCTAGCGGTTTATAGTAAAATTGCTCTAAATCACTCCAAACATAATGAAAGTAGATAAAATCACATGGAACTAATAGAGGATTAAATACATCATCAATTCCTATGAACCTTAGATCATTTCTAGGTTGTACGGGGCCGTACTATTCTATGTAGCAGCAAGGAATCACTTGAAAATGCAGAAAAATAGACTATCTTTATTGCTCAACACAAAACTTCACACCTGAAACTTATCTCGGCCTCAACAAGGCTCATTTAAACACTTTTCAATCAAAACCAACCATTTCCCAACTATTTTTTCAAATCCCCAATGGTTCATCTTCCCTTAAACACAAAATTTTCTTGTGTAACTTTTTGCAAATTGATAACTTTTCACAAAACTGACCCCACATGACCCATACAAACACAAAACATGAGACATGGTTTTAAAAGACCTTATTACAACCAAAATGACTTAAGGACACCAAAATACTAACACTTTGCAACTTTTTCCATGAAGACCTAGGTGCCTTGCACTGTACTACTAGGTAAAACAAAATTTCAAGTTCCGCTTGAGAGTATATCTTCAACTATTGCATCATGCTTTTTGATGTTTTCCTCTATCATCCAATTTGCATCCTCCATGGGGAGGCCTTTCCGCTTCACCAAGTACTCATAGTACACCTTGTTCCTTATTCTTTTCACTCCTTTGGTGTCCAAGATGCACTCCAACTTCAAAGGTTGACTTGGTGGTAAATCTCAAATCCATTCTTCATATGAATATATTGATGAGCCTATAATTTCACCTGCAATCACATCTCCTTTATAAGGGTAAAGATCAAATATATTAAAAATAGGAGAAATGGTAACATTAGGAGGTAGTTCTATTTCATAGGCATTTTCTCCAAACTTGTGGACAACTTTGCATGGCCCTATCATCTTTATGTGGAGATTTGAATATTGTCCTCTTGGGAACCTCTTCTTCCTCTAAGATGAGCCAAAACTAGATCTCCAACTTTGAAGTGAACTTCTCTTCTTTTCTTATTAGCATTATGCTTTTATTTGTCCACACTCTTTTGGAGTTTATCTTTGACCTGCTGGTGTATTTCTTGCATGGATACTGCAAACTCCTCACCTTCAGTACTCCTTTCCATTCCACTCACATCTCTCAGTTCAAATACCCCCCTAGGCTGCAATCCATACAAAATCTCAAAAGGGGTTTTACCAAAACTTCTATTCACATAATCATTGTATGCAAACTCATCTTGGGGTAGGATCAGATCAAATTATGTTGAGTGTTCTTTTGTCGAGCATCTAAGGAGGTTTCTAAGGCTCCTATGCAGTACTTCAGTCTGGCCAACAGTTTGGGGATGATATTCAGAGCTAAAAGTCAAATTTGTACCTAGTTTCTTCCAAAGGGTTCTCCAAAAGTGACCCACAAATTTATTGTCCATGTTTGAAACAAGAGTCAAAGGTAATCCATGGATTCTGACCACCTCCTTAAAGAACAACCCTACAATGTATGAGGCATCATTTGTACTCTTACATGGTATAAAGTGTGCCATCTTACTAAAGCAGTCCACCACAACAAACACTGAATCAAAGCCTCTTTTAGTCCTAGGCAAATCCATCACAAAATCCATGTTTATGGACTCCCAAGGTCTATTTGGGATTGGAAATGGTTGATATAGACCTGCATTAGTGCTACAACCTTTGGCCCTTTGACAAACAACACACTTTTCTACAAATTTTCTCACATCACTTTGCATCTTTGGCAAATAATAGTGCCTTCTTACCCATTCCAAATTCATGTAAACACCAAAGTGACCTACAAGGTTACCACTATGCTTTTTCTTAATCAAATTATCTCTCATAGAGCATTTAGGAATACAAAGTTGAGCCCCCTTAAACAGTAAACCTTCTTGAATCAGAAAATCAGAATTCTCTTCATGAAAAGTGCCATTGAATTGGTTACAAAAAGGATACATCTTTCTGAAATCATCATCCTCTACATACATATAGTTTTCAAAGCATCAATCCCTACACTTTGTAACTAAATTTCTTGGAACAACAATGTCCTTTTGCTCAATGCATCTGCCACCTTGTTTGACTACTCCTTCTTATGCTTGATGGTGAAGGTGAAACTTTGTAGGCACTCTACCCACTTCACATGTTTGTGGCTAGGTTTTTCTTGGCCATTAAGGAACTACAAAACATGGTTGTCAGTAAAAACAATGAATTCTTTAGGTAGGAGATAGTGTCTCCACTTCTTAAAAAATTTCACTATAGCATACAACTCCAAATCATAAGATGAATACTTTTTCTTTGCCTCATTGAGTTTTTCACTGAAGAAGGCAACATTCCTACCCTCTTGGCTCAATACTATCTGAATGGCATACCCACTAGCATCACATTCAATGGTGAAAACTTTGTTAAAGTCAGGCAATGCTAAGATAGGTTGTTGTTGTGCTACCATTTGTTTTAGATATTGGAAACTATTTTCTGCCTCACCAAACCATACAAACTTCTTTCTTTTGTCCCCTTTTATTATGTCAATGATTGGAGCACATATCTGACTAAAATTCTTAACAAATTTTCTATAAAAACTGGCTAGGCCATGGAATCTTCTTACCTCACTTTTGATGTTGGAGTAGGCCAGTTGAGAATAGCCTCCACCTTACTAGAATCCATCTTCAAAGAGCCCTTTGAGATTACAAAGCCAAGATACACCAATTCTTCCATCATAAATTCATATTTCTTCACGTTTATTATCATCTTTTCTTCATTCAATCTTTTCAAAACCAAGTCTAAATGCTGCAAATGTTCCTTTTTAGTTTTGGTAAAAACAAGAATATCATCCAAATAGACAACCACAAAATTAACAATGAAGTGTTTTAGGACTTCATTCATCAATCTCATAAAGGTACTTGGTACATTTTAAAGCCCAAAAGGCATGACAAGCCATTCATATACCCCCTCATTTGTCTTGAAGGTTGTTTTCCATTCATCCCCCTCTCTAATTCTGATTTGATGGTAGCCACTCTTGAGGTCTATCTTAGAAAAATAACATGCGCCTCCTAAACAATTTATCAAGTCTTCCATTCTTGGTATGGGGAATCTATACCTTATGGTAATCTTGTTAATGGACCTTGAGTCAGTGCACATTCTCCAATCTCCCCCCTTCTTTGGTGCTAAAATGATAGGAACAACACATGGGCTATGACTATCTCTTATTAGGCCCTTGTCAAGCAACTCTTGGATTTGTTTCCTAATCCCTTCATTCTTTTTTGAGGTCATTTTACATCTTGTTTTGTTAGGTAGGTTTGCCCCTGGTATGAAGTCTATATGGTGGCTCACATCCCTTATTGGTGGTAAAGAGTTAGAGAGTTCATCTACCAGAATGTCCTTATACTTGTTCAATAATGCTTGGACATCTCTAGGCACATCATCAACCTTTTTTGTTGTCATAATAGTTTTTGGTCTGATCACAATGGCAAAACCTTCTCCACCCTATTGCTTCATGGTTTTCAAAAACTTCTTTTTTTCTACCAGATTACACGAGACCCTACTTGTGTATCTAGGCCTTCATCTTGCAATGGTGTGAGGGTGATTGAGATCCCATCCTTTTCTATCACATAAGTGTTATTTTGCCCATCATTTTTAGCCTTCCCATCATATTTCTAGGGCCTTCCTAAAAGCAAATGACAAACATCCATTGGGATGATGTCATAAAATATTTTGTCCTTATACCCTCCTATGTTAAATTCCACCCAAGTTTGTTCATTTACTAGGAACTATTGTCCCTTATTCAACTAGGAGACCTTATAAGGAGTGGAATTTAGTATTATTTTTATTTTCAACTTATCTACAGTCTCAAGAGAAACTAAAGTATTTGTGCTACCCAAATCAACAACTTTGCAAACCTTACCTTGAGACTTACATGTGGTTCTAAAGAGACATTTCCTTTTTGGAGGTTCTTTCACCATAGAGACTTTAATTAATTTTCACCTCATCATAAGTGATTCACTAATTTCTGGAGTAGCATGCTGTGATGGAGAGTTTACACTCTCATTGTCCTCTTCTTGTACCAATTGAGTTCTTCTTTCTCCTCCATGTCAAGTGGTGGGCTACTTTCTAGGACATTGCTATTCTTGATGACCAAACATATTGCACTAATAACACTTCCCTGTGAATGCATTTGATCCTCTTCCTTGACCTCCAAATCTACCCTTATTATTGTTTCTCCTTCCCCTAAAACTTCCCCTTTATTTAATTTTTTTTCTTGAGACTGACATGTTTCTCCTTGTGGTTTCTGGGACTATCCTCTTCGTCCAAATATTCCTCTATCTCTGAAACTTCTTCCTCTAGCCCTACCTTGCATCTCTTGCCTTTTCTTCAACTTTTCCTCAGCCTTGATGGCCAATTGGTAACATTCTTCCACCATTCTTGGAGTGGTGAGGCTCAATTCATCCTAGAGGTTATACCTTAGCCCATTCATATATCTTTCTATTGTTTCTTCATCATCTTCTATATGACCTTCTCTAAAAGTTAATTTATAGAATTCCTCTATATAGGTTTGCACATCCATCTCCTTTTTTTTGAGATTTTGAAGCCTCTTAAACAATTGAATTGTGAGGACCGCCCTTTTTACTACTGTTGTTATGACTATTTACAGTACTGTTATTGTTACTTTCATATTTGTGGGATAGCAGTTCCCGAAATTTGTCAGACTATTTAACTTTATTATGTTTTCGGAAAAACTAATTGGGTGATGTTTGGATAAGTTACTTTTCAGAAAAATGAATTAGGTGATGATGGAAAATTGTAATATGATTTTTAATTATGTTAAATTGTACTAGGGCATGAGAATGCATGTGTTATTTAAGTTGCTTCGGCTATGATGAATTTATGTGGTTACTGATCTTGTAATTGAGTGTGCAGGGACTACTAATCAAACCACAGATTTCGGAGATCATTCCACACCTTGTTATTTGTTATTCCCTGTTAAGCCGATCTGGTTCCACGAGGAACCAAGATCTCTTTGTGTTTGATGTCATGATGTAATGTGGTCTTTCGTATGGTCGAGTGGGTTAGGTTACCCTCATGTAACATTATTTTTTTATAAGTAAGTGTTGTAAAGAGATTGAATTTGAAATTTCTATTTTTTTTATTTAAATTATGAGGCCCTTTTTCTTGTGCTTTACCTTGACCTGGGGTGTCTTGTATGGGTTAAAATTGACCCTGGGTTCTACCCCATGGGTCCAGGGGCCCATTTGGCATGGGTAACCCTTGAGTAACCTCCATCTAGTCAACTTAACCTTCCCCTGAAGTTAAGTGGCGAAAATTGGAGGTAGGAGGGGACATGATGGGTTGTACCAACACTCAACCCATCCCCTCTACTTTTCCCTAGATAAGAGATGCCATCCATTAGTGAAAGTCACCTCTTCTTTAGTAAGATTCCCCCATGTACTATGGGGACACCCATGTGAAGAAAGGAGAAAGAGGCATGGGTCACCTGTCTTGTTCCCATTTAACTCTTTTTTTTATTTCTCCCATGAGAAAGTGGAGTCACATGAGAGGAATAAGGAGTACCCTTGGGAATGGAGAGTGACATAAGCCACCTGGACAGAATAGTGGTTTTTGGGAAGGGTGAGGAGGTGACAAGTGTCACTTCCCCATTTCTCAAAATTAGAAGGAAAGAGAATTTTGGGTTATTTATTTTAAAATTTTGGGATGAGAGGGAGTTAGTTGAATTTTGGGGAAAAACTTTCATTTTGGCCTTACCAAAAATAGAGAAGTTAGTTTGGAAGATAGAGAAGGGAGAGGGAGTTGGTGGCTAAGGTTGGAAGTGAACTCTGTGGACTCTGCAACAACTTCATCCCAGGAGGGCTTTGCAAGGTTGGTCTGAATTTTACCTTTGTTTTGGTAGAACTAAAATGTGCATGAAATGTGTGTGAAATATGTGTTTAAATTTGTTTTCTGTGGGTTCTTGTCGGGTTGTTTGACAGAGCGTCTCCCACTTGGGAGAAATGCTCATCACGTTTGGGGTAGGGGAGGAGAGATCCTCCTCGGGTGCATACTTGTGTCCATCTTTTGGGATGTTGAAAGCCTTGAGGGAATGTATCTGTGACTGTATGTTTGACTTGAGAGTCATATACAGATTTCTTACAAATTGTGATCACACTTGGTTGAGACCAAGAGAAATTAATATTAGTTCATTTATCTGTCAGGGTGACACTCTGGAGTCGAGTGTGTCCACTCTCCTGCCCCTTATGAAACTCACTGTAGTTGAGTTTCCGTATTGTGTAAAATACCCACGGGTGTATGTGTGCTTTGGGATTGTTGTTGTTTCTGTTGTGAAGTGGAGTGTTTGAGTACCCAGGTGTGAGTATGGTCTCCCTAGCTCGGGGGTGACCCTCTTGCGGGTCTACGGTAGGGAGGAGAGCTAGACGAGTGGTCTTTTCTTCTTGTTTGTCTTTGATACGCAGGTTTTTCTCTTGGAGCTTCTGGTTGGCTATTTATGAAGAAACAGTTCATCTTCTTGTCATGAGAATTAGGCCTGGTTCATTTCATAGAGATGAAGAGAGAACACCTCTCTTGTTATTGTTGTAAATTAATGATATTCTGGGAGTGAAAAAAATCACCTCCCTGATCTTGTTATTATTGGACTTTTATTGGTTGTCATAAGTTTTCAGTGGTATACTGTTTGGGAGGAGAAAGTTCATATCTGGGAAGTTGGTATTCATGATTGAGAAGCTGTAATATGAATGTGCTTAAATTTTAAGTTGATGTTTGCAAACTTTGTTCAATAGCAATTTTTGTGTTTCAAGTATTACTGAAAGGAACAAGTTCGTTTTTGCAATTTAATCTGAGTTGTTTACATTTGAAAGTTTGGAATTGCTTCACTGAAATGCTAATTTTCTTTATAGTTCAATGTTAAAATGGAAAAGACAGTTTTAAATATTGGAGTTATTCTCATGGATTCTGATAATTTAGAGGAAATCTAGCATGTAAATATATAATCTGTTTGTAAATTTACGAAGTCTTAAATGTTTATGAAAATGGAAAATTTATACTTATAATAAGGGGATAGCTAGTTACCATTTCTATCAATTTAGTAAAATTGGGATATATATATATATATAATTGTTATGACAATTTCTTATAACAGGTTGATTTGGAGAAAATGCATAAAGTAGTGAAATTGAGAAATTTAGGAATTAGTTAAGCACATATAAGAATATTTTTATATATAAATAAATTTAAATATATGTATATATATATATATATATATATATATATATATATATATATATATATATATATATATATATATATATTTCATATTTTGAGTAATTATCATTTTCTAGAATAATAGAGAAATTGAAAGTAAATTATCATTTTTATGAGATTGACTGATAAATATCAATATAAAAATAGATATATATATATATGTATATATATATATATGAAATATATATATATATATATATCTCTAATTATATAATCATTGATAAATATAAATATATATATATATATGAATATATATATATATATATATATATATATATATATATATATATATATATATATTTTATTGTTGAGAGAAATCAACGAATAGCACATAAGAATGGCGATCCAAATTTAAGCCGCGGATAGAAAAAACACAGTCGCTATTTACAATGGGCGGTGGGGAGAAAACCCCACCGCAGGTTTTTTGTTACATTTGGAGGTGTGGAGTGGGGCGGAGCCCCACCCACACCCCACGTCGTGGGAATGTGGGTGGGGCTCCGCCCCACTCCACATCCCCCCCCCCCCAATCCCTTATGCCTCCCGCGGCCTGCACAGGCCCGCCGCTCTGCGGCCACCCCGACCCTGCTTCTCTATCACAGCGGCCACCGCCGCCCATGGCCGCCGTCGGCTGTGTCATCTAATGCAATAAAATGTTAGGGCTTGGGCCCTAACATATGATTGGTTTATTTAAATATAAATACAGTTTTTATATAACTCTATATATAGGCATATATATATTCTATATATGTCTATGTATATAGCTATATATATAATATAATAATGATTATATATCTATCTATATCTATATATATATATATATATAGATATAGATATATAAATCGTGGTAAACCAATTTCGTCCTATGCATAGACATTAAAATAAATATAATATATATATATGTATATATATATATATATATATATATATATATATATATATATATATATATATCGATATATATAAATCGTGGTAAACCAATTTCGTCCTATGCATAGACATTAAAATAAATATATTATATATATATGTATATATATATAGATATATATATATATATATATATATATATATATATATATATATATATATATCATATCGATAGGAGTAAATCTATGAACCATTTTGTTGGACCCTCGTTTAAAATCGTTATAAACTATGTCTCATGGATATAGAGAAAAAAAAAATATATAACAATTATATTCTCACAGTAGATGTTATTAAGTGTTGAACACAACAACCAAAGAAGATATATTACCATGAACAGAGTTTTATAAAGTGGTGAACCACCTACATCTATTGACAACGTCATACGAGTCACAATCAGTGTATGAATCGTAATTAAGAGTAACAGTAACAACAGTAATTCTAAACAAGAGAAAATAAAATTATAATGTAAAAGAGAGTTTAGGAATATTCAGTGATACTCTAGAAAGAGTTTCTCGGAAGTTTCAAGTATTAATGTACTAATAATCACCCAGAAAATGAAGAGGAAAATTACACAACTCCTTGCTCAAAAGAACACTGGAAATAAACTTAAGAAGCCACCACTGACAATCCATGTGGCCATATTAATCTCAACTGTAGCAAACGATCTCATATGTAAACCTGTAAGAGGTTCCGAAGAAGAAAAAACTAACATTGGAAAACACAGAGGAGAAAATGCGCGACATTTCTCACACGGGATAAGAGAACTAAGTTGACGGACCCTTCTGCCAAATTTGCTTAGGAACAAGTTGACTAAGTATATACGAAGAGGAGGAACCTAGATCGGGGAAGATTAGGAGACCGAGTCCAGCGAAATAGTAAACCAGCCTTTGTGACCTAGATCATCCTGAAATTAGGTTTAATATCAACAATAGTTGCAATAATAACCCTGATTGACGTAAATCATGAAGAAAGGTCAGGATGCACATAAAGAAAGCATAGAAAATGAAAGAGAGAGAGAGACCGAAATATAAACACACTAAATGAACTAAGAAATAGTTAAGGTAAGGGCGATAAAGATATAATCAAAATTAAGAACTTGTGAAAAGGGAAGAGAGGGCAACCAAACCGCCTTGTTGAAAATGCTAAGTCATAGGAGAAGTATGTTTCAGGAAACAAGAGAGGAGACAGACAACCGTGCCTGGCTGAAAAATGACTAAATAGGGAGATCACTAGCCGGTTTAGTCGGAACAAGGCGTCGTGGGAAGTGGATCCTCTATCAGCAAACCACGTGCGTAAATGAGTGCAGCGTAATTCCCACTAACGCCGTAAGGCATTATGCTACCGAACATTGCCGAGGGTTCGATTTAAGAACGTTGGTAATCTCACTCTTGCAATGACGTTAGCAGCGTTGTATAGACCCTCTTGTGGATCTATATGCTTCTGGATGCACACAATTGTACTTGTATTCCGCCGAAGAGTGTAGCGTTTCGCCATGAGAGAACACCGTTGAGCATGTGTACGCATGCGAAGGGGGTTTTTAGGACAGTGTGAGAAAAGTTTTTCATATCTCGTGTCATAACCACATGACAGATGTGGCTATGACACGTGCGATGTGTGTTGTGACCACATGGAAAATGTGGGCATGACATGAATATTGTAATCAATAGGTAGGAACTTACCTTTGAGTTTAGCCACCATCCTATCCCAAGAGGTAATTTTGGGCTTTCCCTTCTTCCTCCTTTCACTTTGTACATAATTCCACCAAAGCAAAGCGTAGTCCTTCAATTTTGTCTTAGACAACTTCACCTTTTCATCCTCTTCCACATCTTCATAGTCAAAATAGTTATCGAATGCTCTTATCCAATCTAGGAGCTCTTCACTATCCATCTTTCCTCCATACATAGGTAAATCCATTTTGATCTTGTGCTCATCAAGATCCATCTCTTCCTCGGACCCTTAGGAACTTTCCTTTTCCCCTTCTTGGTCACTCAAGTCTCCTATGACCATACCTCTCTTCTGAATTCTTTCCAAGGTAGCAAGCCTCTCCCATCTTTAGCATGTTTCTCCTTCAACTCAATCAATTCTTTAGCAATGGCATTTCCTTTTGGAGGCATTTTGTTGTTCTTTCAACACAACTTCTCTTCTTCAGATCAGACCTATGCTCTAATACCAATTTGATGCAGAGCAGGGTTTGGATAACTTGAACACAAAATACACAAGCCAACTTTGCAATCTTAGAACTCAACTTGGTGGGTTTCTCTCACAATTCTTTAATCTCTCTAGTAGTACTTCAAACATAGGTTTTCCTTCATAACTCTCTGGGTAGACCTAACATCTAGAATATGAACACATTTACAAATACCCTTTATGCCACTTGACAACATATCAATTATAGATGGGGTTACTTTGTAATGAAGCCCTCAAATTTGGATTGCTACCTCTCAAATTAGGCATAATTAGGCTTGAACAACAAGGCAACAATGGGGTTTTCAACCTCATTCCAATCTTCATTTCAAGACTACAAACATTCCACATGGGGTCTGAATAGCCAACTTCTAGCAACTAGAACAATTTCCAAATGACTTTCCCACAAAACCCTAAACCTACTTCAGTCCTAAGCCTAATACATGATGATATTAGGCTAGGGCATCACCTTGTCTACTCCAAACTCCATCCCCTACTCTTGCAACACTTAAAAACACAAAATACATCCATTCCACCGATTACGAGGCCTTTTCATTGGTGGAATGGGCCAAAAACAATTTTTATTCAACCAAACCCACCCTAACTAGGGTTTCTAGTAGTTTACAATAAAATTGCTCTAAATCACACCAAACTTAATGAAAATGGATGAAATCACATGCAACTGATAGATGATTCAATACATCATCAATTCCTATGAAGCTTAGATCATTTCTAGGCCATATGGGCCTATACTATTCTGTGTACCAGCAAGGAATCACTTGAAAACGTAGAAAAATAGAGTATCTTTATTGCTCAACACAGAACTTCACACTTGAAACTTGTCTCAGCCTCAACAAGGCTTATTTAAACACTTTTCAATCAAAACCAACTGTTTCCCAATTGTTTTTTTAAATCCCCAAAGGTTCATCTTCCCTTAAACACAAAACAAATGCAAAAGTTGCTTGTGTAACATTTTGCAAATTGACAACTATTCACAAAACTGACCCCACATGACGTATACGACACAAAACATGAGACATGGTCTTAAAAGACCTTATTACAACCAAAATGACTTAACCACACCAAAATACTAACAATTTGCAACTTTTTCCATGAAGACCTAGGTGCCAGGCTGCACCTAAAAACATTGACCCCATTCTCGTATTTTGTTATTTAACTGTTAGGAAGAACATAAGAATACATTGTATATAACTACACTATGATTTTTAATATTTATTTAAATATTCTCATTAATTTTATACTTATAGTATGATGTTGAGGAGCTTCTTTTTTATCATACCAGTATAATAGCAATAATTGGAACTTCTTCATGTTTATAAGTGAACACTCAACTCTTATCTCCACATCATTACGGAGTTAAGGAGTACAAGAGTGGTCATTATAGACCAACTAATCTACTATGTTGGCATGTTATCAAAGCATATTAATAGGCAAGGAATCTGCCAAAGACCCCATGGGATGGTGGAGTTGTGAAGTCTTAAAATACTATATCATTAAGAGGTAAATATATCAAAGGGGATAGGAATGATATCTTCAAATGATAATAGACCTTTATCAGTGCTGAGATAACTATGAGTGCACAATAAAACATAGATAGGGAGGGAGCTTCGTATAATAAGCAATAGATAAGTAAGAAAGATAACTCTGTTATCTATGTGAGTTGGATATTATAAATGAATCCATGTACATAAAGACACAAACACATAGAAGAATAGATGGAGTCGAGTCTAATATCTTGTTGATTTCTAGATCTTTCTTAGGCACTGAAATTGATAGCTTTTAGTAGTATAAATACCTTAGAAAAGAATTGTCTTTTGATTTTTAAATTACTGTAGTTTGTTATCACTTGTATACAAAGGAAATAGTGAAAAGTCTTCTCCATAATTATTGTAGTTTGAAGGAAATAGTGAAAAGTCTTGTTCACAATAGATTGAAAATAGAAGTGCTTATCTATGTATTGTTGATGGTGTTTTGAGCACACAACAACACAGGTGTGATTACTGGTATCGTACCTATTGAAAAGTATCTTACCCTAAGTAAGACTACTCCAAGGATAATACAACTAGGACTTAGCTTGCTTGGAATTTTTGAGTGGAATGCTCTAGCTATGCCTAGAAGGGGTCTTACATGCAATGTGACAGATTTAATAGGTTAGGACAACAATACATGCAAACCCTTATATCATTTCAGCTAATATGGAAATATGAAATGTTGTTGGAACCCAACTCTAACAACTGGTTAATTAGAAAATGCAAAAGGAAGTAGGGTTTAGACTAAGTGACATTCACAAAGTAAAGATTGCTACAGGTAGACAAACATTCAAAAATTAAACCAATTTTTTGTTTTACCAAGCTAAAGACTTTGTTATAGTACTACAGAAAATAGTGTTATCTTCTATGGATTCTCCATATTTTTAGAACACATACATTCATTAAATACCCAAATGCTGACATGATTTAATTACTCTAATGCAATTGAACTTAGCTCAATTTAACAGCTCAGGCTAACTATGCATAACTACTTACAATCAGCAAACAACTAATAGTATGGACTAGAATGCTCATCAAATACATTTAATAGATCAATAACATTGCAAAGCATGATTTAACTAATGAAGATCAAGATGTGAATCATGAAACAAATTCTCAGAAAGTACTGCAACAACTTTCTTTTGTATTAACCAAACAAATTGGCAGAGTGTCAACAATTCAGCATCAAGATTGTCTTACAATGAGAGGAGTAATGGCCCTTTATACAGAAGAGGTGCCATACTAAGTTTTGAATGCACTGTGGAGATTGACTGAACACTGATGGTCTAGATTCAATAATATTAAATACATTTATAAAAACATTTTGCATTCTCAGATTACAATTAGTCATGTAGGAAAAGGATGAAAGATGGCCTCTAGATACATTGAACTTAGACAAATTGAGTACCCATTAAGCTATATATAAGTAAAAGAAACTTTTTAAAGCATAATAAAGACAAAATAGTGTCACATGACCTTCTAAATTTAGTATTTGTCACAAGTCATAAGATTACACTTTTAATTTCAAATAATTTATCATTTTATTCATTTCCTCCTAAATCTATTTTGTCTTTTTCATCATTTTTGTTTCTATAGGCTACCTAAGATGCTAATGCTAGATATATGTCTGCAGTATCCAGATCTTTAATGTTGTCTAATCTACATCTGAGCTCTTTGAGCTCCCAGTAATATTGGCTATATACATCTTCCATTGCTCTCCTGCTTTTGTGAAATGCAACAAAGGAAGCCCGAAGATCACTAACCTTTCCAAGTTTACCCACTATACTCAGTGGAGACTGCCCATGAATAGCTTGATGCAATCTATCCTTATAACATTATTAATCAAGTGGAGTAAGATCATCGATGCCGGGGTCTAGACATTCTTTCAAAGTATCATTTATCACATAAATAGTAGCAAGAAGTTGAGTGTTTTCTTCTTTGTAAAATTTTTTAATCTTATGAAAATCTTCCTTGTTCATCTTCACTTGCAAATACCATTCCTTGGACTTATACAACCTTTTTGTTGTAAGAATATTCTCTGATAACAAAGTTTGGCTAGGTAGCTCCCTTATAGCCTATACTCTCAGGAACATATGAGAATAGTATTCTTCATAGGGCTCATATTCTTCATATAATTCTTCCCATCCTTCTCTCAATAGTCAGAAGTTTTGATGTAGCCTAACTATAAAAGTGATTGCTTCTCTACCATCACTATACACTCTGTCAAACCACTCCAATGTGCCCACAACAGTTGTTTTAATATCGTCAAATTTACTTAGCTCTTCTTTTGACAGTAAGGTCAGAGTTGATTTTGGTTCCCCTTCTGAATTCAATGGCCTCATTAATAACTAGATGCAAGCCTTCAATTCTTCATTTTGTTGTTTCAATTCTTGCTTTGTGAGCTTTTCTTTGTCTAACTGCTCAAGAATGGAGTAGACCGTACATTTAAATTCATCAATTCTCTGATCGTTGGAAGCTGGTCCAAAGTCAATAGTTGTAATAGTGTAATCCTCTGTTCTGACTTGATCTCTATTCATATTAGCTGGTGGAACAGCCACCTCAGCAATCCTTGACCCAGTAGCATCTTTGTAAATTCTAGATTGGATCTTAGCCTTCTTTTGTTTCTTTATCTTTTCCACCCTGGCTAAGATAGTATCCAAATCTACTTTCATCACTTGTACTTGTGGCTCTTTAGCTCCAAGCTAGTTTTGCAACCAATCTAGTGCCTTTGAAGAGGAATCTTTGAGAACATCATTATTAATATCTTCTTTTGCTAGAGGATTATCAAGAAATTCCATCTCTCTTTTAGACTCTTTGTCATTGTCTTCTTCTCCATCTCCCTGCTGCTTAATATTTCACAAATTTTCCAATATCTCATGCTGAACAACTTTCATAACTATGTCCCTAATGCCTTTGTCAATGAGACTATGAGATATCTCAACTATTTCAATGCTTGTATTCTTAGAGAGGGATTCTTTAGATACTTCTTCTCCCATCCCTTGTTCTTGCAATTCTAGCTCTGCACAATCCTTTTCAATTCCATCCAATTGTGGCACAACTAACTAGGCAAAGTCTTGCACTAGATTGATTAAAGAATTGTGAAGCAATGACAATGAATTAGCTAACAATGAGGGAAGACTCACATGAGGCAGATTAGTGAATGATGGAAAACCAAAAGGAGACACATCAATAGACGAAAGAATGCATGATGAAGGAAGGGATAAGGAAGATGAAAGAACAATGGAGAGAGGTGGTAAAGTGGATGAGGTGGAAAGAGAGATAGAGGAAATGGGAGGTAGGGAGGTAGTTGAAATCAATGGTAATGAGGGAGTAGAAGAACTGACAGCAACTGAAACTAGTGAAGTAGAAAGGGTTGAATCTGATATGAAGGGGATGAGGCAGTTGCAGTAGTAGTTTGAATAGGGGCAGACAAAGTATCATGGGCAGCAGAGGTAGTTGGAGTACTAACAGTAGAAGTGATAGAGATCCCTATGGTTTTGGTCCTTGGCTTCTTGGTTTTGGAGCCTTCACCCAGTCCACTTGGCATATGTCTCTTTTGTGCAGCTCTTGTTCTCTTGGCCAGAGGTGAACTCTTTGACTGGGCTTTTAGAATAGGTTTCTTTTCTTTTATCTTTTTTGCCAATGGGATATATTCTTCACTATGTATTTCTTTAGAAGGTTCTTGAACTTGCTCCTCAACATCTGGCACTTCTTCAGGTCGGTGTTCCTCACCATTTGACTCCTTCTTTGGTTCCAACTTTGTATAAGTTAATTGTACCCCATTTTAAGTCATGGCTACAATCTGGGACCTGCCCCACACTTTGGTAAATCTTATGGGTTCCTTCATAATCTCATCTAAGGAGCCCTCTTCAGCATTTGCCCAATTTGGAAGGGAAACAGGGTGTTGGTATTGATTTTCCCAAGGTCCCTTGTACACCACATTGTCATCATCTATCAATTGATTAGGTACATCTATGACATAGAATCTTTTAATCAAATTTAGTGACATTCTTGAATGAATTCTTTTCAGCACCTCATAATCATCTATGCAGTCTGCCCAGAAATCGTCGATATCCTCCTTGTGGAATAGACTCTTACTGACATATTTCTCCATTACACCGTAGGGGTCAAAGTGATCTCTTCTGATATACAAGTGGAGATTAAGAAGTTGCAATTCTTTGTCAAAGGCTTCAGTTTCTCCTAATGAAACACATGCAAATTGTCCTTTGCCTAGCAACAGGGGAAATTTGACATTCATTCTATGCAAGTGTTTTAGTTTCTTTGCATGTGGAATTAGCTGCCTTGTCAGTTCCAATAGTAGTACCTTATATGTCAGATACCTTGGTAGTTCTTATGGTGCTCCTGTGAATCCTTACATCCTTATGTAGGTGAATTTCTCAAACTAGATATACTATCTCCCAAATTGGCTAATTACATTCATTATATCTAGAGAAATTCTCTCAGAGGTAGTTCCTTGAAGTAATCTTGTAATATACATGGTAAATGAATCATTTACCCTTTTGAAGTGAATCAATAACTGAGATATAGCACGTTGGGGATAACATTCATACACTTTCAATTGCTCATCACCTACAAATCCCAACTTTGATAGCCCTAGGTACTCAGTTCATCTAGCTAGGGCATAGACTACATATGATGTTCACCTGAATGTCATCTTCTCATTGAGATTGTTAAAATCCCCATGCATATTATCCCCCAAAATCTAAGCCCAATGTAATTTTGTTTGTCAATGAATAATTTCTTTAATCAGTGTGAACATCCATCCCTCAAATGTTGATGCAGAGGGTAGTCCATATATTCTACTCAGCAAAGTCACAAGATCTCCAATCTCATTCTAAAAATCACTTCTATAAAGTGTATGGGGAAGTTTGATAATTGTAGATCTCTTGTGTTTCATCTATCCATCATTGATTTGCTTTTTACATTTATCAATACATTTCTTATAAGTTTCCTCTGCATCTTTAATGTCTGGTATGGATAGCACAGGATGTACCAGTATGCCAAAAATCTTTGCTAAGGAAGGTGGGATTTTGTCTACGAAGACATCCCCATTAGTGGTCTAAACAGTCCTAGTCAGAGGATCATATCTTTCTACACAAATCACTATCAATTCTAGGCATTGTACTGAAGTAGGAAATGCAGCAGCCTCTACAAGCCCATTGTCTCTAATCTTTTTTGCCAAGGGTGTACAATTAGGCGCAAATATTCTAAGTCTGAAATCTTCTATATCACCTAGGTCTATATCTCCTATGTCGGGCCATGTGGAGGATATCCTTGACTTGGGAGGAATTCTATTAAACTCGTACTGCATGTTTTGTGCTTGGGTGGTCATTTAACCTGCATAACTAGACCTAATGAGTCTTGATTGTTTTGATAGTTTCTTGATTCGTAAGTTTAAATGTATGATTCACAGGTTACTTACCATGCCACTAAGTCATATTCTTCCCTGTGAAACTAATATCTATTTCTTTGAATTACAAATGCTTACCTTTGAAATGCATGAGTCTAATAACTTGTAGATTTATAACATTTACCACATGATCAAATAATAAAATAGCATAAAAATTCATATTGGACCATGTAATTAATGCCTAAAGTTCCCAAAATCTAAATTGAAATATGTAAAACATCATAAATTCAACCCTTGCAACATTCACTTTAATTAAACAAACCCTTCTACCTTGGAAATTTTTAGAAAAATAGTCATTTTATAGGGTTAGTGCTAGTTTCAGGGGACACAGACCTTGTCAAAGGAAGAGTGCTAGAATTGGCTAGGTCCAACCTGGCGTAGATTTGAGGTCCATCTGACCTTGCACAAGTTTTGGTTGTAACTGACTTGTATGGATCCATGGAGGTCGGTGAGGCACAATTTCAGTGCAAGTCAGATGGGTTGGTATTCAGTGCTAAAGATGGGAGTAAGACTTGGTAGGAATTTTGGACATGACGGACCTGGTGCAAGATTTGGGTGTGTCTACCTTTTATGCAATTGAAAGGTCAGTTAGTGTGAATTTTAGTGCAAGACGATTGCAAGGAATTTTAGTGCCAAGAGTCAGACATGGGCTAGCATGGATTCTAACTACATTAGACTTAGCACAATTTTGAGAAGCGACCGACCAATGGTCGATGAAGGAACATTTCTCCACAAGTCAATGAATTGACAATTTAGCACTAGTGAGGATTTTGGATTCTACCGACTTGGTGGGATATTTGATGATGTTCGACTAAAGTCAATGAAGACAGATTTTTGTGGAAGGTCGACAACATAGATTTTCAGTGCTAGATTGAATTTTGTTTGAAATGGTATTTTCCAAATGACTGACCGACTTGGTATGTTCAAGGTTATGTAGGTCAGTCGGTATTATTTTTAGTGTGAGGTCTACGATAGATGATTTTAGTGCAAAGGGATTTCATACTTTCAAATGAAAGAAGATTTTCAAGCACTATGCATTCTAAAATTTTACATTACTTCAAAGGGTCAATCAATGTTCTTTTCGGCACGAATGGAACAAATTGAAAGG
Organism: Cunninghamia lanceolata; assembly: GCA_027924645.1. Taxonomy (NCBI): domain Eukaryota; kingdom Viridiplantae; phylum Streptophyta; class Pinopsida; order Cupressales; family Cupressaceae; genus Cunninghamia; species Cunninghamia lanceolata. The sequence goes on along the minus strand of BSBN01000334.1, from coordinate 5,093,555 downwards.
TCTATGCTATTTTCAAAAGAGGATTTGTGAATGATTCTTGGGGCATGGATAGATATGTTTAAGTGCAATCAAATTCATTATTTCAACTTGTTGTGAGCTAGGCTATGAGTGGAAGAAAATAGTTTAAACATTTGTACCACAAAAGAACCCTTTCAAAACTATTGATTCAAAGTAGAGCTCTAAGACTCAGATTTTCAAATTCAAGCAAAACCCTAGCTAAGAGTAATGCTTTATTTGAACACAGAAACCCCAAACTCAGTGAAGGAGGTGTGAAAATCATCCTACCTAGTGTAAATGAAGTTGCAGAGGTGAAGAAACTATTCAAATCATGTGCCCTAAATCAACCTTTTCCTTTCTCCTGAATATTCCTCTTCATCGTTAATAAAATGGCAAAGCTCTGAAATGATTGTATGTGTGTGAAATGAGCTTGAAAATGGACTAAAAAACCTTATATACCCTTGGTTCAACCTGTCATTAATGCAGAGGTATGACTGCAAACTTGACGCATAATATGCAGAACAAAAATGACTTTTTGGTTTTGTGCTAATTTGGGGCTCCTCAGACCTACGTGACTTTTTAATTCATCAGACATTTGCATAAGTTTGGGCATCCTCTGACTCAAGTCGGTAATGTGGTGTTTTGGCACAAGTCAGAGATAAGAGATTTTAGTGCTAGGTCAAAGAAGTGCATTTTTAGCGCTTGAGTTAGTGACCATAGATTTTAGCACTGAGTCAATTGACAAGAGATCTAGCACTAAGGTAATGAATGGGAGTTTTGATGCTAAGGTCAGTGAAATAAGAATGTAATGTAAAGGTCAGCAGATAATGTTTTTAGCACAAAAGAGACATCTAACTTAGTTTTGATGGAAAACAATAATTGAATTAAGCATTTTGAGAACCTAAATAACCTTCATGCTTTCAAATGTGACTTTGATCACCCATTGGAACACTTTTAGGAACCAACTAGCTAGGCTAACACTCTAAGCCAAAATTTGAAGGAAGGGGGGTCCCCGTTGGTGAAATGGGGTGTGTGTGTGGCACAATAAATGGTGACTTTGCTGGGGAAATGCTCTGGAGCATTTCAAAGATAAACTTTTAGTTTCAAACCTAGAACCTCTGCGTTTCCCATATGTGGAACAAAAAGACATGATACCTTATCAAAGAAGCAAAGATCAATAACCAGGTGTAACCATCAATATCCTGAAAACCTTAGTGAGTGCAACTACATTAATTCCCATTCCCAAGAAACTAAGCTCATCCCAGATCCTTTACATTAAGCTATGTGATTAGTACACACCTCATGAACTACCTGGACATTGCCCCGCTACTAGCGAGCATCTATAGCCCTAGCAGGGTTGTCTCAGAATTCCACTCAAGCAGAGCCCTACTACTGATCAAGTGTCCATAGCCTCATTAGAGTTTACTTGATTCTCCATTTAATTGAGTTATAGTGTATGGTTCTGATTTTGATTTTCTTTTCTTTCATAATTTATTGATATTTCCATTAAGCTCAGATTTGGTAGAGTACAATGCAAAACTGCTACCCTTGTAACACATGCTTTTGATGGCATTAGTTACATTGAGAACTCAACAAGTTGGGTTGGACTCCTGATGGCAGCAAAGGTGTACCTTAGATTTTTCACTTAATGAAAGGCCACCAAGACTTACTTAGGTACTTCAGGATTATTTAAGAGTGTAAAATATATATGGTTAGAAAATACTTTAGGTGCACTAACTAATGATTCATTTCTCATGAATGAACATCATAACCCCTAGTATAATAGTGGAATCCATGGTAGGACCCAAGTAAAAACATTGGCTTCTCAAAGAAATATTCCAGATTACTTACCTAACAAAGGACCATTTGCAGGTCTGCATGAATACCACCACATTTAGGAAACAAAGACACCCCAACAAAGCAAGTGCAGCAGGTGAAAGCAAAGTAGAAAAGGACAACTAAACTAAGAGAAAACAAACACCTAATGACTATAGAAAACAAGAGCAAAATGTAAAAACTAATCTAACAGCAACCTAACCTAACCAAAAACAAACAAGTAACCTAACTATGTATACTAAAAGAAAGCAAAGATGCCTCCTAGGCCTGGAAGTAAAGCTTCAAAAACTACCCATTGACCAGCAATGGGAGCTCCTCACTAGTAAGGCTCTTCAGTCGGTATGTATTATCACCAAGGATCTCATAGATCTAATATTGGCCTAGCCAAAGTTTGTCAAACTTACCATGTTCACCTTTCTTCTCATGGGCTTCGTCCCAATATAAAACTAAATCAGAAATGCAAAAGACCTTAACTTTGGCCTTTTTGTTGAACCATCATTTCACTACACCCTGATGTTTGGCAATGTTTTCTAGGGAAGCATCACATTTTTCTTCGAGGTGCAACAATTGGGCTAAGAGGGATAACATCAAGTCATTTGGTTCAAGACAGTCCTACATGAATTGTAGTTGTTACCAATTTTTCACCTACAACCCAAAATGGCAGAGTTGGAGCGCATTTATTTCATTTTAAGACGAAAGATTCTTAACATTTTTTGCTATGTTCGTTTTGCATAGTTTAATGTGCTTGAAAAAGAAAAGGTTTAGTTTATGATGCCATTGTTAAAATAGAAGAGTGAAATTTAGTTTATCATTCATTGCCTTGTAGAGTTTTGAAGGATAAATAAGAAGTCATTTCATTTCATATTGCAATGATTATTCATTTGACAAATGAGATATACAACAACTAAATAAGCATTGCATTAAGTGAAAACAAGAGAGATCAAATGTCCCACACAAGCCATGGGAATAGCTGAATTAGTATAAACATAGGAAATACACTATGCATATGAAAATAAGAAAGTAAAAGAACATATCTATCATTTCCTATTAAGGTCTTAGTTTGATCTTCATTGCACAGCTGGTTCCTCATCGCTCCCGATCTTTGAATGAAACTATATCATGACAAGAAGGATTGTTAGAGCTCTGGATATGGTTTCCTATGTGCCTATCAACAAAAACATAATATAATGCCTGGGATGTACTATATCAGATAATCAATCATCCATATGCAAGAGAACTTGAAAAAATGAAACATCACAGGAGCATTGAGATTCACTATTTTTAATCTAATATGTTTGTTTCTTGTTCAGGCATAGGTGAAATCATGTTACTAATCTGAAGACATTTCATCATGTGGTAGAAAATGGGCTCCCACAAGGGTTGAGCCTAGCATGCTGCCCTTGAATCACAAGAGGCAATGGAATGGGAATATATATTCATAGTGCTCAAATAGAACATATTCAACTGAAGGAGTGTCACATTAAGTGAGTGCATGAGCTTCAAGCTCATTGCCCATTCATGATTATCAGTTCAAGTAAAATGAAGTAAGAAACATAAATGAGCATTCAGGTCATCCAAGGCAGCTCAATAATGTATGAAACTGAGTAAGGGCATTATTAGCATCATGGTGTTATTACATCTACTGGCTATCTCATTATCATGTATTATCATCTGTATGCATTCAAGGTACTTAGGAGAAGTTCAAAATGAGTTGAGTTCATAATCATATGCTTATAGAGACATGTTATCAAAGTCCCGGATAAGTCTTTAAATACTGTTGTCAATAGTAAGCCAATGAATAGAAAGGAAGATCTAATGTTCATTGAATAGTAGTCACTATATTGGAACAATAGAAGCATCAGCAATACAAAAGGTAGCCATTGATTGCATTAAGTATCAGAGACTAATTCCAAAGAAATATCATTACAAGGGTAGCTCATGCCACATCAAGAATACTCTTGAATCATGAAATGATACAGGACATTTGAAACCAAGGAGGAAAGTGTAATTATAATGTTTAAATGCCAAGGAGAAATCATAAGCTATAGGAGGTACAGCTACAGGAATCAAGACCGAGCTACTGTCATGAGAAAAGATGTTTTATGCTATAGGAATAAAGTCTCCAATATATTTTTTATGCCAAGCCCCAGTCATGAGAGTATAAGTTGTTTTGAGCAATAAGTATGTATGAGCATGATGATCATAAAAGAATAGGTGAAATGCAAGTCAAAGACAATAATCGAGAAGAAAGCTCATAATGCCATTAGTGAGAAGATGTCATACATATAATATAATTGTATGCTACAGGAATTATGCAATGAGAAATATAGGTTCAGTGGTCATTTTGAAGGAACAGTGAGCTTAAGATGTTATATAATTTTACAAATGCATGCACAAGAGCCTCAAGTAAATGCACTGTATCAATTCATAAAGGAGAAAATAAAGTCTCGGTGTCCATGTATATTGATAGGAGATACTAAAGAAAGACAACATATATTTCAGCTCATTCTATTTCATCACAAAGTGCAGAGTAAAACAAAGATGGAATATATTGTTTATCATATATTCTTGTTCTTGTAAGTGATCATTATGCTGCTATAGAGACAAAGATTCAAGCACCAAGAGCCTGTGGCTCTGTATGGTGGAAGACAAAAGTTTTGACTTTTCCATTTTTAGGAAATAGAAGAACTATATGGTTTCATCACTTTTACATATAGAGAAATGAATAAAAAACCTATTTTGTACCATCACAATTAGTGGCTTGAGACTGTGTTTCTCTTCATTATTATAGAAACCCATTTGGGTTTGAGTAAAATTATCAAATATAGAGAAAGAAGTGTGGGTTTTTAAATGTATGTAGGCTCGAGTAAATATTCAAAAGTGAACAAATGTATAGACATCAATAATTATATGTTAAACTAGAAGGTGCCTTCTTGAGGCCATGACCATAGAGCCTATCAAAGTTGCAAGAGGAATGATTAAACCCTAATAGGGTTTATATCATGTAACTATCAAAACCCTTATCTATTTGCATAGAACAAAGACAAATACAAAGGAAATAGAATAGTTTCAAGATCATAGGAACATTAGCAAACCCAAAATGGCATATGGTCATGGCTTGCTACATTGAATAAAAGGGACAAAAAACTTTTCTTGTTTTCATCTCTCTCAGGAGAAAAACCATAGTCGAGCCATGAATAGAGATAAATATATATCATGCTAAATAAAATACATTGGATATTCCATGAAAGTGAAAGGAAATTAAAGAGTTTGAATGGTGAAAACTTACCCAAATTTTGGCTGTAGGAGGTATGCTCAAAGTTACAATATGAATTCTCTAAGAGACCTTTAATGGTGGCGTCGAAGCAGAGAGGAATATCAACAGGAAAATAACAAGATGAAATGCATTAGAGATATGACCATAGTCGTGGCTTGGAAGTCAAAACTTGTATTTAAAATGAAATTTTTGGTTTAGTTTGGTGACAATGAGGAATATACCTTGCATTTTCTACAAAATCTTCATAGAGAAAGCATTGTAATAACAAGTAATCATGGGTTCTGACCTCAAACCCTAGTCTCCATGGTGGTTGAATGTAGAGCCATTTCCATCAAAAGTCAAAATGCCAAATGAGTCCGAAATGATAGGGTTCAAATGTTTTATTTTAGGGTTCCATTATTCCCTAATTCAATTGAGATATTTTTATCACATTGAACTAAAAAAAAATTGCCTCAACTAATACCCTTGGGGGTATTATGTTCCCTTTGTACATATTGGTGCCTAGGCTTTATGCCTTAAGATCTTGAGGTCCTTTGGCCACATTGAAAGGTAAGTCAACATCACATATGCCTTAGGGTTTTGTTTGCAAACCAAAAGGAGGACAAACCTTAGGGGCCTTTCATTTTTCCAAAACATTTAGTATGCCTTCAAATTTTTGTAATTTTTATAGAAAATCAAATGCCCAAATGGAATGTATTATACTTGGCAAAAATTCATTTAAGGCTTGTATTTTTGCAAAGAATCAAATAGGACACAAATCAGAGATAAAACTACAAAATCTATTGTAAAGCATTATTTAAAGCAATGTTTTATAAATTGCTTTTAAATAATTGCTATTTTAATGTAGTTAAATAAAAATAGATATAAAAGAATCTTTCTTTTTATATTTTCTTTCGTCTGGGCGAAATTAAGGAAAACTAGGCAAATTTGAGCTTTTATTGATTAGGTAAAGCCTAATTTTGAGGAGATTTTGGTTGGACCACTTTGGATAGCATTTTGGTAGCTTTTTTGTTCATTTTGGGGGCACTTTAGTGATTTTTTTGGTGGCTTTTTCTTGTAGGTCAAAAATGGAAAAAAGGATGGCTATTTTGAGAGTTTTTTCCAGCTTTTTCCTTGGGAGATTTGTGGAGGCATATATAGGAGAGAAAAACTCTAAGGCATATATGGGAGATATATAGGAGAGATTTGTGTAGTCAAGACTTACTAGTACTGGAGCATTAGATATTGCTTGTTTAATTTTGGCGAACACAGCCTTAGCTTCTAGAGTCCATTCTATCTTGGCATCTTGTTTCAACATAGCATTTAGTGGATGAAGAATCTCAGCGAATCTAGTAATGAACTTGCAAAAAAGAATAATATTACCAAAGTATGACTTCAATTCCTTCTTATTGGTTGGGGGTTGTATCTTGAGAATTTCTTGGACTCGGTCATGGTCAATTGATATACGTTGCTCAGAAATCACATGTCCCAGCAACTTTCCTTTCGTCACTCCAAAGATACACTTTTTAGGATTGAGAAAGATCCCATAATCTTTAAATTGCTTCAAGATCTTCCTCAGGTCTATCACATGATCTTCTCTTTTCTTTGAAAATACAGTGAGATCATCCATATATATAATGATGTACTTCCTAGCCAGTCCTTTGAAAGCTATGTCCATTGCACGCTGGAATGTAGGTCCTACATTGATTAACCCAAAGGGCATCCTATAGTATGCATAGATTCCCCATTTGCATGTGAAGGATGTCGTCAATTTGTCCTCATATTCTACTATTACCTAGTTGTAACTTGAATAACCATCTAGGAAATACATCATTTGTGAGCCATTAACTATTTGTAGCACTTCACCCAAGGATGGCAATGGGTAATTATTCTTCTCTAAGGCTCTATTCAAATTTTTTAAGTCAACACAGAGCCTCATTTCTCCATTTTTGTTATGCACCAATACCAAAATTGTCACCTAGGTGGAATGTCTAACAAGAAATATAATTCTAGAAAATAATAGTTTCTGTACTTCCTTACAAATCAATGGTTCCATTAAAGCATTAATTGATCGTTGTCTTTGTCTGAATGGTTTTGCCCCCATCTTGAGAGGTATCATATGAGTTATGATGCAGGTGTCATATATTTTCAGATCTTCGTAACTCCAAGCTATGACTTCATGATAATCCCTTAATGCATGAATAATGCATGCCTTCTCTTCAACAATACTAGCTTTCCCAATAAACACATTTTTGACCTCTTTTGATGTCCCTAAATTGTAAGGTTTGCATTGTGCACCAGGTGGTTCTCCCTGTTTCTTCTGGATTCCAAGCTTATCTAAATCAAACAATTGCTCCAATTCTACCATTCCCTAAGGAATAGTGTTTGTCTTCAAGTTAAGAACCCCTTCTAAGTCCATTCTAGCAGGTTCCTTTTCTTCTTCATCTATTATCTAGGCAGCAAGAACATCTAACAATGTGAGAAGATCAATTATATGTTTGTCATCCTCAAAGACCTAATTTTTTTTTATGTTATCTGGTACTGAGGGAGTCGATACAAATTCTACAGTGAACTTCTTTAGGCCTGACATAGACATTGGTTCCAATGAGCTAGCCATCTGAGCTAAGGCATCAGCAACACGATTTTGTCTCCATGGGATTAGTTGAATATTAAAGCTGTCAAAGCATTCAATCAAATCCCATATGCGATTCTGATATCTATTAAACCTCTTGTCATTGCAAGAGTATTACCTCCTCACTTGATTGACAACCAATTCTAAATCACCAAATACTTGAATAACCTTAACCTTTTTTTGAAGATCCATGAGCAATTCGTGCACCAAAGCTTCGTATTCTATCACATTATTTGTGTAGGGGAATTGTAATTGGTATGCTGCTAAACATGAACTTCCTATGGGACTAATCAAATCAAAACCTGCCCTAGATACTTGTCTACACCTAGATCCATGAAATCCTAATGTCTAGAGGTGCATGTCTTCATCATTGTTATTCCACTTTATTTGTTTCTTTTCATTTGATTTAGGTTCCAGATCAACCTTCTTCGTAACATCTTGATTTTCCTTTGACATTGTTAAAATCTTTAAATGCCTCTTCACTTGTTTGATTGTTTCTTGACAGAGTGAGTAGGTAAATTCTGAATGAGAGGCATCATGAAGGTGTCACTAGTTTGGTAATAACAATTCATGCATTTGTATCTTTCTTCCAACAGCTAACTGGTCACTCATGAATTTTGCCACAAAATTTCTAAATCCTTCAAATATTCCTGGCTCTTCATCATCGCAAGAGGACTCTTGGTCTAACTCCAAATACACCTCTATATTTTCTAGGTATTGTGCAAGATGAGGATCATCAAAATTACTACAATTTAGCATAAGTATCTCTTCTACACTATTAACTTGAGGAAGGTAAACCCACAAGTCAACTTCTGAAAACAAAATCTCATTGGTCTGGTTGTATTCTATAATCATGTGCTTCATTTTTGGGTTCTCTTTCAATGCCAATATGATTCGCCGGTCTCTTCCATGGTAGCCACATATAAGAAAAATCTATCACCATATAGCCATTCAAAGTCCTAGACCAATCTCTACTTAATAGCATGCCATATTGATCTGGGATATCCACTACTTGAATGTCTATGTGCTGCTGCACCCTAGGATTAGAAGCTAGTTGCATATGTATTATGTTTAATTCACCCATTACATTTACTTTAGTTTTGTCCAGTTGCATGACTTTCTTGGAGGATTTTGCTAGAGTGAGACCCAATGTTTTACATACTGACAAAGGCATCAGGTTAGTAGAGCCTCCTGAGTGTACTAAATAGTTGTGAAGGTTTTTCCCGAATATCCTGAGGTTTAAAAGGAAAGGAGGACTCTCCCTTTTATCCTTGTATAATGTGACCTTTTGCTTAGCATTTGTCACATGGACTCTGTCTTTTCCTTTATCTGTATTGTCCTTTGGTGGGGTCTCTTTTTTGGAAAGAGTCTATCTTAGTACTTGCTCCCATGTCTTGAAAGAAAGTTGTCCTAACTTTTGGCACTTTTTGTAATTCAAAGACAGACAAACTAACTTTCATCTTCTTGAGCTCATCCACAACATATTGTCCTAATTTTACTATTTTAGATCTTTGGGAATTTTTAGCTACAGGTCCTTGATGCATTAACTGGGGTGTTACCTTAGGAGGCTCAGGATTATTAGAAGCCTTTGGGTCAGGTGAGATCTGGTAGTTGTTCGAAGGGATTGAGGTGGTGAAGGGACCCTTTGGCTTGCTACTTTTTAGGTTGTATAGAGTTTTGTTATATTGATGATAAGCATGTACTTGCGCGCACTCTTCCTCAGGGTGATTATCATATTGGAAAGGAAATATATAACTATCAAGAACAAGAGCAGTGTCATACCTCTAAGATGGAACAAGTTCATACCTTGTTGGGGGTTTTTCTAGTGCCTCCACATTTTGAATTTCCATCTAAAAAATGTTGGATGCTATTTGGAACTCAGGATAGTCCAACTTAGGATGAGCATTTGTATTGTGCGGTCTATACCACAAGGACAACACTGCTTCAACTAGCATCATTCGACCAGGCGGATGACTTTTAGTATTTTCATTCTCCAATGTAGATAGGACTTTGCTATTATTCGGTCTGGTATTCCAAGTTCTATTTGGTCGTTGAAAATTTTGATTCTGATATTGATTCTAGTTTCAATATTGACTCTGATGTTGATTTCTCTACTGCAAATATGCATTCTAATTTCTCAGATGAGTAACTTCTGTAGTGAGCTTTTTAATTGTTTTGCCATCTCCTTGATGTCATCTCTGTCATCTCTTGCTTTAGTTGCTTCAGCAAACTATCCAGAGGAAAGGCGTTTGAGCTGGAGGTAATTCTATCATGGGAGCCCCAGGGTGGACAACTAATGCCTAGCTTGCTGTAGGGACTAGGATAGGATTCATTATAGGAGTATGATTGGCTAAGGCTTGGTTGATTATGGGTATCTAATTTGGCATGGCTACAGGGCCCATGTGATTTAGCAACCCTATTGTTGTCTGCACTAACTGTGTATTCACTATGATAGCCTTAGTATATGCCTAAGTTAGGGAAGTAGGAGATAGATTAGCTCTTCTTACGAACATGGATGTAAGTTTCTCCAATGCTACATAGTAAATAGGCAATGTTGTGGCTTGTCCTAGGGTGTAAGGGGCTTGCAAATGATAAGGATTTCTAGAATCAATTGTTGAAGGAACTTATTAACTCACCCTCAGCTCTATAGATTTCCACAAAGGATATATATAGGTTTGCTAGAGTAGTGGGCATCCTGAAGCAATCCAAAAATACATTCTTCAAATTCTACCATGAGTTTATGGAAGCAGCAGGAATGTTGGCAAACTAGTTGTAGGATTAATCCTTCAAAGAATAAGGAAACAATTTGTAGACCATGTCCTCATGCTAGACCTGAAGTATAAACATATTACCTTCAAAGATTTTAATGTGTTTATCTACAGTTCTATTTGGATCATTTGTGCAAAACTTAGAGTAGAACTTGTTGGGGTTCTTGGGCAAGTCATGATAATCATTGAACTAGAATGGCGACTACTTATTAGAAGTAAAGAAGGCCATGATGGGAGGACTGATTGGGACTGCAGCTAGGTCTCTTAGAGCTGATTGAGCCCTTCGTGCTCTGGGTATTCCTTGATCTCTTCTAGTACTAAATTTTGTCAAGGATAACAACTCTTCTCTAGCTAAGTTGGACTTGGTTTGTCTCTGTCTGGTCCCCAGAGTTGCAGATTTTATGGAGGGAAATTTAACTTGGTGGCCCTCCTTCTAGCATCAATTCTATTGATGGTGTTTTTAGAACACAACAATGCAGGTGTGATTGTTGGTATCATACCTCTCTTGAAAAGCATCTTACCCTAAGAAACACTACTGCAAGGATAATATAGCTAGGTCTTAGCTTGCTTGGAATTTCTCAGTGCAATGTTCTAGCTATGCCTACAAGGGGTCTTACATGCAAACCCTTATATCATTTCAGATGATAGGGTGATATGAAATGCTGCTAGAACATAACTCTAACAACTAGTTAATAAGAAAATGCAAAAGGAATTAGAGTTTAAGAGATCCTAAGTGACATTCACAAAGTAAAGATTACTACAGGTAGACAAACATTCAGAAATTAAACAAATTTTCTATTTTACCAAGCTGAAGACTTTGCTACAATACTACAGAAAATAGTGTTATCTTCTATGGATTCTCTAGATTTTTAGGTCACACAGATTCATTAAATACCCAAATGCTGACATGATTTAATTACTGTAATGCAATTGAACTTAGCTCAATTTAATAGCCTAGACTAACTATGCACAACTACTTACAATCAGCAAGAAACTAATAGTATGGACTAGAATACTCATCAAATACCTTTAACAGATCAATAACATTGCAAAGCATGATTTAACTAATGAATATCAAGATGTGAACTATGAAACCAAATTGATAATACAAAGAAACAAACTCTCAAAAAAGTACCGCAACAACTTTGTTTTGTATTAACAAGAAAATTGGTAGAGTGTCAACAATTCAGCATCAAGATTGTCTTACAATGAGATGAATAATGGCCCGTTATATAAAAGAGGCACCATACTAAGTTTTAAATGTATGTTGGAGATTGACTCAACATTGATGGTCTAGATTCAACAACATTAAATACATTTATAACAAGATTTTGCATTCCCATATTACAATTTGTCTTATAAGAAAAGGACAAAAAATGACCTCTAGATACATTGAACTTAGACAAATTGAGTACCCATTAAGCTATATATAGGGAAGAGTCATGTTTTAAAGCATAATAAAGACAAAATAGCATGACATGACCTTCTAAATTTTGCATTTGTCATAAGTGATGGGATTACAATTTCAATTTCAAATAATTTATCATTTTATTCATCTCCTTCTAAATCTACTTTGTCTTCTTCATCCTTTTTATTGTTGTAGTCTACCCAGGCTACTAATGCTGGTTTTATATCTACGAGATCTAGGTCTTTAATGCAGTCTGATCTAAATATGAAACCTTCAAGGTCCCAGTAATACTGGGTATATACATCTTCCATTGTTCTCTTGCTTTTGTGAAATGCAACAAAGGAAGCCTGAAGATCACTAACCTTTTCATTTTTACCCACTATACTCAGTGGATACTACCCATGAATAGCTTTATGCAATCTATCCTTTTAATGTTGCTCATCAATTGGAGCAAGATCATTTATGCTGGGGTCTAGACATTCTTTCAAAGTATCATTTATCTCATAAATAACAGCAAGAAATTGAGTGTTTGCTTCTTTGTAAGATTTCTTTAATCTTATTAAAAACTTCCTTCTTCATCTTCATTTGTAGATACCATTCCCCAGACTTATATAACCTTTCTATTGTAAGAATATTCTTAGATAACAGAGTTTGGCTAGGCAACTCCCTTATCGCCTATACTCTTGAGAACATATGAGAATGGTATTCTTCATAGGGCTTGTATTCTTCATATAATTCCTCCCATCCTTCTCTCAATAGTTAAAAGTTTTGATGTAGCCTAACTGCAAAAGTGATTGTTTCACAACCATCACTGTACACTCTATCAAACAACTCCTGTGTGCCTACAGTAGTTATTTTTATATCATCTGATTTACTTAGCTCTTCTTTTGACAGTAAGGCTGGAGGTTATTTTGGTTCCCCTTCTATATTCAATGGCCTCATAAAAAAATGGATGCAAGCCTTTAGTTCTTCATTTTGTTGTTTCAATTCTTGCTTCATGAGCTCGTCTTTGTCTAATTGCACAAGAATGGAGGAGACCATACATTTAAATTCATCAATTCTTTGATCCTTGGAGGCTAGTCCCAAGTCAATAGTTGTAACAATGTAATCCTCTCCTCTGACTTGATCTCTATTCATATTAGCTGGTGGGACAACCACCTCAGCAATCGTTGACCTAGTAGAATCTTTGTAAATTCTTGATTGGATCTTTGCCTTCTTTTGTTTCTTTGGATTTTCCACCCTGGCTAAGATAGTATCCAAATCAAGTTTCATCACTTGTACATGTGGCTCTTTAGCTCTGAGCTAGTTTTGCGACCAATTTGGTGTTGTTCAAGAGGAATCTTTGGGAACATCAATATGACTGTCTTATTTTGCTAGAGGATTATCAAGAACTTCCAGCTCTCTTTGAGACTCTTTGTCATTGTGTTCTTCTCCATCTCCCTACTGCTCAATATTTCACAAATTTTCCAATATCTCATGCTGAGTAACTTTCATAATTGCATCCCCAGTGCCTTTGCCAATGGGACTATTAGATATCTCAACTATTTAAATGTTTGTAGTCTTGGAGAGGGATTCTTTAGATACTTCTTCTTCCATCCCTTATTCTTGCAGTTCTAGCTCTACACAAACCTTTTCAATTCTAGGCAATCATGGCACAGCTAAGTAGACAGACTCTTGCACTAGATAGATTAAAGAATTGTGAAGTAATGGCAATGAATGAGCTGGCAATGAGGGAAGATTAACATGAGTTAGATTAGCAAATGATGCAAAACCCAAAGAAGAAGGCACAACAATAGACAAAATAATGGATGGGGAAGGAAGGGATAAGGAAGATGAAAGAACAGTGGAGAGAGGTGGTAAAGTGGATGAGCTGGAAAGAGAGGTAGAGGAAATAGGAGGTAGGGAGGTAGTTGAAATGGATAGTAATGAGGGAGCATAAGAAGTGACAACAACTGAAATCAGCGAAGTGGAAAGGGCTAAATTTGATGCTAAGGGGCATGTGGTAGTTACAGTAGTAGTTTGAATAGGGGCAGACAAAGTACCATGGGTTGTAGAGGTAGTGGGAGTAGTGGCAGGGGTAATGATAGGGATCCATGTGGTTTTGGTCCTTGGCTTCTTGGTATTAGAGCCTTCACTTGGTCCACTTGGGATATGCCTGTTATATGCAACTCTTGTTCTCTTGGCCAGAGGTAAACTCTTTGGCTAGGTTTTAGAATAGTTTTTTTTCCTTTTATGTTTTCTACCAATGGGATATGTTCTTCACTATCTATTTCTTTGGAAGCCTCTTGAACTTTCTCCTCAACATCTAGCACTTCTATGGGCTGGTCTTCCTCACCATCTGACTCCTTCTCTGGTTCCAACTCTGTATAAGTTAATTGTGCCCCATTTTGAGTCATGGTTGCAATATGGGTTTTGGCACACACTTTGCTCAATCTTATGGGTTCCTTCATAATCTCATCTAAGGAGCTCTCTTTAGCATTTTCCCAGTTTGGAAGGGAAACTAGGTGTTGGTATTGATTTTCCCAAGGTCCCTTGTACACCAAATTATCATCATCTATCAATTGATCTGGGACATCTATGACATGGAATATTTTAATAAAATCTAGTGACATTCTTGAATGAATTGTTTTCAACACCTCATAATCATCTAAGTAGTCTGCCTAGAAATCTTTGAGATGCTCCTTGTGGAACAGCCTCTTACTAACATATTTCTCTGTTACACCATAGGGGTCAAAGCAATTTCTTCTGATATATAAGTGGAGATTAAGAAGTTGGAGTTCTTTGTTAGAGGCTTTGGTTGCTCCTAATGAAACACATGCAAACTATCCTTTACCTAGCAACAGGGGAAATTTAACATTCGTTCTATGCAAGTGTTTTAATTTCTTTAGACATGGACATAGCTGCCTTGTCAGTTCCAATAGCATTACCTTATGGGTCGGATACCTTGGTAGTTTGTATGGTGCTCTTGTGAATCCTTGCATCCTTATGTAGGTGAATTTCTTGAACTAGATATACCATATACCAAATCAGTTGATTACATTCATTGCCTTTGGAGAAATTCTCAGGGAGGTAGCTCCTTGAAGCAATCTTGTGTAATACATGGTAAATGCAACATTTACCCTTTTGAAGTGAATCAAGGACTGAGATATAGTGAGTTGGGTATAACATTCATACACTTTCAATTGCTCATCACCTACAACTCCCAACTTTGATAGCCCTGGGTACTCAGTTCTTTTGGCTAGGGCATAGACTACATATGATGTCCACCTGAATATCATCTTCTCATTGAAATTGGTAAAAGCCTCATGCATGTTATCACTCAAAATTTGAGCCCAATGTAATTCCATTTGTCCATGAATAATTTCTTCAATCAGTGTGAACATCCATCCCTAAAATGTTGATGGAGAGGGTAGTCCATATATTTTACTCAGCAAAGTCACAAAATCTCAAGTCTCATTGTGAAAATCACTTCTATAAAGTGTATGGAGAAATTTGATAATTGTAGATCTCTTATGCTTCATCCACCCATCATTGATTTTCTTTTTACATTTATCAATACCTTTCTTATAAGTTTCCTCTGCATCTTTAATGTTTGGTTTGGATAGCACATGATGTACTAGTATGCCAAAGATCTCTACTAAGGAAGGTGGGCTTAAGTCTGCCAAGACATCCCCATTGGTGGTCTCTATAGTCCTAGTTAGAGGATCATATCTTTCTGCACAAATCACTATTAGCTCTAGGCATTGTATTGAACTAGGAAATGCAGCAGCCTCTACAATCCCATTGTCTCTGATCTTTTTTGCCAAGGGTGTAGGATTAGGCCCAAATATTATGAGTCTGAAATCTTCTAGATCAATATGACCTAGGTTTGTGTCTCCTATGTTGGGCCATGTAGAGGATATCCTTGACTCAGGAGGATTTCCTTTAAACTTGTACTTCATGTTTTGTGCTCAGGTGGTCATTTAACCTGCATAACTGGACCTAATGACTCTTGATTGTTTTGATAGTTTCTTGATTCCTAAGTTTAAATGCATGATTCATAGGTTACGTGCCATACCACTAAGTTATATTCTTCCCTATGAAACTGATATCTATTTTGTTGAATTACAAATGCTTACCTCTGAAATGCTTGAGACTGATAACTTGCAGATTTATAACATTTACCATAGGATCAAATAATAAAACAACATCAAAAATCATATTGAACCATGCAATAAGCACCTAAAGTTCCCAAAATCTGAATTGAAATATGCAAAAACATCATTATTCAACCCTTGCAGCATTCACTTCAATTAAATAGACCCTTCTACCTTGGAAATTTTCATAAAAATAGTCATTTTATAGGGTCAGTGCTAATTTCAGGGGTCTTAGACCTTGTCAGAGCAAGAGTGCTAGAGTTGGCTAGGTTTGACTTGGCGTGAATTTGAGGTCCATCTAACCTTGCATAGGTTCTTGGTTGTAACTGACTTGTATGGATCCCTAGAGGTCAGTGATGCAATTTCAGTACAAGTCGGATGGGTTGGGATTTAGCGCTAAAGATGGGAGTAAGACTTGGTAGGGATTTTGGACAGGATGAACCTAGCACAGGATTTGGGTGTGTTTGTTGGAAAGAGACACTATGTGGATTCATTGGTGTTGTCATTGATGGCAACAAAGACCATTCCATACATCTGCAGGACATAGTGTATCTTTACTAGAAGTCAAATTGAAGGATACTTTGGTCTGGTAAGCAAGAATAGAGCATGCAACAAGGTCTGACATTCAGGTCTGGATCTCTTAGAGGAAGTATCTTTGTAAAGTATGGACTTGGGAAAGTAAAGAGGAATACCATGGCTAATAGATTCCAGGGATTGAGCCTCCAGTGATGAAAGAGTGAAGAGATATGAGCATCTAAGTATTGAGGTCCAGTTTGGCAGAATAAACAGAGGAAGAACTGATCAACAGAGTATCAAAATTATTCTGGATGAGATATTGATGGTGATCAAGGTTCTTAAAGTATCATCCATGATTGGCTAACATGTTAGATGACTTCTATAAGTATCTCCTTGATTTGTATTACTTGGTATGCAAAGATTCAGTCGTCAAATCAGAGTTTGGGAAAATATTAAGTATTCCAGATGCTGACTAGAAAGTGGATGAAATCCTTGGTGTGGATATATATATTAGATGGATTTAGATATGAGAGTGAGAATTGTGTTGTAGGAAGTGAAAAGAAAAGTAGAGGAGAAGAGTAACAATAGTATTACAGGTCCGGTATGTGACAGGACATCAGCACTAAAAAAAGAGGAAGAATGAAGTGCAGTAGATCAGTCTATTAAGCCTAACTCGAACTGAACCTCAGCATGTCTAGATGCTTCTCATCAGTTCAAGTATCTAGTTTCATTGTATAAACTATTGTAGGCAGTGAGCCTCTTGTGAGCAGTGTGCTCAGGTAGTGAGCCCTAATTGGCAAGTGCCATCTTGTTCTTTCTATTCTTCTAACAAAGATTAACATCTTAGGTTAATCACCCTGTGGTTTTTCCCTTAATAGGGTTTTCTACGTCAAAATCATTGTTTCATGTGTATTGATGTTATTTCCATTTCATAGTTAAGTTTGCTTATTTGATTTGATGTTGCATTAATTATTAAGGAAGCTCAGAAAGCTGAAATAATTAGGATAACTTATTCACCCCCCTCTTAATTATCAATAATTGATATCAAAGCTAAATTCCTCCAAACAGAGCCTAACAACTTGAGAAAGATCTAGGAATTCAAATGGATGTGTATGGTATGAAGGAACAACTTCAGTCTGCCATAGATGATCTTGAACAATCTAACTCTGAAGTCAATGAATTGAAGGAAAGACTCAAACAGGCTGATGATTTCATAAATGAACTAAAAGGGAAACTGAGTAGTTCTATGAAAAAGAGAAAGGATCTACTTCAGTAATTGGCAAATGAAGGTGAAGCCAATGATACAAATGAAGATTTGAAGGAGAAAACTAAGTTATGAGAAAAGTTATCAAAAGAGGTCACTATGGTAAGACATGAAATGGAATCAGGAGTTATGAAATTACCCAAGAAATTGAAGAGAAAAGAAAAACTGAAGATGATCTAAGACAATCTCTCAAGGAAAAGTTAGAGACTGCCACAAAATGGATAGAATAATTAGGCATCTAGAATCTGATCTTGAAGAAGCTAGAGACAATGAAGAAGAACTTGAGAATCAAATTGACAATCTTAAAAAGGATCTTCCAATAGCAAATGAATACAAAGAGAAATTTAATATAAGCTCTGCTCAACTTGAAGTTCTTCTTCAAAGACAAAAGAGGGTAGATGACAAACAAGGCTTGGGGTATGAGAAAGGTGAAAGCTCTAAATTTGGTCAGAAGAACTCTAGATCAGTAAATCCAAGGAACAGACCTAGAAGACCTCCGGTAAGATAACCAAATGCTCAAAGATATCCATCCTTCAATGGATATTGCCACAATTGCAATAACTTTGGTCATAAAGCAAATCAGTGCAGAAGAAGAATGAATCAAACTAACTCATCCTTCTCTGGACAATGTTTTAATTGCAAAAGGTATGTTCACAAATCTCATGAGTGTAGAAATATGCAAATCAACAATTCATTCAATGGTAGATGTTTTGCATGCAATAGAATGGGACATATGGCTAATCATTGTAGATCAAGAGGATATCAGTCAAATATGCAAAGAAATGTTGTTTGCTACAATTGCAATAGATCTGGTCATATTGCCAAATTATGCAGAAATAAGAATCAAGACAAAAGAGGTCTGGAACATCATAATCATAACCAAGACAAAGGAAAAGGAAAAGTGAATGTGAATGAAATCAAAAGGGAGATGAATAAAATTTGGTTGATGAGAAGTACAGAGAATGTTGGGGATGGATCTGCACCAGAATCTAGTGCTAACAATCCTTCTGGAAATTGAATAGATGAGCTCTGGCTTAGTGGGAGTCACTAAGAAAAACCAAATCCCCCAGCTAGTCAATTGGTGCCTAATATTGGCACATGGGAAGTTGTGGACTAAAGGGTTCTTAGAGAAACATCTAAAGTAAGTTTGGTAAAGATAAGAAAGATCCGCAAGAAGATTTGGAAAATCTAATCCACCAAGATTGATCCGGTTCAACAGTCATCCGGTAAAATGGGATTATCACATCTGTGGATAGATCAAGTGATTGGGGAGAGTAAGATAGTTTGTTATTAATCACCAAGGATAACTCTAAGTATATCTTAGTGATCCGGAAAAAGATATTTCTCAAAATAAGAAGAACTAGGCAACCGGAATGACTTAAGTTGCGCATTTATTGTAGTGTGGATTTAGGGTTTTTCTCAGAAATAAAAAGGTTCATTCACTTCTCATTTGCACATTTACATTCAAGAAGAAAAGAAAAGGAGCTCTGCAACAAATTGTTTCAAAATTCTCAAAGATCAACCGTTGAAGTCAAATCTTCTAGCAAATCAATCCGGCTCACTCTGCGAACCCTAGAAGCACAAAAGGTATTTTCCATTGTTAAATATTTCTTTGTAAATCTTTTGAAGATGACTACACCAAATGTTGTAAAGATCACTGATAGGCTGCGTCCTAGATTCAAGAAACATCCATATAAATCCCTAGAAGTTGATCCCGTAGGTGCCTTTTCAAACATTCCGCTTGGGGTTCTACATGTAGAATATGTTAGGGCATATATTCATGCGAATATTGAAGATCTTGGAGAATCTAAGCTAGCTGATATCTATCACAAGCATTTGATAGATGACTCATTTGAACTCAAAACTTAGTATAAAGCCATCTGGGACAAGCATTTTACACAATAGATTCATTTCCCCTATTTTACAGAAGAAGAATGGGTCCGATATATTTTGAGTAGAGTGCATGATAACTTCATGTGGTTGAATGGACCATTTAAGATAACCAAGGATGCCATTAGGGCTGTAACCGGATTACACTCATCTGGTGGGATTCATGTTCTTAAATCCTTCAAGAATCAAACTATGAGTGAGGCTACCAGACCAAAGTTTGACAAAAGAGCAATGATAGTAGAAGACATCACTGATCCGGATGTCAAGTTTACCTCTATGAACATTAGTTATAAGATATATCACTCTAGCAGGGAAAATTCAGTACCCAGAACTGTAATTTACACTGCTTATGAAATGTTGAGGAAAAATGCAGATTATGATCTTTGTGAACTCCTTCTGAACCAACTAATGGAAAATCTACAAAAGATCAAGAAGGACAAGAAGAACTCCTTCAAGTATGGTGGTTTGTTACTATGCTTGTTCTTCTACTTCATGAATGAGCTTCCCAGATTCAATGGTTGGGTATGGCAAAATGATAGACCAGTAGCCATCCAAATTAGAGACTATATACATGGGCTTGGTGATGCCAAGGCACAGAATACAGCACTCTGGGGCTATTTCAAAAAATTTCAGATCATGATGCAAGCAAGAGAGAGAATCCCCTAATCATTAGTTGAAAAGTATAAAGATATAGTATGCTTTATGGTAGAAACTGATCAATGTCTAATGGAAGTAGTAGAGCTAAGAATATTCTGGATCATACCAATGGGGTATGAAGTATATGAGAAAATTGTTGAGCTACATGTTCAACACATGCTCAGTCAACCCAAGGATCCTAAAGCAGAAAGGTTTGGAACCTTTGAAGAATTAAGTGTGAAGATCCATGTGGAACTAAGACAACCAGAAATAAAAAGAAAAGTGAGGAGGGAAGTCAAAGAGCTTTCCAAGAGGCATGGAATCTCAAAAGAGGCACTAGATTCAAATAGAGAAAAGATGGAAAGGGCAGAAAAGGAAGAAGTAGAAAAAGAAAGTACTCCAGTGCAAGCACCTTCCCGGACTAGATCAACCAAAAGCTCTGCACCTCCCACTTCCAAGGGACAAAAGGCTTCAAAACCAGAAGCTCAAACATCTAGAAAAGGAGAGAAGAGAACCAAGAAAAAGGCAACAAGGTCTTACACAAGCCAAAAGGATGAAGAAGAGACATAATTAGATGAGGAAGTAAAGAAAATAAAGAAGAAAAGGAAAACATCCAGTGAACCTTCTACTAAAGAAATAATAGAAGAATTTGTTGAGAAACCTACTTTATCTATTGATGATGTAGTTAAAGCAGTTACTATGGATGGGAACCTGGAACCAATAATAGAATTCTATGATGCATATAATGATGCAAATAGAAAGATTTTAGAGGAAGCCACTGTCAAGTATTTGAACATATACAATAAAGCATTTATTGAAATCATCTCTTTGATTCCCAAAAGTTTAGAGAAGGAACTGGAAATGAGAAAGGAAAATGCAAAGGCCAACGATCTGGAGATCCAAGAACAAATAGCTATTCAACTTTATCCCTCCATCACTCCAAAGCAAATGACCATGATCTTCAAAGACTCCAAAGATGAGTTCCGAAGCAAGGCTAGGATGAACCAGCTTATGCTCGGAGAAATAGACAAAGTGGTTAAAGAAACAGAAGAGATCCTCTAGAATGCTTTTAAAAGATTCAATCTTCTTGTTATAGAGGACTTGGGTGATGATCCCTTGGCTACAATTGTTAAAGAAGAATCTACTGAGACAGGGGCAAAATAGGTAAAGAAGATAGGTGAAGAAAAGGATAAGAACTTAGATTCCTCTTCTCTGGAAGAGGAAGTCCATGAACAAGCAAACATCACTCCTTCAGGTTTCCCTACAGTCTCTGGATCCAAAGAAGAAGAAAGGGCAGAAGAGAAGATCAATCAAGGAACAAAGGAGAAGGAAAAAGAAGATGACAGTGGCAAGGTTGTAGAAGGAGAGAAAACTCCAACAGAGAAGGCCGCAGATGATAGTGATAAGGTTATAAAAGGGGAGAAAGCTCTGTCTCTAGCAAGAGACATAGTAGAAGCAGTAAAAGAGTTCTTGACCAAAGAGATAATGGAATTTGATGAACCAGAACTGCTTCAAGGTCCATTAAATTTTGATTCCCTGTCCCCAGTTCAAACCATGAAACTAGCATCCTTCACTCAAGCAAAGGCAAGAGAAAAAAATTTGAAGTCTCACATGGAAGACTGTGAGCTCATAGAAACTACATCCGGTGTATTAGAAAAGATCATGCCATCCTTCCAAAAGGATCCTACAGTTTCTTCATCCGGTAATCTGAAGTCTCTTGTTAGTTCTGTTAGCACTCATTTTGAATCTTTAGAAAAATCAACTGAGGTTAAGGTCTGGAAAGAGTTTTTGGATAAGAGATTCTCTGAGTTACAAGGCTTTATAACCAATGATAGGAGAAATATGGATATTCAGATAAAGAGCTTAGAAAATGCTCTTAAGAATGGAGGAGAAGTATATAAATTTTGTATATCCTAGACTAAAGTAACAAAGGATATTGAGAAGAAAGTAAAATGAAAAGAGGATAAACTGTCAAACCTCTCTTAGAATTTTGATCCTCTCACTATATCCATAATAAACCAGGAATGTCAAACTATTGCAGTCATGAATGAGATTAAGAAGCTTGAGAAGGAGAGGAAGAACATATTAAGCAGGATGGGTGAACTTAGAGGGATGATTATCCCTAAATTAGAGGCCATGCATGAGGCCCTAACTGATGCCCAGACCACAGCCCGAATTAGTGATCCGATAGATCTTAAGAGGGCAGAAGATTTTGCATTCCTGTTGAGTGGTCACATCTTAATTTTGGACAGGATGAAGTAGAGTTGGGCAACAGAATTTGCCCAGTTGAGGACATCTTTTGTAGATATACTTCAGTATATGTAAGTATAGCATGTATATATACTTATGTGGCTAAGTATAGATTGTTTTTGGGAAATTTTGGTGTGCGGACCCTACCCTTTGCCATTGATGTCAAAGGGGGAGTGAGGAGCAGTGAAAAATGTGGACTCCAGCTAAGGGGCAGCTCCGGTATAGTGTACAATAGAATAGAGCATCAACCAAGGGGGAGTGTAGTATAACACTTAGTCATTTTTCACTAAGTGTTGCCATCAATGCCAAAGGGGGAGATTGTTGGCAAGAGACATTGTGTGGCTTCATTGGTGTTGTCATTGATGGCAATAAAGACCATTCCACACATCTACAGGACATAGTGTATCTTTATCGGAAGTCAGATTGAAGGATACTTTGGTCCAGTAAGCAAGAATAGAGCACGCAGCAAGGTCCGACAGTTAGGTCCGGATCTCTTAGAGGAAGTATCTTTGCAAAGTAAAGACTTGGGAAAGTAAAGAGGAATACCTTGACTGATAGATTCCAGGGATTGAGCCTCCAGCGATGAAAGAGTGAAGAGATATGAGCATCTAAGTATTGAGGTCTAGTTTGGCAGAGTAGACAGAGGAAGAACTGATCAACAGAGTATCAAAATTATTCTAGATGAGATATTGATGGTGATCAAGGTTCGTAAGGTATCATCCATGATTGGCCGACATGTTAGATGACTTCTATAAGTATATCCTTGATTCGTATTACTTGATATGCAAAGATTTAGCTGATAGATCAGAGTTTGGGAAAATATTAAGTATTCCAGATGCCAACTAGAAAGTGGATGAAATCCTTGGTGTGGATATATATATCAGATGGATTTAGATATGAGAGTGAGAAGTGTGTTGTAGGAAGTGTGAAGAAAAGCAGAGGAGAAGAGTAACAGTAGTATTACAGGTCCGGTATGTGACAGGACAGAAGCACTAAAAGAGGAAGAATGAAGTAGAGTAGATCAATCTATTAAGCCTAACCGAAACTGAACCTCAACATGTGTAGATGCTTCTCATCAGTTCAAGTATCTAGTTTCATTGTATAAACTATTGTAGGTAGTGACCCTCTTGTGAGCAGTGTGCTCAGGCAATGAGCCCTAATTGGCAAGTGCCATCTTGTTCTTTCTATTCTTCTAATAGAGAATAACATCTTAGGTTAATCACTCCGTGGTTTTTCCCTTAATAGGCGTTTCCATGTCAAAATCATTGTGTCATGTATATTGATTTTATTTGCATTTCATAGTTAAGTTTGCTTATTTGATTTGATGTTGCATTAATTATTAAGGAATCTTAGAAAGATGAAATAATTAGGATAATTGATTCACCCCCCCTCTCAGTTATCAACAGTGTCTACCTTTTATGTAATCAAAAGGTCAGTCAGTGTGAATTTTAGCACCAAGAGTGGGACATGGATCAGCATGGATTCTGACTGCGTTGGACTTAGCATGGTTTAGAGAAGCGATCGACCAATGGTCAATGAAGGAACATTTCCATGCAGGTCAGTGAATTGATAATTTAGTGCCAGTGGGGATTTCAGATGCTACTAACTTGGTGAGATATTTGAGGATGTCCGACTAGAGTTGGTGAAGACAAATTTTCATGCAAAGTCAACAACTTAGATTTTTAGCATTGGATCAAATTTTGTTTTAGATATTATGTTCCAAACAACTGACTAAATTGGTATCTTCAAGGTTATTTAGCTCAGTCAATAGCATTTTTAGCATGACGTCTATGACAGATGATTTTAGCACAGAGGGATTTTGAACTTTCAAATGACGAAAGATTTTTAGGCATTGTGCATTCTAAAATTTTACATTACTTCAAAGGGTTAGTCAATGTTCTTTTTGGCAAGAATTGAATAAATTGAAAGGTCTATGATATTTTCAAAAGAGGATTTGTGAACGATTCTTGGGGTGTGCATAAATGCATTTAAGTTCAATCAAATTCATCATTTAGGCTTGTCGTGACCTAGGGTTTGAGTGGAAAAAAATAGTTTAAACATTTGTACCACAAAAGAACCCTTTCAAAACTGTTGATTCAAAGCAGAGCTCTAAGACTCAAATTTTTAAATTTAAGAAAAACCCTAGCTAAGATTAATGCTTGATTTGAACACAGAAACCCAAAACTCAGCGAAGGACGTGAGAAAATCATCGTAGCTGGCGTAAATGAAGTTGCGGAGGTGAAGAAATTATTCAAATCATGTGCCCTAAATCAACCTTTTCCTTTTTCCTGAATATGCCTCTTTGTCATTAATAAAATTTTAGAGCTCTCGAATGCTTGTATGTGTGTGAAATGAGCTTAAAAAATGACTAAAAAACCTTATATACCCTCAGTTTAACCCACCATTAATGCAAAGATATGACTGCAAACTTGGCATGTAATATGCAGAACAAAAATGACTTTTAGGTTTTGTGCTAATTTAGGGATCCTTAGACCTATGTGACTTTTTAGTTCATCCGACCTCTGCGCGAGTTTGGGCATCCTCCAACTCATGTCGGTAAAGTGGTGTTTTGGGACAAGTTAGAGATAAGAGATTTTAGCGCTAGGTCAGAGAAGTGCTTTTTTAGTACTTGAGTCAGTGACCATGGATTTTAGTGTTGAGTTGATTGACAAGAGATCTAGCACTAAGGTAGTTAATGGGAGTCTTGATGCAAATGTCAATGAAATAATAATCTAGTTGAAAGGTCAGTAGATAATGTTTTTAGCATAAAAGAGACATCTAACTTAGTTTTGATGGAAAACAATTATTGACTTAAGGATTATTGACTTAAGGATTTTGAGAACTTAAATAACCTTCATGCTTTCAAATGTGACTTTGATCACCCATTGGAACACTTTTAGGAATCAACCGGCTAGGCTAACACTCTAAGCCAAAATTTCAAGGAAGGGGGGTCTCTATTGGCGAAATGGGGCGTGTGTGTATGGCACATCTATGTTATTGTTTCTCAGTGATATCTATAGAGGTTAGAATTTTCATACTATTATTAAGACATCAAACCTATAGATTATATATGTATAGATTGCTATGATTAGTTTTTTAACCATTCGAAGGCTGAAAGGATGGAAAATATTTTATATTATCTTAGGATAGTAAATTATGTAGGCCAATAGGCCAAGAGCTTTTGGTTTAATAATCACGGCTTAGTAATCCTTTGTAGGTCAAAGGAAAGTGTGGTCTTTTTTTAATTGGTAAATTGCAGTCTTGGGGATTGCTCCCTTTGAATTTGCAATCTTAGCTAGAATTAATAAAGCTAAACATTGACTAGGTAACTGACCTAAACCTTGAAATATTCTATCTATACCTATCATCTTATAATGCATCAGACCCATAAATAGGGATGTAACAAACTAATTTCAACCAAATAGTGGGCTTTCAAAGAAGCCAAAGAAGAACTCCTATCATCTGTTGTACCTCCATGATATGTAAACTATTTAAGTCCACATTTGGTATGGGAGCGAAGGTGAATGTTGAATAATATCTCTTGTTTCTTTCTTTTGCCATGCACCACTATCCACTTTCCCTCTAAAGCCCCTACTCCCTCAGCCTCATCTAATTTCTCTAATAGATTTTACTTTCCCCCAAGACGCTAAATTTTTGAGATCTCTGTCTAAACTACTAACTCCTTATGTGGCTTAGGATCCACAGTAGCCTTAATGCTAATCCTCTCATTAGGAGGAGATTTTGTAGAGTCTCTTAGTGTGTCTTGTAAATCATTTGGAGAATTAGGGATATGGTTACCAGCTCTATTGATTGAAATAGTAGTGAGGGTTTGATCAATTTGACAAGACCCTTCTTTTTCCACTGAACAGTGATGAGGGGAGGCATTTCTCCACAAAGTAGCATACTTATCCACTCTACACTTTAAACAATGAGCAGTAATATGATCGGTACTAAAGCATCTTTGACAGTGAAAGGGTAAACCCTCATAATCTAGCATCAGACTCCAACACCCATCAACAAATTTCAAGGAGATATCTATCAAGAGATCTTTGGTAATAACCAACTCCATGATGATACAAGCATAGGTTTTGTGCAAATAGTTGTTAGAGACCTTATGCACCCCTAAAAACATCCCCAGTGAGTTACCTATAGTTTGAAAGTAGGAATCAAACCAAAATTGTAATGGAAGATTCAGGAGCCTTACCCTGATTAGAGTAGCAATGAATGATTCATTGGTATGGTTGAAAGAAGGGTACCACAGTTTCATCATAAGTAAAAAATTCTCACAAAACCACTAGTAGTTGCAAAGAATTTTAATTCTATCCCTAACATTGTCAAATGCTACCAAAAAAACCCCTTGCGCACAGGGATAGATTTGGGTGTTCCCTTCCAACAGGGGGTCCTAGGTGGCTTTAATCTATTGATGCAACTCTGAAAGACTCAGTCAGAAACCTCTAAATCTCCCAATCAAGCCCATCTTCATGAAATATGCTTCATTCTTAGCCACTTCTCTACAAATGTCCTCTCTAAAAGTCATAGAAGGAGAAGATCTAGCGTAGTGTAGATGCTGAACCGAGGCCATCACACGAGCTCCCTCATTCCACTTCTGGTTTGTAGTCATCACCATTGGCCCAAGAAAAGGCCATTCTCAATGTCCTTGGCCATTTGCAATCATCTAAAATCCCCCTGGACAACTCTTATATCTTTGTCATTTATCAGTGCACCAGAGGAATCCCTAGCCTCCATAGTGCCATTTCTAATTGTAGAAACCCTAGTGCCCTTCCCAAAACTTCCACCAGTCCCAGCTTCCACCCTAAAACCAATGACCTTTCCCACTTTTGTATCCATAACATCTCTGAAAGATTTGATTGCCATAACTTTTTAGCACCTTGAGGTTGTGGACAAAGAAGTCATAGGAGTGTTCATTGTAGTAGTGGAAGGTTTCCTCAAATCTTTCAGAAGACTTGGGAGAGATCTTTTTTCCACCTTATGAAGGGCAATGCAGTCTTAATCATAAAGGCCGAATGTATTTATTCTTTCCTAGTAAATAATGACTAATATGTCATGTACTATATAATAATTCGTCTAAATCCATAGTCGCCTTGGCATTTTTAGTGACTATCTCTTCTTAATAGATGACTTTGTATCACTTATATCGAATAAACATGAGGCTTTGAATGAGTTTCAAGCTCTCTATATAGTGATCTTATCTTTTTACTATCACGGTAGTATAACAAGAATTTTTTTTTACTAGAATCCAAGACTAAATTGTTGAAAACTCTTCTATTAATCTAGAAGCAAGTTAGAAGTTTAGATTGAGACAAGTCTTTAGTTTCCAAGACTTATATGTATAAGTGTTATTATGTTTTATCAAAGATTTTTTGGAAGCTAATCTTTTATCTTAAAATATGAAGATATGATATAGGTATTGATAAAACACTAAGAGTGGTGGTATTATGTCACATATGCAAACCACAACATGATAAGTATCATTATTTTACTCTAGGATGAAACACAAGAGTTCATAATCTTTTTACTATTGAAAGGTCGATGGACTTGCAAAGAACAAGAGATTGAAGAAATTGAATTGTTATTATTGTAGACTCAAAGATTGACTTAGTTCAAGGATTAGATATAATAATGATAGTATCCATTAAGATTTTATCTCAATGAAGATATACCTGGTAATCTATGTTTATACATAAATAGAGAGATGTAAGCTCAACCAATGTTCAAGTGGTATATAAAAGACTAAAGGTCTTCATTTCTCTATTATAAATTTTTACTTCGGAGTGTTTTGATACACTAATGAGATTGGGATAAAGAAGTTAAACCCTAGCATCTACCCATAAGGGTTTAAATAACCTAAAAACTCTCTAGTCAGATTTAGACATTGTGTTAGTCTTTTGATTTCTATGATCAATAGTAAACGAGTTGAGAAAACAAAGGTTAAGATATTATATAATTCAAATAGAGTCTAGAAGCTTTTGATAAAGTTTAATGATATCTTCTTAAAGTTGAAATATGACTTATAATAGAAGAGTGCTTAATATTGAGTCGATGAGTAGAATGACATGAAGTCATAAACTCTAATGTGTGCAAGAATGCAACTAAGGACTCTATAAAAGGTTAAATATTATAAACCTATACAAGTATATATCCTAGATTTAGGATTAAATGCTATGTCAGTTGACTAAGAATTAAGTTTAGTCAACATAATTATGCCTAGAGATGCTAGCCAAACAAGTCAAACTGTAGGATGAGATGGTCTCCTATTTGAGTTAGAGTTGTGTGAACACATGACTACATTTACTCCAAACGTCTATTTATATAGAAACTTTGGCAAAAGTGATGCATTTATCTCTGCATGCATTAGTTAGTTCATAGTGTCTAGATGGTGTAACCTATCAAAAGGATTGTACTTAGCTAGAAGATTGTCTAGAGTCGTATGGTCAATTGTGCTACCTTGGACACAACAATGGGACTCAGATGGCATCCTGTTGATTTCTTATGTCTATACTATTCATTAAGGATAGGGCCAATTTTTCAAGAAAGAAGGTGTTTGAGGGACCACCGGTCTCTAGCTAGAGGTAATGCACTCATATGATGCTCTCCCTCTATAGAAAAGGACTCGCCAAGACTTGCATGATAGATATAAAAATTCCAAAGACAATACTCTTTATATTATACTTCATGTTATGACTTGTGATGTAAAATTATTCTTTCTGTCAAGTGCAACATATTTGTAAATGTAAAGTGAAATGTTTTCTCTATGATTTATATTTGAATATATTGAATTTCAAGGTTGAAAAATACTTAGAAAAGTTATGCTTTTATTTCTTTGTAATTATCCAAATGATTAAAAAAAATATTTCAGTCGTGATTATTGTTATCCTATTTTGCCCCCTTGGCCAAATAGTCTAAAGATTCATGAGATCTTGGTGTTTTTGTCCTCTAAAATGCAAGAAAAAACATCAAAAAATTGACTAAGTCCTAAAAATTTCAAGTTTGCCTTGTGTTTTCAGTGTTGTCAGACTTTTAGAGTTTAGAGTTCTGATCTTCAGCACTCCACCCTTCTCAAATTTGAACTTTTCACCTTTTCCTTCATCGCCTAAGTATTCAATGTTTTTGGATGTTAGAGTTTCAGCCTTCCCTCTTCTCCCTTCCTGAAGGTGGTAGTGACAGGTAGTTCCCATCATGCACCATGTGTCAGCACGGTGCAAGTTCCCCTCTTAAATGCGTTGACCCGCACTATCCAGGTTCGTAACTTCAAAATCAACTAAGTGCTAGATGTTTGTCAGATTTTAGAGTTCCCTTCTTCCATATTCCTTCTTCAGTGGTCTTGATCTCCAAATAGTTTCATGTGGCCACGTGGTAGTACCGTGCTCATCCAAAGAAAAACAGACTTGAGTTCCCCTCTAGCTTGTACCATCACGCCACATGGCACCCTAACACAAACTATCAATATCCACAAAGGCTGAGCCCCTTGTTCTCATTGAGCCTACTGTGGCCCCCTTTTAAGAAAAACTTTTATTGCACATGCTTAAAGGGTCCCTTAAGTTGTGTCAACGTGGGAAGTAGGTCAGCAAAAGTTCTTCCCTTTCTGATGATTCTTCCTTCGGCAAGCCTCATTTTATGTTTCAGTGATGCTGCGAGTTTCCGCAAGAATCCTATGTTTCCTCCACATAGGCTATTCGCTAAGACTCCATCATTCATGGGACTTTCCAAACAACTTCATCAAGTTTGTGAAGGATCTAAGGCTATCGCGAGCTTGCAAACTATCAAAGATGATGTCATATTTGCACTATCCATCTATAAGATGAACACAAGTGTAAAGCATATCATGGCCTATGGCCATAATATTGGTGATTCAGTTGAAAAAAGGAGATGGCACCAGGTGTTGAGGGATTGAAACAGTGGGCCACAACAATTGAAGATCGGATGGTAATGCATTGTCATTAGAGAATGTTGTCTGCAGGGAAGATTCTTTATGCTATTGTAAGATATTGACATGTAGATGATTCCCTAAAAGGAGAATTAGGCTTGCATAATGCAGAATCTTGGAGCCTTAGTGTCAAATCACAAGGGGAAGTGATGATCATTTATTCTAAAGGTAGATCCATCCATGGTTAATATTCAAAGAAGACTCTCTGGTATCCCGAAGGCAGGAAATATGTAGATACAAGGATGATTCGTAGGGACAAAAATGAGATTTTCTGCATTCCCTCATCAATAAGCCTACCATTTATTCACACAAGCAATCTATTTGTAGGTTACCAGGACTGACATGGGTATGGACTCCACCCTAATTTATAGGAGGTTTCTGATCAGGAATTTAGTGCAGCATGGTCGATGTCCCTTCTCATTGACTTCTTCCCTTTCGCACCATGGCTACTATAGTGAAACTGAAATGTTATATACACATGTTTCAAGATGTATTTGCATTGGTTATTGTTCTAGGCTATTATATTGCCAAATCTTTTGTTGTCACATGTCTTGTAATGCAATTGCAAGAACTAGTAAAATCTAATGTATTGTGCCTGAAGCTAGGCCTTTGATGTCTTCTAGTCTAGTTTAACAATGAATGTAATCGATTATTTTTTATCTATTTCTATTGCAATTTGTTTTGCTCTATAATGGTTATTTGACCTCTATGATTAATATAAACTAAACAATGCCTCTCTCATTGTTCTTGCACTGTGTTTATTTAAGAGACTTAAACTATGTTTGTGGATAAAATAGTCCCTTCCATAGTTTTGTCTTTCTTCCCTAACCTCTATTTGAACTTGCATGAGTCTATGTGATTTTCCCCCAGCTTTGAGATCATTATTGTGTCATATCAATGCAATCCAACACACTATATCTTGGTGCATCACCTTTTCCCTTTTTTATTCCCTCTCTCCCTTTTTCTTGGTGGTCATTAGTGTAGGTTTAGTCTATTGCTCCAAGCCTTAAGCTTAGAAAGGGGAACCAACCTTCTTTGCAGGTTTGATCTCAATATTTCAAGGTCCCACACCTTGAGATCATCCCCATTGTGTCATTAGAATGCTTAGACAACCTCCAAGCTAGGTGCACGATTCTATGTGATAGTAGTTTTTGGCACATCCAATGGGACCAATATGATGAACTCTATCATCTATTGAAGGATCTAGTGTGTTCTTCAATGCATCTTGCCATTTTGGGTAGTCTTCATAAACACCATGGTGGCTCTGCTAAACAAATATATTGATCAAAAGATCAAGATTTAAGTGGTTTTCCTAGTCTATTTTTCTTTCGGAAGCATCTCAAATCACTTGGTGACTCTTTCTACATATGTACCTAGTCTCTCTGGTTGCAAACCTATTTTGCACTAATTCTGAAATGTTTATGATTATCCAATATTTAGATGCTATAAGATGTCAAATTTTTATGGAAATTATAGTTATTCCCCTCTGCCCAACCAAAATGTGAGCTATTGACCCCCATATTAGCAATATCAGGCCCAAAATGCCTCTGATTTTATACCATACAACCCTACAACAATAGAATATCAGCATCTTCATGATGCTTACCTCCCTCCCACCCCTACTCAATCTTCTTATCAGCCTAATAATGCCTGTTATCAACCCCAAGAAGACCACCTCAAGCTGCTAGAGGTTAGGGAACATTTGGATGCCATAAAAGAGATATGGGGTATAGTATGCCATAGGAACCCTCTAGTATTAACATTAGAATTGAGGATGATGTAATGGTGAGACTCCAAGGTTTCCAAAAAGAGTGGGATGAAATTTAATGAGTCGAGTATAACAAATAGCAAGAGGAGCTTGTATATCAGGCTAATCTTCAACAGTAACAGATGGAAGCAGAGGAAAAGGCTCACCTGGAGCAAATTAAAATGCATCAAACTTATCTAAGAAGTAGTTAAACCAAATGCTTGCTGACACTAAGAGGCGGTAAGCTCAGACAGCCACCTCCATTCCTAGTTTCAAGCAATCTCTCCCTCCTACACCAGTTCAGCCTGCTGCAGATGTAACCCCCAAATTTAAAATCCCAAGCTTCGGGAAGGATATCCCATATGGGCCTCTAAAACCACCTTCCAGTTTTAAAATTTCAAGTTTCAAAGGCCCACAACATTCATGAGAGCTTGTTCTTATTCAAATTTAGCCTATCACTCGTCAAGGGAATCCCTCTCAAGAGGCCCTTCTAGTCCCCATTCCATGTCATCCCTCTTCCCCTAGCCCCAAAGTGGAGGACAAACTTGTCTTTTGGCAGGATGTTGGGTTTTATGAGCCACAAAAGGAAATAATTGGCATTGTTGTGAAGCGGCTAGCTATTAGTAAAACTCCATGCACTAGTGAAACAATGAACTTGGACCTACTACTAGAAAAAATCAATCCAAACCAGATCGAGCAGTAGTGTGTTGAGCACAAGATTATTGTTGATTCAAGTGCAGGGTCGAGTCCTCTAGAATTTAGCTCATTTGAGGAATTTTCCCATGCTATAAACAAGATGAGTGAAATCCAAATATAGAGGAGGCTTGGTAAAGAGTCCCTATCACAAGGACAACTTAGGAAAAATCTAGTGGAGCTGCAACTAAAGGATGAAGGCCCTGTGGCAGAGGTTGTTGCAGAGTTTACTCCAAAATTAGATGATGCCATGTTATTTCATGAACCACCTAGCTGCATTGAAAATGATGAGGGCAGACAGATGCCATCAATTCCAAAGTAGTGTGGTGATATTGAGACTAATGATAGGTTGCTAGAATGTGAAGCCAAACATGATAATGAGGCTCTATCTCATGAAAAGGAGCATGCAAGCAACCTTGTTCTAGAAAATGTAGAAGTTAATGAAGCCAAGGTGGATCTTTTCATTCCTATGTGCTTTGAAGAGCTGGAAGACCTCTTTTAGGATGAGTTAGATCTATTATGTTCAAGATGCGACATTGAGTTGGCATCCCCTAAGGAGGAACATCATGAGCATCTTGATCCAAGGGTGGAGCCAGCCATATTTCAAGTTGAATCATAGGAGCTGAGGCATTTAGATTGGCAAGCAAAGAAAGAATCAGAGCAGAGGCATGAGATCAACCTTGTTGATTTGCATGTCATTTCAAGGGGATGTCCTATCAGGCATCTATCCCAGCTGGAGACACATCAAGAAGAGTCACCACTTGTCATGCTTACCTCTAAGCATGAAGTTGAGTATCAAAATGAGTTTAATCAACCCATTTATTCACATCTTGGAAACAACGTCAACAATCAATTTAGGGGGACAAGTGAGTTTATCCCTATTCTTGGGGGAGTGCTCCATCAATTTGTCATATGTCAACTCATTCCCCATCTCTTGCTAACTACCCATGAGCATGAAAAACATTGTAAGGTGTTGAGAAAGGGTAGTTATTTTGAAGAACTAGTTAATGGCTTTGTTTAAGGTCAGTTTTGGTTGGTTAGTGTTGATGATTGTTTTGATGCAATCATAACAATAAGTTAAAATTCACATATAATGAACTGAAACTATACTTGAAAGATAAGAAGGAATCATTTGAGATTCAACTAATCCCAAGTCTACAATGGTTCAGTTGGTCAAGTTCAGTTGGTCAATGTGAAGCTGTAATGTTCAAGGGGCCTTACGTAGTTTAGGTTTGTTTGGTGGTTTACTGGACTAAGAATATGCAAAAAGGTCATGAGATATGTCAATACTTTTCATTCCTTTGCATAAAAGTGTTACTGTGCTGCAAGTTTTAGATGGTTTTCTTGAATTTTTGCAGCTTTCTTCTTTATCTATTTATGAAAACTGTCTACTTATAGCTCTATTATGCATGCTTCTTCAAATTTGAGACAATTTCCTTTAGATTTCTACGTTTTCAGCTAAATATTTCAGATGGGTTGGGAAAAGTTAGAAAGATCTAATCTATACCTCATTTAATCTACCAAAGGATCTAATTGTTTCTGTTATGCACTATGTAAATACCACAGTAATTTGATCAAATCCACAGTGAAAACCTTAAATGCAAGTTCTGAGCATTTTCACAAACATACATTTAAAATTGCAAGCTCTCAAAGAAAATATTTCAAAACACAAAGAAGAGCAGGAGAACACTCAGAAGATAGATGCAGAACTCCAGATTCTATTGTATTAGAAATGAATAGTCATACATGATTTACAATGTAGGAATGACTCTTAGTTTCATTGATCATATTACAGAGAACTTACAAGCTTTACAGATACAGTAAGGCAGCCAGACATTCCACGCACACCTTACTGCAGACGAACAGGCGACCTCCTTCTTCTACTTCTAAACTATGCCCAGAAAGACTCTACAATTCTGGCAAAATACTAAAATCCCTGTGTAGCCCCTGTTGTGATTTGGACCCATCACATTTTAACGTCCACATGCCATCTTTACTTTTCTGATCTTTTACCTTGGCATACTTTGTCCCTTTTATTGCCTGTGGGGTGTTGTCTTGTTTATTCATGGGTTTTTCCGTTTGGTTATCTTGCATATGTGGGTTTTTAGTTTGCAACTCAGAAAGATAACTACCCTTGTCCTCTATTTCTTTTCCCAAATCTGGAATCAAGGCATCTATATTATCCTGAACATATCTCTGTGTTGGATTAGGATTCTCATTTTCCTCTTGTGACTCTACCCTCCCTATGCACTTTTTGTATTCATATTCAATGATGTCTTTGCATATTTCACAATTCTCCTCAGAATGTTGCCTATCATGGACTCTACACCTATTTTTATATAACTTACATTGGACTGGGAGATTGTGTGTAACGCACTCTTCCACCTCTCGTCTAATGGCATGACCAAATTTGTCTATTGCATTATTTTCTTCATCTGAAGAATTTCCGTCAGACTCAATGAATAGTGTCGTTCTATTGCTGACACACTTCTTTCTAATGTTTAACATCATAATCTCTTCAATCTGCATCCCATTGTTGGTAATTCTATAGACACCTGATTCAACAACAGCATATAATATTTCATTAGTTCGATTATACTCTGTTATCATATGTTTCATTCTAGGCTCTGCCTCTATTCTGATCTGGTTTGGGATGCCTCTCCATGGTAACCACATGTGTGAAAAGTCAGTAGCCATATATCTGTTTAATGTCTTGGACCAATCCCTACTTAGCAACATTCCATAATTTACAGGTATATCCACTACTTGAATGTCAATGATTTGGCTTACCCTAGGGTCTGAAGCTAATTGCACTTGGATCTTCATGAGTTCTCCTATCACGTTAACCTCGGTCTTATCTAATTGCGTGACAACCTTGGCAGATTTGGTGGGAGTCAGCCTGAGAGTTTTACATATTCCTAAGGGCATTACGTTGGCTGAAGCACCAGAATCTACCATGCAATTGTGTATATTCTTCCCACCCAACCTAACAGTTAACAAGAAAGGTTGAGTATCCCTCTTATCCGCATGTATTACCACATTTGTATTGGAAGGCTGCTCAACTTTATTTCCCTTCTCCTTAGGTGGTGAATCACTATTAGGAACAGTTATATCAGCAGACACCTTGTTTGTTATGGATGTATCCAGGGATTTTAAAAAAGCATTTCTAATCCCTGGGGTCTTCAATAATTCATTTAGAGGTATACTGACCTTAATTTTCTTTATTTCCTCTGATAAGTAATTCATTAATCTTGTTGTCTCTATTGCTTCTGTCTTACTTATTTGATCCTTTTGCACTATTGTTCCATTATTTGTGTGCTGACTAGCTTTAAGTATGGCAGGATTGTTGCTAGCATTCTGATCTGGGGGTGTATTGATATTATTCGGAGGAGTGGAAGTGGTGAAAGGTCCTCCCGGCCTAGGGTTGTTCCCCAAATTGTAGGTGTGGCTTTTATTTGTCTGTTGAAAGGCCTGCACCTCTTCTGTTTCATTTAATATCTCATTTTTAGATTCAAAAGGAAACTGAAAAGCATTTAACACAAAGGCTGATTCAGGATAAAGACTTTCACAACAGCATGGCTCATCCTCTAGCAATTCATCCTCTTTCTCTTTTGCAGTTGCAAAGGTAAACGTTTCTAAGACTAATGCTGTGTCATATTCTGAGGGTACTACCTCATTACCCTTAGGAATGAGAAATTCAGAGGTAGGAGGCTGTACATCTATGTTGAAAATACTAGCTGCCAAGTGGAACTGTGGACAGTCGTGCTCAGCATGGGCATTGGTATTGTGAAATCTGCACCAATTTTTGGGTGCTGTACTAGCCATTTGTATGCTAGTCGTTTGTTTTGTACCATGATTATCTGTATTCTCAAAAGGAGAAGCCAGAGTACCGTTGTTGGGCCCAGTGTTCCATGTCTTGGGTGGCCTAGGTTGATTCTAATTTTTGTTATTATTGCCCCAGGTCCTATTATCTATCACTGGCCCCCAATTTTGTATTGGTTGCCCCTGACTGGGGCCTTGATGCTGATTGTAGTTTTGGTTCTGATTGTACTCCTGATTTTGATTGAGACTATAATTCTGATTTTGGCCTTGGTTGTGATTTTGATGTGGATTGTAGTTTTGGTTGCTTCTTCCATAGAGGTTCTCATTTCTTAGCTGTGTCACTTCGGTTGTTAATCTTTTCAAATGTGCAATAATTTCTTTGATTTCTTCCCTATCCTCTTGTGCTTTTGCCACAGTTACATCCCTAGGAAGTTGGAAGAAAGGCTGACCATTATTTTGACTGTTATTGGAAGTACTAGCCGTGTAAGGAGTTATAGCTTGGATTGGAGCAGGATTATACACAGGTGTGTAAGAAGGAACCAGATTTACTAGCGGAGCGTGCTGCACAGGGACTCCATTCCATGGGTGTGCCTGATTCTGCACCCCAAAATTCCCTCCATTGACAAATGGACTATAAGTTGTATGCCTCATTTCTTGGTTCACTGAGGCTGCCTCTTTATAGGCTTTGGATATTGAATCTATGTCAGGTTTTCTTTTGACAAACATGGCAGTTAAAGGATCCAAGGCAGCATAGTACCTAGCCAACAAGGGAGCATCATCTATGGTATAAGGGGGGACTAGCCTAGAATAGGCCTTTTGAAATCTGTCATTGAAATTATCAATTAGCTCTCCCTCACCTCGTTTTATAGCAGCCAATTTATGATACAAAGCGCAAGGGTCAATGGGTCCTCTAAATCTTGACAGAAATGCTTCTTCCATAAGTGCCCAGGAAGAAATGTAACCATTGGGTAAGTTTACGTACCAGCTAGAGGCCTGCTCATTAAAGGTGTAAGGAAACAATCTACACACAACATCCTCGTGCTCTAACATAGCCCTAAAACATGCTTCCTTAAATATTCTAATATGATCTTCTGGGTCCTGATGCAACTGGTATTTGGGACATATCTTCTCTGGATTTTTTGGCATCTCATGATAATCATTGAAGAGTATGGGAGAATTGACATCGAAATAAGCCATTGCAGGTGTTTGAGCTTGACTTGAACTTGCAGGAATACCTGGATTGATTGGTGGATTAAGATTTACAGGAGGATTGAGACCTCCAGGAGTGCCTGAACCAAGATTTAAAGATCTGAACAGTGATCTGTCAGGACTTACAATACTACGGATGTTAAAAGGTGACCCAGGAGGTGTTCCAGATGAACTTCCTGCTTGCGATATCTTTGGATTCCAAATTAAAGGGTTTTTACTTCGCCTTGTATCAGGTAGTTGCACAAATATATCTCCTGAACTGGATCTAGACCTAGTCACTCTATTACTGTCGTTAGCCAGTTTGAAATGGAACCTAACTCAAGAAGGCCCTCCTTCTAGTGCCAGAAAACTGTTGATGATTGTTTTGATGCAATCATAACAATAAGTTAAAATTCACATATAATGAACTGAAACTATACTTGAAAGATAAGAAGGAATCATTTGAGATTCAACTAATCCCAAGTCTACAATGGTTCGGTTGGTCAAGTTCAGTTGGTCAATGTGAAGCTGTAATGTTCAAGGGGCCTTACATAGTTTAGGTTTGTTTGGTGGTTTACTGGACTAAGAATATGCAAAAAGGTCATGAGATATGTCAATACTTTTCATTCCTTTGCATAAAAGTGTTACTGTGCTGCAAGTTTTAGATGGTTTTCTTGAATTTTTGCAGCTTTCTTCTTTATCTATTTATGAAAACTGTCTACTTATAGCTCTGTTATGCATGCTTCTTCAAATTTGAGACAATTTCCTTTAGATTTCTACGTTTTCAGCTAAATATTTCAGATGGGTTGGGAAAAGTTAGAAAGATCTAATCTATACCTCATTTAATCTACCAAAGGATCTAATTGTTTCTGTTATGCACTATGTAAATACCACAGTAATTTGATCAAATCCACAGTGAAAACCTTAAATGCAAGTTCTGAGCATTTTCACAAACATACATTTAAAATTGCAAGCTCTCAAAGAAAATATTTCAAAACACAAAGAAGAGCAGGAGAACACTCAGAAGATAGATGCAGAACTCCAGATTCTATTGTATTAGAAACGAATAGTCATACATGATTTACAATGTAGGAATGACTCTTAGTTTCATTGATCATATTACAGAGAACTTACAAGCTTTACAGACACAGTAAGGCAGCCAGACATTCCACGCACACCTTACTGCAGACGAACAGGCGACCTCCTTCTTCTACTTCTAAACTATGCCCAGAAAGACTCTACAATTCTGGCAAAATACTAAAATCCCTGTGTAGCCCCTGTTGTAAAGTATTACAGTGTAGAGAGGCACAATATAAAGACATTCTAATTGTCCTCACTACAGCAGAAACCTAACTGAACCCCTGGTTCAAACCCCTGGTTACAGCAATAAATACAGGTGAACCAGCTCTTCAAAATATCTCTGAGCAGTGTCAAATCTGGGTGAAATATTGCCCCTTCTAAGAAGTTCCGGCAGCTTAGCAATAACTCTTGTTTGTCTGTTGTAGTAATACTCTCAGCTGCAACCTTGTTCTTCACTTGAATGGCCTTGACTTTTTCGCACTTCGTCTTTATCTTCCTGCTCCTGAGATTGGATTTCCTTCCTCCATGAGGTCACTGTGTTGACTTTCCAGCTGCTTACTCAACTGCAAGCCTGCAAGACAAGACAAGCAATAAGTATTACATTTATCACATAAACAGCAGGAAATTAAAATAATCGTTTAAATCCAGGTGACTATGCAAACTTGTGGAAATCGGGTCCAAAATACTCTTAAAATACGTTCAAAACACATACAGACTGCTCAAAACCCATTGGGTCAACTATCGCTGACTGGGAAAATGCCACGGGCGCCCAAAAAATGGTTTAAAACTCTATCACATTCCATCTCCCGCCCATCGGCGTGAGATTCGCCATCGGCGGGCCCCAAAATTGCTCAGTCGACGTTCTTCGTTGGGCCGATGAACTTTTATTTCGCTCATCCTCCATCGGCGAGAGATACCCCCCTCGGGGTGACAATTTCACATACTGCCGATAGCCAGATTTAAAACTTTCGTCTGCATGATATTTTGGAAAGATGATGCTCCCCCCTTCCAAATGTCCAAATGACGTCATCAAGATGTTTCGCTTCTGTATATTGGGGAAAAGAATGACATCATCATCATGTCGAAGGAAAATAGGAGGATATGAAATATGATCCTGCTGCTGAGGAAAGGAATATGATGGTGACGTCATCGTCATATCCGGGCTTCATTAAAAATGCAAATGATGACATCACCGTCATGTTTAGTTAAGATCAGGGGATAAATGGAATATCGGGTCACCTAAGGAACATGATCAGGTGGTGAATGTAATATGACCCCTTTGCGGCCAAGGTAACCCTCTCGAAAGATCAGGATGATGATGATCATCAGGATATCCGGGGCTTTTGTTGAAATTAGAATATGACATCATCATCATATTCGCGAACCGGATCATGTTTTGGAAAATATCCTACCGAAAGGAAATGTGATGATGATGTCGTCCTAATATTTGCTTCTTCGTTTATCAGATCGGGATGACGTCATCAAGATATTTGCAAAAGGTCATATTTCTCGGCAGGAGGACATTACGAAATATCAGGTAGACAAACAGGATCATGATGATCTTGACAACATGACAGGATAAAAAAAATGATGATCCTCCTCATCGAATATCATGATGACGTAATCATCATATTCCGTCTTCGGAGCATGAGGATGAGTTGAGGTCATCATCAGGTTAGCGCTAGGGTGATATTTAAAATATGATCATGCTGTTGAGGAATGGAATATCACCCTCCCTTAAAAGGTAGGGTGATCATCATGATCATGCAAAAGGAGATTAGGAGGATATGATGACGTCATCATCATCCTGGCGAATATCAGTAAATATGACCCTCCCTTGAAAGATCAAGATGATATGATCATCAGGATTTTGACATGCGCATGCAAATATGCAGATGGTGGATTTTCTAAGCAGGGTGATATTTAAAATCAGCATGATATTATAATATCAGGTGATGTTAAAATATCATGATGCTCGTTGTTATGAAATATCGGGTTACACTCAAAACATGATGCTCACGATGCGCATAAGGTCATTTGATGGGTAAAACACACTATCACCCAAAATTGACGTCCAGATATTGGGACTGCATGATTTTTATCGGGTGATAGATCAAGATCATGATGATCTTGACAACATGACTGAGGATAAAAATATGATGACCCTCTTGCGAATATCAGGTTTGACCAAAACTTTTACTGTGCATAACTTCCACATATGGATGAATTTTCAAGTGATGTAAAAGGGAAACCTGCATGGAATTTCAAGCTCTTTCTAAATATGAGGTCACAGAAGAAAAATATGAACTTTGATAAACTGACCTCATGATGATGATGCACCTGATTCATTTTTACCAAACCGCCGGAAAGCAGACAAACACAAGCAGAAGCAAAAAGCAAAGCGACAGCAGGGGTCCTCGTTTTGCTAAGGGGCAAAATGGGGCATGTTGTGAACATCACAACAGTTAGTTTAGGTGTAGGTTAGTTTTGTTTCTATTTTAGATGTTTTCTTTCAATAAGTGCCTTCGAACTCTACTAAATTCTCATTAGGAGATGTATGCTTTGTTTGTTTTGTTTTGTTCTTAGAGATAATGCTCACTTTATATTGACCCTCCCATGTTCTTGTTGCTACCCCTTTGACATTGTGCCCAGTGGATTGATAAGGCCTCTGGATCCTAGTGTTTAGGTAGGCAAACACCCCTACATCATTGCCAAAATGTTATCCTATTTATTCCCTTTGGCCAAATAGTCTCAACATCCATGAGATCCTAGTTTTTTTGTCCTCTGGAATGCAAGAAAAAAATCAAAAAATTGACTAAGTCCTAAAAATCTTGAGTTTGCCTTGTGTTTTTAGTGTTGACAGACTTTCAGAGTTCAAAGTTCATGTCTTCAGCACCCCACCCATCTTATCTCTGGACTCCACTCATTTGTCTTCATTGCCTAAGTATTCAATGTTTTCAGATGTTAGAGTTCACGCCTTCCCTCTTCTCCCTTTCTGAAGGTGGTAGTGGTGTGTAGCTCCCATAGTGCACCATGTGTTAGTGTGGTGCAAGTTCTACACAAAGTAAAGGCAAGTTACCCTCGAACTTGCACTGACCTGCAACATCTCCAGAATTAGCTAAGTGCTAGGTGTTCATTGGACTTCGGAGTTCCCTTCTTCCACATTGCTCCTTCGGTGGGCCCAATCTCCACAGAGCTCCATGTGTCCACATGGTTTTGAAGAACTAGTTAATGGCTTTGTTTAAGGTCAGTTCTGGTTGGTTATTTTAGGTGTAGGTTATTTTTGTTTCTGTTTTAGGTGTTTTCTTTCAATAAGTGCCTTTGTACTCTACTAAATTCTCATTAGGAGATGCATGCTTTATTTGTTTTGTTTTGTTCTAAAAGATAGTGCTCAATTTATATTGACCCTCCCATGTTCTTATTGCTAGCCCTTTGACACTGTGCCCAGTGGATTGATAAGGCCTCTAGATCCTAGTGTTTAGGTAGGCAAACATCCCTACATAGTTGCAAAAAATGTTATCCTATTTTGCCCCTTTGGCCAAATAGTCTAAACATGCATGAGATCCTGGTGTTTTTGTCCTCTGGAATGCGAGACAAAACATCAAAAAATTGACGAAGTCCTAAAAATCTTGAGTTTACCTTGTCTTTTCAGTGTTGTTAGACTTTCAGAGTTCAGAGTTCATGTCTTCAGCACCCCACCCTTCTTGTCTCTGGACTCCACTCCTTTGTCTTCATTGTCTAAATATTCAATGTTTTCAGATGTTAGACTTCGCACCTTCCCTCTTCTCCCTTTTTGAAGGTGGTAGTGACGAGTAGCTCCCATAGTGCGCCATGTGTCAGTGCGGTACAAGTTCTACAAAAAGTAAATGCAAGTTACCCTCTAACTTGTACTGACCTGCCACATCTCCAGAATTAGCTAAGTGCTAGGTGTTCATTGGACTTCAGAGTTCCCTTCTTCCACGTTCCTCCTTTGGTGGGCCCAATCTCCATAGAGCTCCATGCATCCACATGGTGGCACCACACTCATCCAAAGAAAAACAGACTTGAGTTCCCCTTTGGCTTGCACCATTACACCATTGTGCATGTGACTGCATGACACAGAGTGTCAATATCCATGAAGGTTGAGCCTCTTGTCCTCATTGAGCCTAGCATGGCCCCCTTTTAAGAACAAAATTTATTGCACATGCTTAAAAGGTCCCTTATGTTTTGTCAACATGGAAATTAGGTTAGCAAAAGTTCTTCCCTCACCGAGGTTTCTTCCTTCAGCAGGCCTCATTTTATGTTTTAGTGACACTACGATTTTCCATGGAATCCTATGTGTCTTCCATGCAGGCTTTCCACTAAGACTCTATCCTTTGCAGGACTTTCCAAATAGCTTTAGCGAGTCTATAAAGGATCTAAGGCTATTGTGAGCTCATGGACTGCTGGAGATGATGTCATATTTGCATTGTGCTACTGCAAGATGAAGACAAGTGTAAAGCATATTGTGGGCTATGGCCATAATATTGGTGATTTTGTTGAATGAAGGAGATGGTTCCAGGTGTTAAGGGATTTGATGTAAAGGAAAAGAAAACAACTCACCATCATACTGGTATATTTCAAACAATGTGTTACAATCACTTAGATGCTTCAAGTTTCTCAAAAACTTCTCAAGACAAGGATCTCCACAAAGGCACCAATAGGAGTTTCAAACTCTTTTGACCCAAACAAGACTTCACAAAGGCCTTCTCATATCTTAGGAACATCAATTTAATAGAAATAAACACATACCAGGGTCTGCACTATTCAAACTCCCTCTATACCATTAGCAGGCTGTCAATCCTTGTAGCCCTTCTTTGAAGGACAATCACTCATAACTTTTGAGTTAGTTCACCAAATAAAACTATGATGGCATATTTGAATACCCATTACCAAGTTTTAAAACATATCCAAAACTCAATATATGTTACTTTGGAAAGAACTGCCCAAAACAGGTCTGTCCCAACATGCATGCAACAATTCCTTCGTTGACTATCAAGCTCCTAGTAACCCTGTTTTAAGGACTGTCAATGCATAACTCTTTCCACAGAATCCTTCTTAAGACTATGATGGGTAATTTGAGTACCCTTTAACAAGATTTAAAACATATCTAAAACTCAATACCTATCACTTTGAAAAGAACTGCTCAAACAAGACTGCAATAGTGTTAAATAGGCCTATTTAGCTTTTACCCTACCAAGGGCTTATTGGAAGTGAATACCCCATGACTCCCCACACCTTGCTAATGCATGGAACACTTCACAAAAGGTCTACATAAGCTTACTAATTCATCAAAAGTCCATTCCCATCAATATTTTTAACAAACCCTACACCTATATCTCAAGACTGTCCCAAA
Source organism: Cunninghamia lanceolata (assembly GCA_027924645.1). Lineage (NCBI taxonomy): Eukaryota > Viridiplantae > Streptophyta > Pinopsida > Cupressales > Cupressaceae > Cunninghamia > Cunninghamia lanceolata. Next base: position 5,049,117 of record BSBN01000334.1, on the reverse strand, counting down.
ATTCTGTTTCCTGACTGTATACAGGAATGCAGTCAATAAAATTCGATTTTCCCACTCTTAAATCTTAACCATTTGGTTTAAAACCTTTTGAATATGAAAGAAAACATTGTCATGAACATCTACACCAAAAATTAGTCATTGTCAAAGGATAAAACAAGAGAAATACAGTTTTACAGGCCACTGGTTACCCTAATAAGGGTTTTGACAGTTTTAGACAAAAATGCAAGAACTAACTCAAAACACAATCAAAATGCATGAGACCAACTTCATATAGAAGGTGATTGAAAACACTAATACTTACAACCAATTAAACATGCACTCATGCCCGTACAGTGCTGTACAATGCAAGACGACAACAAATTTCTGAAGTAGAATATAGAAAAATAGTGCTTTTAACATTCTATTCTCAATCTTCAATCACCTCCAAGTTTTCAAAGGTATACAAGGCCTTTTTAAAGGTATTACAAATGACCTTTCAGTTTCCAACTACTTGGAATGAACCAAGAGCCAAATGACTCTTCACCTTCCCTCATTCTACATCTTTTTTCCAACTTTACATTGACAACCATTACATGGTTTGCAATATTTTGCATATTTGAAACTCCTATTGACCTAAACACATAAAAATGACTTGATGGACCTCATTACAATATTGAATCATTTAAAATTGAATCAAACTCCAAAAATTAGTCTAGGATAACATTAATTTGCCAAGGTGCTCCTGCACCAAGATTGAAACAATGGGGCTACAACAATTGAAGATCAGATGGTAGTGCATTATTGCAGGAGAATCTTGTCTACAAGGAAGATTCTCTATGCTACTGTGAGATGTTGACACATAGCTAATTCCCTAAAAGGAGAATAAGGCTTGCATAATGTATAATCTTGGAGCCTTAGCACCAAATCAAAAGGGGAAGCGATGGCCATTGATTCTAGAGGTAGATCCATCCATGGCTAAGATTAAAAGGAGACTCTCAAGCATCTTGAAGGTGGGAAATATGCAAATACAAGGTGGATTTGTAGGGACAAAAATGAAATTTTTTGCATTCCCTCATCAATGTGCCTACCATTCATTCACACAAGCAATCTATTTGTAGGTTAGCAGGCCTAACAGGGGTATGGGATCCACCCTAATTTATAGGAGGTTTCTGCTCAAGAATTTAATGCAACACGGTCAATGTCCCTTCTAATTTACTTCTTCCTTTTCCCACCATGGCTGCTATAGGAAAAATGAAATGCTATATATGCATGTTTCAAGATGTATTTGCATTGGTTATTGTTCTTGGTTGTTATACTACCGAACCTTTTGTTGTCACAGGTCTTGTAATGTGATTACAAGAACCAGTAGAATCTAATGTATTGTGCCTAAACCTAGGCCTTTGATGTCTTCAAGTTTGGTTTACCAATGACTGTAATTGATTATTTTGTATCTATTTTTGCTACAAATTGTTCTACTTTTTAATGGTTATTTAACCTCTATGATCAATATAAACTGAACATTGCCTCTCTCATTGTTCTTGCACTATGTTTATTTGATAGATTTAACCAATGTTTGTGGATAAAATGGTCCCTTCCATAGTTTTGTCTTTCTTCCCTAACCTTTGTTTGAACCTGCATGAGTCTATGTGATTTTCCCCTAGCATTGATATCATTACTGTGTCATGTCAGTGCAATCCAACACACTAGATCTTGGCGCATCACCTTTTCCCTTTTTGTTTCCCTCTCTCCCTTATTCCTAGTGGTCATTAGTGTAGGTTTAGTCTATTTCTCTAAGCCTTAAGCTTAGAAAGAGGAACCAACCTTCTTTGGAGGTCTAATCCAAATATTGCAAGGTCCCACACCTTGAGATCATTCACATTGTGTCATTAGAATGCTTGGACAACCTCCAAGTAGGGTTCAATTCTATGTGATAACAATTATCATGTTCTTTTACTTTCTTAGAAAATTGTGTGTGTAATTCCAGGTAATATGAGAAGGCATGTTACATAAAACTTGTTAACATTTAGCAGATTAGCTAATGTTTGAAATTAGTTTTATGCCAAAATGGTGTGGAGGAGAACCATGAAAACTACCAGAAAGTTTGTCCTCCAACATTTGCCCAAGTTAATGGTTAAGAAAGAACCTACTAAGGAGGTTAAACTCAAAAAACATATTAACTATGCTGAGGGTGCATGGCTAGAGGATTTTGAGACTTTGGCTAATGCTCTTAAGCATATAGAGCTAGAAAGGAAACAACACATCAAATTGGACAAGAAACCTATTATTCGTACTTGTGTAGTTAAACCAAGTAAACCGTCTGTTAGTCGCGACATGCCATTTGGGTGTGGTCATGATGCTCCTATTTTATGAAAAGAGATTTGGGAGTACTTATGTGTACATCCACCCTCTAAGTTTATTTTAATGGATTCCAATGGGGAAGAGGAACCTGAGGAATATCCTTTAACCAACAGTGACATGTAGTCTTGTTGTGTTATCTATTTTAATAAGGTTGTAATTTACCTAGAATATACTATAATTAAGATGAGATTGTTTGCACACATCTGAGTTTGCGAATGGATTTTATTGATGAATTTTGAGTCAATGAGATGCATTATTTATGAATTCTAATTTATAGCTTGATAAATATCAAGTGTGATATAGACTATCATCATGGTTCAAACTCAAACAAATATTGAAGATAGTCAAGGAGAGGTGAGTCCTTTTGAAAAGTCAATGGCTAAGCTAGATCAAATATTGACTATGATAAAAAAAAAAAGCCAAGGAGAGGCTTGGAAACTTGGAGTAGGAAGTGAGGGGTCAAGATAGATCTGAAGGAGGAAAAGAGGACTTACATCAAGGAGATGATGAATATGTTCATGAATCTAGTATTCATAGTGAATGAAGGGAGGATGGTGATAAAACTAAGATGCAAGAAGAGAAGAGAAGTAGACTTGCCTTTGAGCTATGAAGAGATATCAAGAAAGTCATGCCACCCAAGTTTGATGGAATAGAAAGTGGAGATGCTGTAGAAGTTTGGTTGACAGAGATGGATAAGTATTTTCAAATCCAAAATTACTTTGATATAACCAAGGTAGTATGGGGTGCCTTTTAGATGACACGAGAAGCATCCATGTGTTGGATAAATAAGAAAATGAAATTTGGGTTAATTTCTCTAAGATTAACTTGGGAATAGTTTGTGGTCTTATTTCTCCAAAGGTGTTTACCACAACTTTATTTGATCAAAAGCTAATAGATTTTTAGAATCTGAGACATGGAGATATGTCAATGATTAAATATTGGGAAAAGTTCACTCATCTCTTGAAGTATGTGCCTCAATATCAGAAAGAAGAAAGGTTAAAAATTAGGAAATGCACGTTGGGTCTGAATGCCTAGATATGTGGAGAAGTGGATGTGCATGGTCCTACAACTATGGACCAAGTTTTAGAGAAGGCAATCAAACAAGAACAAAAATTGAAGTCAATTTTTCTATATCATGAAAAGAATCGTAAGAGATTTAACAAGACACCAACTTATCAATCTCTCAAAAAGAGAAATGGAAAACAAGATGTGACTAAGAAAAGTCACAATGGTTCTAGAAATAACAAGAATGGACCCATAAATGAGAAAAAGAACAATAGCAATGTCTAAAGGAATGATAATAATTCAGGAAAATCTACTCAGAAGTAGGAGACCCTGGAGGATGTTTCTCTTGTGGTGGGGATCATTACACAAACCAATGTCCAAACAAGAACCAAGGAGTTAAACAATGTGGTAACACATTACCTACCTAGCAAGCGACTTTTCAATAGAGGATCCATGTGGCATTGTACAACCACCAGGAAAAGTACTAGATTACTCCCATTGAGACTACAAGTACTTTGTTTGGAGTTCCTATTTCTATTTTGATTGATATTGTCCAAAGCAATTGAGATTTTTATTTCTCCAAGAGTATTAAGTAAAATTCCTAGAAGAGCTAGATATATGGCTAAACCCTAGTTGGTAGAATATGATAACTAGACTAAATTTCGGGTAGAGCAATGCCTATTGAAGCCAAGATTGAACTTCCTTGTTTTTCAACTAAGGTGAATCTATGTGTAGTAACCCTAGGTTCCTATGATGTTATCTTAAGAATAAATTGGCTATAGAGGCATAGGGCCAATGTCAATTCTTTTGAAAAAATAATTGGTTGTCTAGATGATGTAGGAAACAATGTCATTTTCAAGGCACACAAAGATAAGTCAAGATTAGACCAATCTCTACTATGCAACTGAAGAGGACTAGGTGAAAAGTTTGTCAATTTTTTGCAATCAAAATGGATCAAATAGAAGAGGAACCTAGTAAACAAAGTGTATCTTTGGAGAACTATCCTTTCGTTTGAGATTTCTAAGATGTTTTCCCAGATGAAATTCTAGGATTACCTCTGAAGAGAATTTTGTTTTCTCAATTGACATAATACCAGAACCTGAGCTGATTTCAATGGCACCATACCGTATGACTACTACGCAGTTAATAGAATTGATAGCCTTTCTTCAAGAGCTATTGGCTAAAGGATTGACTAGACCTAGTGTTTTTAAATGGGGAGCACCTATGATCATTGTTAAAAAGAAGGATGGAACTTTGTTTCTTTGTATTGACTATTGTATACTTAACAAAGAAACGATAAAGAATAAGTATCCTTTACCACATATTTATGATCTTTTGATCAAATGCATGGTACAACAGTGTTCTCTAAGATTGATTTGTGATTTGGATATCATTAGTTGAGAATAAAAGATGAAGACATTCATAAAACAACTTTCAAAACAAGGTATGAACATTATGAGTTCACAATTTTACCTTTTGGACTTACGAATGCCCATGTAGAATTCATGAATTTGATGAATTGTATTTTCTGAGATTTCTTGGATAAGTTTTTTTAGTGTTTCTAGATGGTATTCTTATTTAATCTAAGAATGAGGAAGAGCACTTGCAGCATTTGCAGTTAGTTCTGCAAAGGTTGAGGGAAAATACTTTGTTTGGGAAGCTTTTTAAGTGTACTTTCTTTCAGAGAGAGATATAGTATTTGGGGCATATAATATCAACTAAAGCAATTTCAGTAGACCCTACAAAGATTAAAGCTATACTTGAGTGGCATGTGTCACTGAATTTGCATGGAGTGCATGGTTTCATGGGGTTAGCTAGTTATTATAGGAAGTTTATTTTGAACTTGTTGGTTTTTATTTAATTCCCAACCTTGTCTCATGAAGTAGCCTATGATTTAGACACTTCCAATATTCAACTACCATGAGGGATTGGCCAACACATAAGTGAAAGTTACAATAACTTTCCTGCACTTTAGGCTTTGCAAAACCTGGGAGGGTAATCTGTTGACAGTATTTAATAATCTCCTATGCCAATTTATTACAAATACTGAATTAGTAGATAAGTTCTATGTAGACTTGCTTGAGGATTATGTAATATATGAAGACCTAGGTTAAATATTTCAAGCTCTTAACATCCCTCCAACCATAGAATAAAGTAAAATATCGATTTAACAAACACTTGCAGTTAATTTGATGATTCAAAAGTATTTGGGTTAGTCTTATTCATGGAGCTAAAGACAACACATAGAAACAATAGATAGGTGCCTTAACCTAGGGGTATGGAGTCAAAACCAAATATAACTAAAAAGTTGGTAACAACATTCAATCCTAAACATCAAAGAGATCTATAACATTGCATTGCAATTTTATACTCAGAATTCCTGACCAACTGTACTTACGATAACCTCGTATTGATTCACACAAGTTTATCCTCTCATCAAGGAAAATTTAACATTTTCTTTGAACAAGAGCCTAAATTAGAAAGATACATCCATAATAATTTTCATGGAGACAAAAGTGAGTAATCTTTGATTCATTCATTTCATACTTGTATAAACCATAGATTAGGCGACAATAAGTTTTAGAAATTTGCTACACTAATTCAATAAATGTTGGTACTATCAAACAACCTTACATAAATATGCAGTTCAAATTTAGAAACCCCAAGGAAAAGAAAAAAACTTCTACTCTCTATGTCTCTCTACATAATTCTCCACAAGATCAACAACAACATGCAAGTGGCTCATAATTCCTTTTTATAACCCAAAGGAGCAACAAGCCTCAGTCCACTCACATGCATCCTACTCCATAACGATATTCAAAAAAAATTACAATGGAAATGACCACACCAACTCACAGGATAGGCATGCCACATGAGACAAAAATAGTTACCACACGATGGAGAAGATACCATGCCTTATAAAAGGCACACTATTAGATGAAGGTATTACCTAATGAACAAATATTCCATCCATCACAATACCCATATTCCAATAACCTAAGGCTCAACACCATAGAATATGAAAGGACAAACACATCCCACTACATCAAGAAGCACTAGTAGTTCTCAAAGTGGAGAGGATGGACCAACATAAGAACAATGGAGTATTCTAGCATCTACTTCAAAGGAAGAGATAGAGGAGATCTTGGATAGCCATGTGGGAAGAAGTACTTGGAATAGGCAATGTGAAGAATATCTAGTGAAGTGGAAAGGAAGGCCTATTGAAGATTCTTTCTAGTTATCTAAGATAGAAGCTGACCATTTGGGGTTTTCCTCAAACACCTAAAATGTGACAAGGTCACTTCTCAAAAATTACCCTTGGTGTCTGATGCAAGAGCATCCAGAGGTGTAAGAGCAATCTTGCATCACCCAAAAAAAGTTGTGATTCAAAATTGTTGATATTGTTTTCATTTCTTTTCAAAATTAGTGTTTCTAGTTCCATAGTCATTTGAATAATGATGTAGAACATTTAGATTTTCCAAACTGCTATTTTTGGAAAGTTTGCATTTGGGCACGGATTGAAGTGAAAATTGATAGGAAGCTTCATAAATTAAAAACAATACCTTTGACAAAGGAATCATGCAAAGATCATTTGTGAGTTGAAAGATATTAATGTTTTCATTTCCTAAAAAATGCTTGAAAATTATTCAAATTTAGTTTTGAGGCACTAAATGGCCCTGTACATGCCTGAAAATGGGTAGAATTGGTAGAGTGGATTTTGAACACATAGGGTACTCCATGATATTTCTAGCACTTTAAACAATTCATCAATCAGACACCTAGATCAAAAGTTATGGCTCCCGCAAGTTGACCTATTTTTTGAAGGGAGATGCAAAATTTGAAATTTGGCTGGAGGCCACCAAAAATGGCTATTAATAACCATTTTTGGGAACCCTTTGCAATAGTAGAGTTAAGGGGGAAAGTGTAGAGTCAAGAATAGGCAGGAAAACAAAAACTCTAGCTGATTTGGAGTTACAGAAGGTAGATGGTTCCAAAGTCTTGAGATAGGGAAGTTGTAGTGTGTTGCAGCCTGTGGAGAATTCATCCTCTGATTGTATTTGAGCTTCTATAATTTAATGTGTTGTCCAAATCAATAAAGAATATTCTTATTTTCTATGAATAATTTTTGTTGTTGTGTATTTTATGATTTACCCCCTTTATCACTTCCAAACACCATTATCAGATAAAGAGTGCATATCCCTGCAGGATAGAGGCAAAACAAAATGATAAATGATTCAAACACAAATAGATATCACCTCAAAGGTGTAGCTCACATGTAGATGAAAATACTTCAAGACATGATAAGATGAAGCTAAATTTCCAAACACAAACACAACAACAATATTCTTCTCTATAACGATGAATATCTCAAATTCTCTAAAATCATAATTTTGTCAAAAGTTTATAATCATCTTCTGGTTTGTAATTGGATCCCTAGACATGCTTATATATGCATTCCTACTTTAATTTTGTATTTCAAACTTAAGATGTCAGCAATGGAACCTTCTAACAGTCACATAATCGACATTCAAAATTTGGAACTACCTAAAATAGGGCAGGACTCAGATGTGAGCGCCCAAGCCCTCATATCCTATTTTAGGGTAGGCTCAAATGCCACAATGTCCCCCAAGCACCATTTGACATGGGTTTTAGGTCATTTTTCTTTGAGAGTTAAAATGAACGTGCAAGATGCAAAACAAGGGACCCAATAGCTAAATTTAGGATGTAAAAGTCCTGGGGGCACATTTTACAATATAATAGTAATAAAAGAATATTACTCCTTTTAACCAACTACCTTCCCTCGGTAGGTGTAACTAATGCAATTTCATTTTGAATCTTCTCTTCCTCCTACCTCACAACCTCCTCATGCAATGAGGGGTCAACTCCCTCCTTCACCTTTTCAATTCACTCATATATCTCCTTACCCCTTACCTAAACAACAAATTTCCTGAACTCCTTTGTTTGCACAAAGGATTCATCATTTATAAACTCTTTGCAATCCATTATTGTAACATCATCATAAGTCTCACCTACTTCCTCATTATAAGTGGTGACAACAATACTATCAGTAGGGATAATAGAGTCAATAGCATCATTGACATGGGGAGAAGGGAAATTTTGTTGTATGTCTTTATCTTCTGGCATATGCTCAGCAGATTGCTCTGAACCATAGTAACCCCAATATCAGTATAAGCAGAATAATCCACAAGAGGCTGAGCAATTTCCTCTCCCTTAATATCCATTAGATGACTGGAAGGATTAGGCATAGATGACCCAGCAGGTTTAGCTCTAGTCACAATCACGTGCTCCTCTTCATCCTTACTGGCTCCCTAGCCTTATTTATTTCATCCTTGAAGATACCATGTTTGTGATCTTTTAACATCCTCATAGCCCTTTGAAAGAGATTAGGAATATGCGCATAAGGGATAATATACCTTGTATTACTTTTGGTTATGTCTCCCTCAACCTCAATCACATGGCGCCAAGCATTCTTCTTGTTCTTAATTTCTACACATGATGTAAGATTTTTGATTGCATCCTCTGAATATCTAATAGGAATTGATGGGAAAAACTAGACATGACCACACATCTTCTTGCTTCATCAATGAATCCTTTAGGGTTACACCTTCTCATCTTTTCCATATCCATCCTATAGGCCCTTAACATTTCTACAAAGTTATCTATGCCTTCTTTAGACATAATCCTAAAATGAGAAAATGCAAGCTACCCTGGGATAAATGATCCCTCCTTAGCATTCCTAAAATGATCCTTATCTGTGGAATCCAACCACCACATGATCTCCATAAAGGAAAGCCTATCATACACAAAAATAGGAAGGCAATGGGGTGGCACCATGGCACCATATACTCTGAAGACTATGCATGTGTTGAAGAAATACCAGTCTCCTCAATTATGAATAATTATACTATCAAGCCTAAAATTCTTGGGCCTTAGAATTTCAATTACATATCCATAAATCCTCTCCACAAACCTCACTCCCAAGTTATCTTAGATAGAAAAGACTAACTTATTGTTAAAATCAAGATAGTTTGACTAAGGGTAGTGTTGGTCGCACAGGTGCGTCCATGCTTCCACTGGCAAATCATTGGCCTCATTGTCTTTTGTAGTGAGGTCCAAAAACTTGGACCAAATCTTCGTTCCACTCCATAGAAAAATGTACATTAACAAAGAATAGTGCTTGACAACTAGAGGACCATCCAGAGCTCTCAAGTTAGTCAATTCCTTATGAATTTTGTTAGCAACAAAGGAAGCATAGTCAAAACCCTTGTTTGAATTTTTGTCCTAGATATTAGAAGCCATTACCATAAAGGGAATGGGTATATTCAAATCAAACTTCCTACCCAAAATGTGACATAGTGCATAATAAGTATTCTTAAAATAATTCTCAAATTCATCACAACTAAAAGGTTCTGACTCCTACACAGAAAATTTCTGCCCCTTTTTACCCAAATCTCTTCTTCTATGCCTAGTGATCTTGTGATTCATGTATGCATGTTTGTTCTTGTCATACTCCCGCTTCAAAGCACTAAATTGAATAGAAACAGTGGTAGAGGGGTCTAATCCAAAAGTTATTATAACCCGAGTTCTATTGATTTCCATTCTACGGGCCTCATCTACACTCTTTATGACCTTATTCACTGGGTCATAGCATTTGGCAATTTCCTTTAATAGACTAACATCCACAAATACATTGGGCACAATGAGCTTGAACAAATCAATTCTCCATAGGTTTTTAATAGGTTTGGGGAAATCAGACCTTCTATACACATATTTGAATAAATCCTATCCAATTTGAGGTACAATAATGTCTCTAATTTCCTGGGCAAAATCCTGTAGATGATAAAACAAGAAACCCTACCCTATTAGCTCTTTTCCCAATAGCCTTGGCTCCAAGGAATAGTTTCAGAAGGTCATCCTCCATGAATCTACTAAAATCACATATTGTCCCTCTTATTTTTAGCTTTTCATCTTCAACCTTAGGTTTTATCTAACCAGCCTTTGGTCTTGCATTTTTGGCCTTAGGTTTTCTTGGTGATGCTTTACTAGCTTGGCTGATTCTTACTGACCTAAATGAAATTGGGGCTTGAAATTGAATTCAAATACCAAACTTTCTATTACAATTTAGTAATATTCTACCTGAAAATACCAAATTTGACTGACTTTGATCATGCAAACCTTACAAAGAACTATTCTCTTCAAACTAGGTTTTCTCAATTTATCACAAGAATACAAATATCTTTTCAATTATCCAAGCTAGACTATTCATAGAAAAAGGATTGAACTCCTAGTTACCTGGCTTAGGCTATACATGCTTAAAATTTTCTTGCTTTGATTTCCATAGGCTCGAACACTTGAATAATGCACATACAAAATGATGATGAAACAATTTGATAATCTAGTATATGGCCTTAAACACACTAGAATGCCATTAATGGTGGAGTGATGGCTCACGTGAGTGAGATGGAAAGGCTAGAAAATAGCTATTTCTAGTTCAAATCATAGCCATAGATGAGAATGCCTTGGGACACAATCGATGGTTGTTGCAACACTTGCATGTATTGACCTTTACTTTGAAGCTTTACGACACTAAATGCGATGTGAAAAAGCCTAGTGATGAGTAGAGGAAACACCACATAGATCACCCCTTTTGATGGCCCTTTAGTTCCAAGCTAATGTAGTAGCCATCACATGTCATATTTCATCATACTTCTCTTTCAAGTAACTTGCAATGTGAAGACATGTTGCGATGAGCAGAGATGGAGACACATGGAACCAACTTGGACCCTCATCGCATATCATCATTTCCTTTCTTCACCAAATACAAATTATGATATGAAGACCTAACGCGCTGAACCACGGAGTGAACACCTATACCAAGAAATACATGATCGCACATCGCATTTAGGAATGAAGTGCTAGACGAGAAAATGTGATGTGAAGGACTTGTGCAATGGAGGAATTACATTATAATATATGTGCACATGAACAAAAGGCTATTTTAAAAGAGGACAATGCTAGAGATCATGACAAAGAGGAATGATTTTGAAATAGGCCTACCACTAGACTTAGGATAAAACTAATTCCTTTGATAAAAAATTTAAGGTACGGGCTACAAGCGGTAATGCTAGGTAAAGAGGGCCAGTTAAGAACATGAGTGTGTAAAAATAAGTTATCACTAAGCAACCAAGAAACATGCTCATCTAGTCAAAAAGGGAAAGGAAGGACTGCCCAATGACCAAAGACTAAGGTTTTGATAGGGTTCACAAGATCTAATAAACCCTAAACAATGTTTCACAAGAACCCTCACCCACAAAGACTAAGTAGAGGCTTAGAGAGGGAAAATCCACACAAAAGCCCCCAAGATTTTACAAGTCATACAAGAACTTTTCTAATATTGCAAACCCAATCACTTCACTTTAGAGAAAAGGAAAGCATTTTAACTTGAGAGAAGAATTTTAGGAGGCATTTGACTAGTTGAAAGAGAGGTTGACAATTGCACCAATATTGAAAGTTCCCAATCTAGGAAGCTAATTTGTTGTCATCACTGATGCCTCAGGAGAAGGTTTAGGTGGAGTACTTATATAGAATGGGCGAGTGGTAGCCTATGAATCTAGGAAGATGAAAATATATGAGTAGAACTATGCTCCTCATGATTTAGCATTAGCAGCAGTTGTGCATGCTTTGCAAGTGTGGCAACAATACTTGTTATGGAAGACTTTTTAGTCAATGTTAGATCATCATGGTCTTAAGTATATATTTTCCCAACCTCATCTAAATTCTCAATAAAGGAGATGGTTGGAATTGATATCCAACTATGACTTTGAGATAAGTTATATCAAAGGAAAAGAGAACTGAGTAGTGAATGTTCTGAATCAACGAAGGCATATCTCTTCAATTGTCTCTTTCCACTCTAACTTCAAGGATTTAGTATTTCAAAAATTTTCAAGTGATGAGTTTTATGAGAAATTTAAGAAGGCTTTATCAATAAATCCTCATGACTCGAGGTATGATGGGTTCTACTTTGAACCAAGTGGGCTTTTAATATATAGAGGAAGGATGTATGTTCAAAATTTAGTAAAAATTAGAAACCTTGTGTGGAAGTTCATTCCACACCATATTTAGGTCATCCAGGAGTAACTAAACTCCTAGCTGACATGAAACCTTTTTATTTCTAGAAAGGAATGACGAATGATGCTACAATATTTGTAGCAAGTTTCCTAGAGTGCCAGAGAGTCAAGGTTGAGTATCAACATCCAGCGGGACTTCTATATCCACATAATATTCTAGAGTGTAAGTGGCAGTAATTAGCATGGATTTTATGCAAGGTCTTCCAATATCTGAAAATAGACATGATGTTATTTTAGTGGCGGTAGACAAACTCGCCAAGGTAGCTCACTTTATACCTAGAAATTTCACAAATGGAGCAATAATCATAGCTCACAAGTTTGTGCAAGAAGTGTTTAGATTGCATGGATTTCCTAAGATTATCTCAGATAGAGATGCGCGCATGACTTCAAGATTTTAACAATCTTTATTTTCAGTGCTAGGAAATCAACTCAATATAAGTTTGTCTTATCACCCTGAGATAGATGGTCAGATAGAGAGGGTAAACCAAATCCTAGAAGATCTACTAAGGGTGTATTGCACGGATTAGTAATACAAGTGGGAAGAATATCTACCACTTGTGGGGTTTTCTTATAACAACTCCTATAATTCTACTATCAAGATGGCTCCATTTGAAGCATTATATGGAAGAAGATTCTAAACTCCTATAAGCTGGGATAAGCTAGAAGATAGAATTAGCATTGGCCCAGAGATTTTATCAAAAATGGAAGAACAGATTAAGTTGATCATGTGAATAGATTTGTGGAAGCAAATGATAAATAGGAAAGTTATGCTAATTCCAAGCATACACTAAGGTAATTCTCAGTTGGAGAAAAGTTATTTTGATGGGTCAAACCTCTGAAAAATTCCAAAAAGTTTGGATAGTCTTCTAAACTAGCTTCTCGATATGTAGGACCCTTTGAAGTTCTTGAAGTTATCAATCCAGTTGCCTACATAATTGCTTTACCACAAGCTCTTTCCAGAATGCATAATATTTTTCATGTTTCATATTTGAAAAAGTATATAACAGCTAATAAAAATATTATTGATTGGAGTGCTTTACAGGTAAAGGACACATCGGTGGTCATGATCAAGCCTCTCAAAGTGCTTGAAGTTTGCAAGCTCTACTTGCATAACAGAGACGTTACTCAGTGCAAGGTCTAGTGGGACCAATATGCAGAGGATAGTGCCACATGGGAAGATTACAATGATTTTTATAAGAGATTTCCTCATTTGCTTTATGCTTTTACAAGTTAAACAAAAACTTTATCTTATTACTATTTCGGATACATTGGAGCATCGTTGATGATGGATCTTATGGGGAGAGATATGTCACACCCAAAACTTTGACTATGTTTTACTTTCTACTTGCATGTAATTAGCAGTTGATTATGCACGATTCAATGATTTGGTATTATGTGAAAATGTTAGGATAAATCAATGATATCATAGTTTATGTTTATATATTTAGAATTAGACATGTGGTTATATGTTTTCATGATTATTTATTCATAAGATATATGAAGTGACTAATGATGCATTAATTTGAGTTTGATTGATCTCAAGTTGTAACTAGGAAACCAGGTTTTCCACCCTCCAAGAAGGAGAGGGAGAGCATCATCAAAGAGAAGCGAATAGACATTTGGATAAGGATAGGTTGTTTCCATCTAAGTCTTGTGATTGTACCATTAGTGAACCCTTATTGAGTTTGGTAAGTGGTGTTCGACTCTTTTGGTCTAAGTTGGTTTTGATTCAACAATCGTCGATTTGTCGTCGAGATCCTTTGGCTTAGGGTTTATCAAAAACTAAGTAGGGATAGTACGACCATCGACAAGATATGATCAATAGTCATCATCTTCCTTATGAGATATGAATATAGTATATATTATTATAACTAATTAAATATCAGTGGTAAATCTATTTCATTATTGGTGATTTCTGATAAGTTTTTAGTTTTGATAACCTATCTTGGCATTCGTGCAAAATAGAGACGGGGAGAAAACCTCAACCCCATTCTCTTATTTTTCAAAGTGTTAGGAACAATATAAGACTACCTTGTATATACCTACACTATGATGTTTTATATGTATTTAAATATTATCCATAAGTTTATACTTGTAGTATGATGTCAAAGAGTTCTTTTTTATCGTGGTACGATAGAAATTATTGCAACTTCTTAATGTTTATACATGAGCACTCAAATCCTATCTCCATGTTAGTTATGGAGTAAAGGAGTACAAGAGTAGTAATTTTAGACCAAATGCTCAACTACATCTACCAAGGAATCTACCAAAGACTCCATGAGAAGGTAGAGTGGTGAAGTCTTAAAAGCTAATATCATTAAGAGGTAAATATATTGAAGGGGAGAGGAATGATATCCTCAGCTGATAATAGACCTTTATTAGTGTTGAGATAACTATGAGTGCGTAGTAAAACATAGAGAGAGGGAGATTTGTATAAGAAGCAATAGATATACATATAAATCTATTATCTAAGTGAGTTGGATCTTATAAAGGAATCCATGCGAATAAATACACAGACACACAGATGAATAGGTCGAGTAGAGTTTGATAGCTAGTGGATTTCTAGAACTTGCTCAAGCACTAAAACTAACAACTTTTAGAGGTATGAATACCTTATAAAATCATTGTCTTTTCATTTTTAAATTACTATATTTTGTTATCATCTGTATACAAACAAGAATGTGTTCTCTTTGAATTATATATATATATATATATAGTATTCTTCATTATGATTGTAGTTCAAATGAAATAGTGAAAAGTCTTGTTCACAGTAGATTGAAAACAAAAGTGATTAGCAATGTATGTTATAGTTTCTCAGTGATATCTATAGAGGTTATAATTTTCATACTATTGTTAAGACATCAAACCAATAGGTTATATATGTATAGATTACTATCATTAGTTTTCTAACCATTCAAAGGCCGAAAGGATAGCAGATCTTTTATATTATCTTAGCATAGTAAACTATGTAGGTTGATAGGCCAAGAGATTTTAGTTTAATTATCACAGCTTAGTAATCCTTTAAAGGCAAAAGGGTAGTGTGGTCTTAATCATAAAGGCCATATGTATTTATTCTTGCCTAGTAAACAATGAGTAATCTATCACTTACTATATAATTATTCCTATAAATCCATAGTTGCCTTGGCATTTTTAGAGATTGTCTCTTCTTAATAGATTACTATGTATCACTTATGTCAAATGATCATGAGGCTTGGAATGAGTTTCAAGGTCTATATAACTTATCTAATCTTTTTACTATCACAATAGTATTACAAGACAAATTATTTACTAGAAGCCGAGACTAAATTGTTGAAGACTCTTCTATTAATCTAGAAGCAACCTAGAAGGTTAGATTGAGATAAGTCCTTAGTTTCTAAGACTTATATGTATAAGTGTTATTATAGATTTATCAAGCATTTTGTGGAATCTAATATTTTATTTTAGAATACGAAGATATGATATGGGTATTGATGAAACACCAAGAGTGGCATGATATTATATCACATATGCAAACAACAACATTATAAGTACTATTATTTTACTCTAGGATTAAACACAAGAGTTCATAATCTTTTCACTATCGAAAGGCCGATGCACTTATCAAGATCAAGAGATCAAAGATATAGAATTGTTATTATTGTAGACTCAAAGATTGACATACTTCAAGGATTATATATAATAATGATAGTATTCATTAAGATTTTATCTCAATGAAGATATACCTGATAATCTATGTTTATACATAATATAGAGAGATGTAAACTCGACCAATATTCATGTGGTCTATAAAAGACTAGAGTTCTTCATTTATATATTATAAATTTTTACTTTCGATTGATTTGATACACCAACAATATTGGGATAAAGAAGTTAAACCCTAGAATCTACTCAAAAGGGTTTAGATAACTTAAAAACTCTCTAGTTGGATTTTGAATATGTGTTAGTCTTTTGTATTCTATGGTCGACAGTAAAAGAGTCGAGAAACCATAGATTAAGATATTATAATTGAAATAAAGTGTAGAATCTTTAGATAAAGTTTAATGATTTATTGTTAAAGTTGAAACATGACTTATAGCACAAGAGTGATTAATCTTTAGTCGATGAGCAAAATGATAGGAAGTCATAAACTTTGATGTGTGTAAGAATGCAACTAAGGACTCTCTAAAATGTTAAATCTTCTAAACCTATACCAATATATATTCTAGATTTAGGATTAAATGATAAGTCATTTACTAAGAATTGAGTTCAGTCAAGACAATTATGCCTAGATATACTAGCCAAACAAGTCAAATTGTAGGATGATAGAGTCTCCAAGTCGAGTTAGAGGTATGTGAACACATGACTATGTTTACTGCAAACATTTATTTATATAGAAACTTTCACCAAAGTGATCTATTTTTCATTGCATGCTTTAGTCGGTTTACAGTGTCTAGATGGCATAACCCATCAAAAGGATCATACTTAGCTAGAATATTGTCTAGAGTTATAGGGTTGATTGTGTTATGTAGGAAACAACACTTGGACTTAGATGGAAACCTACTAATTTCTTATGTCTTTACTCTTTGTGAAGGGTAGGGCCACTTCAAGGAAGGAAGGTGTGTGGGGGACTATCGATCTGTGGTTGGAGTTAAAGCACTTGAATGATGCCCTTCCTCTATAGCAAAAGACTCACCAAGACTTGTATGATAGATATCAAAATTCTAGAGAAAATACTCTTTATATTATACTTCATGTTATGACATGTGATGTAAAATTATTCTTTTTCCGAGTGCAACATATTTGTAAATGTAAAGTGAAATGTTTTCACTATGATTTATCTTGAATATATTGACTTTTAGGGTTGAAAAATACGTAGAAAATTTATGTTTTTATTTCCTTGTAATTATGCAAATGATAAAAAATATTTCACTCATGATTATCATGTTCTTTTACTTTCTTAGTAAATTGTGTGTGTGATTCTGAGTAATATGAGAAGCCATGTTACACCAAAGAAGAAGATATTATAACAAGAGCCTAATTGTTGAAACCTAATGGATTCCTTTTGTCCCTTTTAGATTTTGATGCTCGAGGTGTTTTTTATCGTTGCTTCAATATGGAGGTTAGTTTAGTAATGGCTTGATTGCTAAAAGCTAATGGTTTTTCCCTCTTTGGTACTTGTCAAAGCTACGATAAATCTCCTACTCCTAACATAGAATAAAAATTCTTGGTAGATGTCTGATATATTGGGGCCTAACAATTTTTCCTTCCCTTTGCACAAGCAACTCATTACATGATAAGCCTTCTTAGTGACGTTGCTAACTACCATTAATTCTCATTTCCAAGTGCGATGGAGTGTTAGATGGATTTCTTGTGCTCCCATGGTATTGTAGCTCCTTCATTGATGAATTATTGTACTAGGGTATGCGTAACATGTGATTTTCAAAATATTTTCTAAAACAACCCATGTGGGTGTGATGTAGTAGGCATGGGTGACCTACAAATGTGTTGATGTCTCTTCTCTCACCTAAGCTACTACAGTGTGATTTGTAATGCTATATCTACATGTTTTTCAAGATGTTTGGGGTTATTGGTCTCTAAGCCATCATTTAGGTGGAAGGATTTAGTATTAGATCTAGGCCTTGTGTTATTTCTCTGAGCTGAACGAATCTAATGGACTATGTCTCTAACCTCTCATGTCTTCATTCCAGTTCAACAATGAGGGAAAAGTTGTCATTTTGTACTCCATTTCTAATTTGTATTAAGTTGTCCTCTGTACAAGAAAGTGATTTTTGACTCTCTCTCTCTCTCTCTCTAAGACTTTACAATATGTTTCTTTGAAGAATATATTCTTATATTATGGATAAGTAGTCTCTTTTGTAGCTTTAATTTTCATCCCTAACCTCTTTTATAGTCTCTATGAGTTTGTGTGAGATATTTCATCCTTTGAGATCATTGTCATGTTATTAGTTAAGTCCAACAAGCTAAATCTAGTGTATCACCCTTTACATTTTCTATCTTCCTACTTCTCCCTTTTCTCAGTGATGTTAGATTAGGTTTAGTTGCATTATTTTCATGAGCCTAAGCTTAGGATGAGGAACCAACCTTCTCTAGAAATCTGATCTCATCTGCATGGTCTCACACCTTGAGATCATTCCCATTGTGTCATTGGAATGTTTGGACAATAGGTCCAAATAGGTTGGAATTTGATGTGATAATAGTAACCTACCTCTGTTAGCATTGGAATTGAAATATATGCCTATAAGAAATAGTACTTCATGATTAAAGCACTTGAATCAATCTCTATCTACAAAAGAATGAAAATTAATGGAAGGAAGACACATTTCATCTAAAATATTGATAACTCCTAGAGCCACAATTCACACATTACTAGTGAGGAAGACTTTCAAAAGTGTTTGGGGATTCTATGTGAGCCTCATCATTCTCTACTCTATCTCCCATAGTGCTCCCATAGAAGCCACTTCTCTAAACTCATCCCCAAAATCTAGTACATTCTCATATAGGAATAGACAATCTATTACTACCAAACCATCCAACCAAATATAAATTGTGGTTGGACAAACATTTCTACAACTACTACCATTAAAATTGTGTATTCTGTAAGCTATAAGAAATTAGATATGAAATAAGATGTTACCTCAAAATAGAGATGATACCTAATATTATGTTCTAGGTAGTTGTTTCCAATAACTTCCTTGATGCCCACTTTAGCTCATCTAAGAGTAAATTCAAGATAATGTTTAAGAAGATTTGTAGGATTGTTCCAATGGAAATATATCTCTTTATAAGGGGCACACAAAAAAAGAGAGGCTCCATGATTTCGTAGGCCAAGATTTGAAGATATCAATAACATTTCTATAAAATAGAGAGAGAATAGTGATATTATAATGGTCTTCCAAATGTGTGATTATATACCTCTTCATTTGTGAAATTTAAAGATAAATTAATTGAATATTTTCTTTAAATTGAATAAAAGAGAATAAGAATACAAAAATTAGATTACACATACACAAATAATATTTTATATAGGCCTATTTTAAATGAGATGTGTCTGATACTTTGAGTTAATGGACAACATTTAACATAATATTATAGATGTCCAAATAATATTTGTACATATCTCAAAAACTATTTGGATAGATATGTTGCATATAGGTTGTCATTGATGTCAACAGTGGTATGAAGTACTACGATATGAAAGAGTGGTACAAGTGATGACAAGGATATTATAGCATTGTGATGATCAATAAAGATAATTGAATAAGCATTATGAGTCAAACATGTAAAGAGATGAATATGTATAGAAGAACTCAGAGGAGAAGACTGAGAATGATGATCTCAAAAATTGTAAAATAAAGGAAATTGATCATTATCATCTGTACACTATCATACCTTATTCATTGAAGCTCATATGTAAGTTGACATTCTTGATATACTTATGTTTGAGGACCATGATTAGTAGTGTTGGGTTTTTTTTGCATGATGAAGAGATGAATTCATGATGATTGACACCTAATGGATAATATTGCAAAAAATTGAAGAAGAATTTGTTAAGTATAGTGTATGTCAGGAAAGGTGTTATAGGCTCGAAAGAGTGTACCTCACTTTACTACATCTAGAGATATCAGTCTATAGATAGGACAGATGGATATGTATCACTCTTAGGTGTCTATGTTTGTAAATTGAGATCATAACACTATTTTATAGGGAAAGGGGGGACGATGGGATAAATGGTTAGATCCTCCTTTCACTATAAACATTCAAGGACATTCAATTAATTTGAATCACAACTTTTGCAAGAGGATCCACCTACAGGTTGAGAGTCACTTGTAATAATGCGGCAATTGACACATTGCCAATTAATGTATTAATTTAATGCTCAAATATGCTCAAAACCCTAATTATGCAAAATTATAAGCAAACCGATAAATTAAAACAAATGATCATAGACAAAAGACAGTAGATAGAGATTAGTTACTGACCATTGTTCAAAGTTCATGATGTAGAATATTTAGGGTCTTCGTGACTTGCACCCTAGTCCAATGTAGTATTTTCTTCAGGGGGTTTTGGACTCCTTATGACAATAATGATCATGGTTCCATTTATTTCTAGATCTGTAGATATGGAGCTCACTATGACTAGAATAGTACACCAAGGAAAGATATTCCTTAGGATGTCAGTACTTCTTCTGATGCTAAATATTACTATTATGGAGATTTTTGTACCTATAACCTCAAAGATCTTTGCCCCTAGCACCCTAGTCTCGAAAGTGCACCAAATTGCTTCTTTCCATTAGATCTAGAATCTTTATCCTCTATAACCTTCCTCTAAAACTCCACTCCGCAAAATTAGATACTTGTAACCTACAATCACAAAGAGTGTGGTTGGGGGTTGTGGTGTTTAGGAGCTTTCCTCAGTCAAGCCCAGGAAGGACATTCAAGTCTTCCAAAGACCATTGTCATATAAAGAGTGGGTATCCCTGTAGGATAGAGGCAAAAAAAATGATAAATGATTAAAACACAAATAGATATCACCTCAGAGGTGTAGCTTGCATGTAGATGAAAATCCTTCAACACATGAGAAGATGAAGCTAAATCTGCAATAAAAACACAACAACAATATTCTGCTCTACAACAATGAATATCTTGAATGCTCTAAAATCATAAGTTCACCAAAAGTTCATAATCATCTTCTAGTTTATAAATGAAACCCTAAACATGCTTATATATGGACTTCCTCTTTAAATTTCATAATTCAAACTTAAGATGTTAGAATGGGGACCTTTTAACGGTCACAACCTACATTCAAATTTGGGACCTTCCTAAAATACGGCAAGACTAGGGCTCGAGTGCCCAAGCCTTTAGGTCCTATTTCAAGGCAGGATCAAATGCACGACAAGTCCCTCAAGTCCCATTTGATATGGGATTCAGACTATTTTATCCCAGGAGTTAAATGAACATGCAAGATACAAAACAAGGAACGCAGGAGCTCAACTTAGGAGGTAAAAGTTCTAGGGGGAAATTTTACAACATAACATTTAGCCCCCACTTTAATGTATGTATGATCTTATGACCCATACATGCATTAAAGTATGGTCAAAACACAACAAACATGCTAGACACTTGAAGCTAATGCATACACAAAGATTGAGGAACTATTTCTAGGCCCTAGTCTCAAGTAGATATTAGAGAAAACATGTCGTAGACATGCCAAACACAAAGAAGACAATAATAAGAAAGAAAAACACAGAGAAGATAGTAACATGCAATTAAAACATGGAGAAGATAGTATTAAAAACATGAAAAACATAATGAATACAATGAATGGAGTGATTATTTCTTTTTCATTTTCATATATATGAATGAATGTAGATGTATAGAAAGTAAAAATACAACACACAACCCAAAATTTAGCAGGGGCATTTTACCACACTATTTGTAATACATATGGGGAAGCAGACACACAATATAAATCTCAGAGTGTAGGAAGGGCATTTCACCACACTCTTTGGACTACATTTGAGAACAAGCATGCCATACAAATCCCAAAGCATAGGAGGGGCATTTCACCATGCTCTTTGGACTATACTTGGGAACAAACACACCATACAAATCCCAAAGCATAGGAGTGACATTTCACCACACTCTTTGGACTATACTTGGGAACAAACATGCAGAAGATACACGGAAAACATGAGCACCGTATAGCATGCCAAAGACATATTATATGTCTAAACATGGTGAAAAAGGTGATGGAAGGAACTTATTGCTAAGTCCCCACTATCTCAAGCACGCTATAGGACATCATCATGTATGGACTAGGTCCATTTTTTATTATTGCTGAAGGGACATGTGGTCCGTATTAGTATTATTTATTTTTCCTCATCCACAAATTAGATAGAACCACTAGAAGAAGTTAAACAATAAGTCAAGAGAGGAGAACAAGTTCCTTAGAGTTATCACATAGGAAGGTGCCCCCAGGTCACCAACCAGAACACTATGCACCTAAGACACAACACACAACAATGAAAATAGAGGAGAAGCTAGATAGAAGAATGATGATACAAATAGAAGAAGGGTCACAATGTAGGTGGTCTCCCAGTATCCTTGACCTTACAAGAGTATGAAGGGTCATCCAAGGAGGCCTAAACAACACATAACACATCATGGGGGAAACACAACATAAAGATAAAGGATTCGAAATACTTACCTTTTGATACACCCATACTAGAATTTTTGACTTGCGAGCATCTTAGAAACATGCTTCATCATGTTTTGTGTGAACTTTTAATGGTTCATATTAGATTGTTCTTTGTTGTTAGAGAGTTCATGTGGTGCTTATTTCCCAAATTCTTGTAAATTTAAAAACTTTTGTCAGTTGTGAGGTGGAGAACCACTGTTGTTTCCTATTGATGATAATTGTCTTATTGTTTTTTTATCCTTTGATTTCTTATTTCATTGAATTCATCTATCATAGTGAGAAGGACTATCTTGCACCATATCAATATTTTCCTTTGTCATAATCTCTTGTTTTGGTTGTTATTTTTTTCTTTCGAATGAATTTTGGTTGACTCTTGATCCTTAAATGGATGACGGAGGATGAACCTCAACATAAATACCATTTCTTTGTGTACAAGGTGAGTTATCAAACTTTTCCTTATCCACTTCTATCATACCAATTACTTCATCATACTCAAGATAGTCATCTTCTACTTCTACTATATTTTGTTCCATCATGTTGTTATCAGTATGCTTGGGAAAGGGATCAGTAAAGCTCTATAAATTCTGATTCAGAGGAGCAAAGGACTTATTTCCATTATCATTCACACCAGATACCTGTATAACATTCGAGTCGATGAGGTCGTGTATTTCATGTTTAAGATGTATACATCATTTAGTATCATGTCCTTGTTGTCGATGGTAATGAAAAAAATATTTAGCATTGAAATAAGGTCCTTACATTCTACTAGGATCCAATGGTTTAATCAGAGGAAGTTGGAGTAGGAGCACCTCTTCAACAAGCCAATTATGCATATGAGGGAGAAGACTAAGGTCTTGATATGTTATGTTTTATACATTTCTATGTTTATTCATGTTGTCATGTAGTCCTTGTGTTGTGATTTCATGTTTGTAATAAAGAACCCCACCATGTGTACCAGTGTTACAAATTTGGCATCCTGATTAGCCAATTTGAACATCTTGGGCAATTGGGGTATGTGGATGATTAAATCAAGTGTGTTGTGTTTAGGTGTCTTGTTAATGTGTTTAAATCATTTCGTATTCCACACATGTGTCGTGTGATTAGTTAGAGTTTTGGTATTCCAGTTGGAACTAAATGAGGAGAGATATAAACACATTTTTGGAAGAGGAGAAGAGGATGAAGTTTGATTGAAGAAATAGAAATTCTATCAGTTTATTCTGTGTTCTATGTAAATTTCCTGTGTATCAAGTTGTTCTACATATATTTTCTATGTCAAAGTGTTATGTATATAATCTAGTTTTCTATTGTCGAAGATGCAAGACTGAGACCATTCCACTGGTGGATTTCTTTGAAATCAGTGGAATGGACCCTATACATAGTTTTCTATTTTGTTTTCTTTTTGTTCGTGTTTCTGGCGGAATGGAACAGAGGATCCAATCTCTAGAAGAGTTGTCAAAGTAGAGAGCCTAGCATCTCTATGTGCTAGGGCTCAAGAGAATAAAGACTGCGAGTTTGGTTGTAGAGGATGTCCTCGACGTAAGATTTGGAGTTGCTTCAGAAAAGATACATTTATAATGATGTAGGGGATGACTGGCCGAAGTGGTAACATAGAGTGTGTGTTGGAAGTTCACCTTCTATAGATACAAGGAATGACCGGTAGGATCAACAGAGGGAACCAGCAATAGAAAGTTAAGTAATGTATTATGTTGAGAAGAATCATTGAAAGAATCTTTGAGGCAGTGGAAAATTTTTGGTTGAACCGATGGTTGAACTAGTTCAAAGGTTCAAAGGTTCAAGAGGTTTCGTTGGTTCATCAGAGTAAGTGGTGCATCAGCTGAAGGAATTCTAGGTTGACTGATAGTAGTAAGTGTTATCGATAATTGAACCGACGGTTGACCCAGTTCAATGGTTCAACAAGTTCAGTAGGTTCAGTGAGATACGAAGGGTCATTTGATTCGTCAGTTCAACAAGGCATAAATGGGTTCAAGAGGTTCAACAGTTCAACTGATAGTTGCCAACAACATTTAAATCAAGGTGATGGGAGTATGTTGAACTGATAGTTGAGGTTCAATGGTTCATGTGGTTCAAAGGTTCAACCACAACAATAGTTTTGTATTTTGATCTGTTTTCACCACTATGTTGCATGCTCTGCATCAAGTGGTATCAGAGCACAAGTTGTATCATTTGGGTAGAAGAAGAAGACAAGATGTCAAATGGAGAGGGGTCAGAAGAGTACCCAGCAAAGATGACCAATGTTGAGTTCGTTGTTTTAGTGAAGAAACAATTGGCAGAAAGCAAAGTAGTTAGGGCTCAGAATCAAGCCTTGAGAAATGAGTTAGAGAATTTGAGGGAAAAAGTAGAGAAGGGAGAAGAAGATTCTGGTGATGAAGAAGACAGGGATGAAGAGAAGATCCCTAGGCAGGAAGATATGGAGGTTCCTATAGACCAGATACCCTTGCTCAATTCCCTCAAATCCATGGAGAGAAGGACCATGGATATGAAACTAGACCTGCCCGTGTTTGCAAGCAAAATGGATCCAGATTCAGTAATGGAGTGGATTGACTCCTTGAATAATTTCTTTGAGACCAAGGAGATACCAGACCACCAAAGGGTGAAGATGGCCCAATCCCAAATAAAAGGGGCTGCACTAACTTGGTGGAATTTCATTCAAGATGATAGGGTGAAAGAGGGAAAGAATAGAGTTTCTACTTGGAAGAGGATGATGGCTTTAGTGAAGGAAGCCTATGTTCCATTGGATTACAACATCGAATTATAGAAGAGGAAACAAAAATTGAAGCAGAAGGAGTTAGATGTCAATTCATACACTGAAGAGTTCATGAAACTATGTCAAGGCAAAGGTAAAGGAGGGTGAGGATGAGAAGGTGGCAAGGTACCTCAATGGATTGAGGTTTGCCATCTAAGAAGATTTAAATCTGCATAACCCAGATACAGTCCAAAAGTGCTACCAGCACTCAAAGTGGAAGAGAAATTAAAGAGAAGACAGAAGCAAAATAGTAGAGGAAGAGGGAGACAGTAAAGAGGGGGAAGAAGTCATTTTAGAGGTAGAGGAAATGGGTTTGGACACCAAGGTGAATACAATCAAGAGAGCGGGAAAGGAGACAACAATCAAACTCAAGGAGGAAGTTATAACCAAAGAGGAAATTTTAGGGGCAAAAGACCATCATTTAGAGGGAGATCTCAGGGTAGAGGACCTTTCAAATGTTACAATTGCAATCAAGAAGGCCACATAGCTAGCAGATGTCCAAAAAAGGCAACAAGTTCAATGGGAGAGAGGATAAATCTGATCCAAGAGTCTAATTGTCAAAGTGTAACAAGCTCAAACACTTTTCAAAGCGTGAACGCTCCTAACAGTTATGGATATCCTGAGAAAGGAGAAGCTTTGATGATGATGAGAGAAATGAGCACCATGAAGGTGCCTGACAAAGAACCCCCACAAAGGAAGTCTCTCTTCAGAACTACTTGCAAGGTAGGAGGAAAGGTATGTAAAGTTCTGATTGACTCCAGATCCACTGAAAATTTTGTGTCCATTGAAATGGTAGAAAAGATTAAGCTTAGAAGATTGCCACATCCATGCCTATACAAGGTCTCATGGCTTACTCAAGATCAGTAAACAGTTGTGGAGGAATAGGCTTGGGTAGAATTTCAAATTGGAACATACAAGGATAGATTATTGTTTGATATTACCAAGATGGATGCTTGCCATCTCCTATTTGGAAGACCATGGCAATATGACTTGAAAGCACACCATGATGGAGTTAGAAACATAGATTCAATCACCAAGGATGGTAAGGTGATAGAGTTGCTACCATTTATGGAGAATGAGGAGGAATCAAAGGGAAAGAAGTTAAGGTGATGATGGTAGAAGGCAAACAATTCATGAAAGAGATGGTAGAAGAAGGTGTAGTTGCATATGCTCTAATTCCATGCCTAAAGGTGAACAAGGAGCAGCCGCAGGAAGTCAAGGGAGAGAAAAGGCAAAGGTGTATAGATCTAGTTGTCCAAGAGCTATTGGACAAGTACAAAGGCATCATCTCTGATGGAATAACAAGGTCCCTACCACCTATAAGGGACATCAACCATCGCATAGATCTGATCCTAAGATCTACACTTCCAAACAAAGTAGCGTACAAGCTTACCCCAGAATAGAATGTAGAGGTAGCAAGGCAGATTGAGGAATTGTTGGAGACAAGCCTAATTGGCAAGAGTTTAAGCCCATGTGTAGTACCGGCTGTCTTAGCACCAAAGAAGGAAGGCACTTGGAGACTTTGTATTGATTCAAGGGCTATCAACAAAATAACAATCAGGTATAGGTTCCCAATCCCTAGAATAGAAGATTTGCTTGATTGCTTGGGGGGTGCTAAATATTTCACAAAAATAGACCTAAAGAGTGGCTATCATCATATTAGGATTAGGCCAGGAGACAAATGGAAAAGTGCATTTAAGACCAATGAGGGGTTATATGAGTGGAAAGTCATGCCTTTTGGTTTGTCCAATGCCCCTAATACCTTTATGAGGTTGATGAATGAGGTCTTGAGGGAATTCATCAGCAAATTTGTCATAGTATATCTAGAAGACATCTTGATTTTCAGTAATACAAGGGAAGAGCACCTCAAACATATAGACTTGGTCCTCAAAAGGTTACATGAAGAATAGCTAATGATCAACTTGGAGATGTGTTTGTTCATGCAGGAGATCACCTATTTGGGTTTTGTCATCTCACAGGGAAAACTAAAAATGGATCAAGAGAAGGTAAGTGCAATATTGTCTTGGCCAAATCCTAGAACCATGAATGATGTTAGAAGTTTCCATGGGTTAGTAACCTTTTATAGGAAGTTTATAAAGGGGTTTAGTCATGTTTGTGCACCCATGCTGGATACCATAAAAAGAGGACAGAAGTGCAAATTCACTTGGACAAAGGAGGCAGATGATTCATTTGAAACATTAAAGAAGAAGGTGGTAGAGTAGCCAATCCTTGCGCTTCCTAACTTCAATAAGATTTTCCAAGTAGAATGTGATGCAAACCACATGGCAATTGGGGTAGTAATCAGTTAAGAAGGTAGGCCTATTGGATTTTTCAGTGAGAAACTAAATGATGCAAAGAAGAGATACTCATCATATGATTTGGAGATATATGCTCTAGTACAGTCACTCAAAAAGTGGAGGCATTACTTGATGCCAAAAGAATTCATAGTGTTCACAAATAATCAGGCCCTTAGTTTCATAAACAGTCAAGACAAGCTGAACCATAGGCATATGAAGTGGGTGGAGACTTTGCAAGATTTCACCTTCACACTCAAGCATAAGAAAGGGGTCAAGAACAAGGTAGCAGATGCTTTGAGTAGGAGGGCTCTAGCCATCAATCAGATCTAGTTGGAGAGTGTTGGCATTGACTCCTTGAAGGCCATGTATGATGCTGGTGAAGACCTTCAAGAGATCTACAAGGTATGTACTTCCTTTGGTGACCAATATCATGTTGAGTTCTCTGAATTTCTGATCCAAGATGGATTACTTTTCAAGGGTGGACAGTTGTGAATTCCATGGTGTTCTATGAGGCTGAATATCATTAAGGAGAAGCATTGTGGGGCGATGGCAAGACATTTTGGTCTGGATAAGACTCTTGATCTTGTGAAGAGGCATTACTATTGCCCCAAATTACAGTCAGATGTGAGGAGATTTGTGGAGGCATGTGTGATATGTCAAAAGGCAAAAGGGAGATCCACTAATGCAAGTTTGTATCAGCCACTACCCATTCCTTCTAGGCCATGGGAGAGCATAAGCATGGACTTTGTATTGGGTTTTCCTAGGACAAGGAAGGGATATGATAGTGTTTTTGTTGTAGTCAACAAATTTAGTAAAATGGCACATTTCTTGCCATGCAAAAGAACTTGTGATGCTTCATATGTTGCAGAACTATTTTTCAAAGAGATAGTGAGGATACATGGATTGTCATTGAGCATAGTGTCAGATAGAGATGTGAGATTTGTTGGCCACTTTTGGAGGACTCTTTGGAGGAAGCTTGGAACCAACTTATCCTTCTCATCAGCCTACCATCCTCAAATAGATGGTCAGACTAAAGTAGTTAACCATTCATTGGGAAATCTGCTAAGGTGTTTGACAAGGCAGCATGGAGAGAAGTGGGATAACATCCTACCACAAGCAGAATTCTCCTACAATGACACCATCAATAGGAGTATAGGGAAGTCACCTTTTCATGTGGTATATGGTATTCATCCAAGGGGTATTTTGGAGCTGAGAGATCTACCTATAGGGGGTTCTATTAGTGTAGATGGAGAATCTTTTGCATCATCCATCAAAGAGGTGCATGATCAAGTCAAGAACCAACTCCAACAAACTACATTGAAGTACAAAGCATATGTGACAAGAAGAAGAGGGATGTATAATTTGATGTTGGAGATTTGTTG
The DNA here is from genome assembly GCA_027924645.1 of Cunninghamia lanceolata. NCBI lineage: Eukaryota > Viridiplantae > Streptophyta > Pinopsida > Cupressales > Cupressaceae > Cunninghamia > Cunninghamia lanceolata. Next base: position 5,019,986 of record BSBN01000334.1, on the reverse strand, counting down.
TGGGTTAATCTGAAGAAGGAGAGGCTCCCAAAAGGTAAACATACCAAGCTAATGCAGAGGAAGATTGGACCATGTCAGATTTTGAAGAAGTGTGGGCAGAATGCTTATGAGATCGAATTTCCTCCTGATCTTGGATGTCACCCATATTCAATGTATGTGATTTAACTCCATACAAACATAATGTAGATGTAGAATAGGAACTATTGCACAGCACAACAAATGATGATATTCCTAATCATGATCCACCAAAATTGAAGAAGATTTTAAACTCAAGAGTGGCAAAGAAGACAAGGAACAGAGAGTAGATGGAGTACTTGGTGGCTTGGCATGGGAAACCTGATTCAAAAGCAGTTTGGATGATAGAAGATCAGATCACAAACCATGGTGTAGATCTTCAAACTCTAATCTCAAGTTGGCTTGAGATCTCTTCTCCCGGGGAGTATGGTGCAGGAGCACCTCTTCAACAAGCCAATTATGCATCTGAGGGAGAAGACTAAGGTCTTGATATGTTATGTTTTATACATTTCTATGTTTATTCATGTTGTCATGTAGTCCTTGTGTTGTGATTTCATGTTTGTAATAAAGAACCCCACCATGTGTAATAGTGTTACAAATTTGGCATCCTGATATGCCAATTCAAACATCTTGGGCAATAGGGGTGCGTGCATGATTAAATCAAGTGTGTTATGTTTAGGTGTCTTGTTAATGTGTTTAAATCATGTCATATGCCACACATGTGTCATGTGATTAGTTAGAGTTTTGGTATTCCAGTTGGAAGTTGTAATGACTCCAACTTCTGGTGTTCCAGTTGGAATTGAATGAGGAAAGATATAAACACATTTTTGGAAGAGGAGAAGAGGACAAAGTTTGATTGATGAAATAGAAATTCTATCAGTTTGTTCTGTGTTCTGTGTACATTTCCTATGTATCAAGTTGTTCTGCATATATTTTCTGTGTCAAAGTGTTCTGTCTATAATCTAGTTTTCTGTTGTCGAAGATGCAAGACTGAGACCATTCCATTGGTGGATTTCTTTGAAATTAGTGGAATGCACCCTATACATAGTTTTCTATTTCATTTTCTTTTTGTTCATGTTTCTGCTAGAATGGAATAGAGGATCCAATCTCTGGAAGAGTTGTCGCAGTAGAGAGCCTAGCATCTCTATGTGCTAGGGCTCAATAGAATAGAGACTGCGAGTTTGGTTGCAAAGGATGTCCTTTACATAAGATTTGGCATTGCTTCAGAAAAGATACATTTATAATGATGTAAGGGATGATTGGTCGGAGTGGTAACATAGAGTGTGTGTTGGAAGTTCACCTTCTGTGGATACAAGGAATGACTGGTAGGATCGACAGAGGGAACCAGCAATAGAAAGTTAAGTAATGCATTGAGTTGAGAAGAACCATCGAAAGAATCTTTGAGGTGGTGGAAAGCATTTGGTTGAACCAATGGTTGAATCGGTTCAAAGGTTCAGTAGGTTTTGTTGGTTCATCGGAGTAAGTGGTGCATCGGCTGAAGGAATTATGGGTTGACCAATAGTAGTAAGTGTTATCGATAATTGAACCGATGGTTGAACCGGTTCAATGGTTCAACAAGTTCAGTAGGTTTAGCAAGATACAAAGGTTCATTTGATTCACCGGTTCAACAAGGTGTAAATGGGTTCAAGAGGTTCAATAGTTCAATTGATAGTTGCTGACAACATTTAAATCTGGGTGATGGGAGTATGTTGAACAGGTAGTTGAGGTTCAATGGTTCATGTGGTCCAAAGGTTCAACCATAGCAATAGTTATGTATTTTGATCTATTTTCACCACTATGTTGTGTGCTCTACATCAGAAGCTTCAAGAGGTTATTACTCACAACTTGATTCATTATAGAATGTAAGGAATCAGATATCAAATTGAATTGTCTTTGTTGTCAGTTTTGAAATGGTGTCCTCTTCAGATTAGTGATAGCAGACACTTGTGAAAAATTCTTTGAATTATATCCATTAACCTTGATGAAGCTCTTATTATTCCTCTTAAAGTTGTTTTGTGAAGGTCCACCCATGGATTGACCAACCTGAGCCAATGAGTTTTAGTTTCCATACTGACTAGAGGAAAGTTGGTAATCATGAAGGGTGGTGCATAAATGTTGAAAAGAGTTATACTTCATCAAGAGAATCTTATCACAGATGTTAGGTTATAGATTTGTAATGAATACCTTTTGAACATCTTCATCCTTCATCTAATATTCAATTTGTGCATAAAGACCTTTATATCGAGTAATAAACATGGTTAACTTGTCTTTTGGACCTTGTTTACAATGAACTAAATCAATCAAAGAGACTTGATGTCTAATGTTTGCTTGAAAATATTGTAAAAATTGATCAACTAGCTGAGAGAAAGAGTGTATTGAATTAGGAGGTAAAGAGCAAAACCATTCTAAAGCAGGATCTTTGAGAGATCATGGGAAATGATTTGCTAACAAGTCCTCTTCAAAGTAGAAATCACTACACATAGTCGTGAATGCTGCCACATGAGTATTAGAATCACCTTTTCTACCATATTTTTCAAAGCAAGGAGTTTCAAACTTTTCAGGCATAGGAGTCCTAAAGATTGTATAGGATAGAGGATTACGAGCATGATAAGTTGGTATATTAGGTTGAAAAGAATTTTTCAAGCTTGTCACCTTTTGTTGTAAAGAAGTCATGCCTTATAAGAGTTGGTTTAGGAGGGCATCATTAGGAGATGTAGTTTGAGAATTAGAAGTTGTGGTCATGAAATTTTGAGGAGATTGATTGTGAGTGAAATGTGGTTGAGAATAGTTGTATCTAAGAGGTGGTTGAGAATAAGTGGGATTGAATGGTTGTTGATAGTGAGTATTCATAAAAGAGGTCATCTTATGTGGTAAGTTTTGATAGTTTAATCCCACAACTTTGTAATTTTGTGAATTAGTGCCATTAGATACTCCAATACCAGTGCTAAAATTACTACTAGCATGTGCATTAGTAGTTAAAATTGTTGATGTAAATATAGACATTCCAGTAGTCGGTATAGGTACCGATACTTGCGTATGAGATGGTGATGACAAGTTATTAATTTAAAATTCGCACATTCAGTCACCAGCATAAAACTATGATGCACTATATGCATTAAGCCTCAAAGTGCATTAATACCATCTTGTCCTTCTTTTAGCAACTCTCTTATGTTATGAATCACATGTATAGCCTCATCCGCTATCCTTTCATTTTCTATAAATGCTTGATAATTGGCTAGTTCCTTATCAAGTTTGTTTAACTACTCATCAGGTACATGTGTTATTAAATCAATAGGGTCCTCAACATCATTAAATATTTGTTCTTCCATTGTAGTTGTAGGGGGCATAATATCTTTAAAAAAAAAATCTCCTTTTGTAAAGAATGTGTTCAATGGATTTTCTGAGGTAGGAATACTATTGTTTTAAGAGGCACTAGCACCCATTAAATTAATAGTTCTCCTTAGAGCAATATTTCTATTAGGGAAGTGGGTTATAAGACTCATGCAAAAGCATACAACTCTCAGTGCACAAACTAAGAAAACAATCCCAAGGAACAAGATATGCTTAAGATCTAAAATGCTTGATTTTCCACTTTTTTTCAATGCAAATGCCTAAAAGAAGAAGCGTTGTAAGGAAACTGATGAGGGGATATGAATAATACCCTTAATATTAGTCCAATAGTGAAGCAATATCCTTCACAACATGCCTATAATCCAAATCTAGATAGATGTCAAGGCAAAATCTAATTAAAATGCAAGGTTTTTAAACCCTAATTGTGAAACTAAGGCATGATTTTTTTGCAAAACAAAAACTATGACGAAACAAAACAATAAAAAATCGGTCCTTAAAGAGTGTTTCAAAGAGTAGTAAACTTTGAAACAAGATTTTAACTACAAACCCTAGCTATTGCCATGACTAGGTTTTATGAGAAATACTTAATTTCATAAGCATCAAAATGCAATGCAAATAATTATAATAAGATTAATTTCTATAACTTATATCAGATCTAATAAAAATATCACAAATTAAATGAAATTGAATTAAATTATGTCAAAATGCAAGACTAAAATATCATTTTTTTTTTAAATTTTCAATTTTTTTGTAAATTTTCAAATGCAATAATATGAAAATTATATGAATGAATGTAAATCTAAAGTACAACACTCAACAAGGTGCAAAATTAAAAAAAAAATAGGTTCACCAAAATGTTTTATAGGGAAAGGGGGGATGATGGGATAAATGGCTAGATCCTCCTTTCACTACAAACATTCAAGGACATTCAACCGAGTTGAATCACAATTTTTGCAAGAGCATCCACCTACAGGTTGAGGGTCACTTGTAATGATGTGAAAAATTTAGAAATTATCAATTAATGTATGAATTTAATGCTCAAATATTCTCAAAACCCTAATTATACAAAATCATAAGCAAACTGATAAATTATGACAAATGCTTGCAAAGCAAGACAGTTAGTGCAGTCATGGTTAGGAGGGTCCAAACCATGCAACAAGAGTAAACACAATGGAAGAAACTCAATCATAGAATGCAAATGTAGATTCAGTCATTCAGTATATCATAGATTCAAAATACAAACATGTCGACAACATGAGGGTTTACAGATTAGGGCTCACAGGCCTAATTCTTTAGTTATAGTATATGTACAAGATATAGCTTTGAATCACCTTATAGAACAAAATCCTAAAGCTAAAACCTCATATTATCATGATTCACTATCTGATTAACTACTTTCCTATGCATTTATTACATGATTATATATCATCTCTAGATCACAAGTTTCCTCCGCGTCAGATTACAAAATCCAATCAAAGAGATGTAATGTGTGTACTCAGATAGGTTAGACCTAAACATATGGGAATCCTCTGCAAGTGAATGAAATAATGTGTGGATCTTAGGGAAGGTTGGCCACATCCCAAAGTACCCTGAATGATGTGTCTTTAAGCTCTACAAGGAACTACTCTGCAAGTCTTCTCCTTTAGCTATCTATCTAAGACTCTTTGAACACTCTGTTCTGAGAAAATAATTGTTCTTTTGATAGTCATATCTTTCCAAAAACCAATCCAAATGATCTAAATTTTGGATATGATGTGCATGAAGATGTCTAGATGCTAAGTCTAGCTCCGCAAGGTTTAAATGAAACTGTGGCAGAATGTAGACCAAAATATAGAAACTCTGACTAACTGAATTGGTTGTACTAAATTGGGAAATGAAAGAAAGAAAAATAAAATGCAAATATTTTTGGTTGATGCGACATTTCTCTTGAACTAGGGATGCTCTTGCATCAGACACCCATGGTTGTTGAAAAAGTGAGTCCCTCACTTTGTTGGGGCTAGAGGAAAATAAAGACAGTCCACCTCATCGTAAGAAATCTAACATGAGTCTTCTTCTGGTCTGTCTTTCTACTTTACCAAATATTTCTTTTCTTTCCTCTGGTGGTCCATCCAATTCTATTGTCGAAGATGTCTTCAATCTACTCTAGTGCTTGTTATGGTAACTGCTTCAAGTAGTCTTCAATTCTATCACTAAACACTACTTCATGATACTGATATAGGTCTGCAATGTTGAAAATAGGAGACATGTTCAATGCCTTTAGTAGATCTACTTCATATACATTTCTTGAATCAAACTTTCTGACTATCCTACATGGTCCAAATTTCTTCATCTTCAACTTGTTATGTGTCCCAACTAGAAATCTTTCTTTTCTCAAGTATACCATTACTTTGTCTCCAATTACAAATTATTTGTGTCTTCCCTTCTCATCTTCTTGTCCCTTATACTTACTATTCATCTCCTCCAAATGTTTCTTAACTTGATTGTGCACCTTTTCCATGTCTCCTACAAATTCTTCTAGTTTTGCACTCCTCTTATCCTCGATGTTACTATCTCTCAATTCTACTACTCCTCTAGGGTTAGTTTGTATCACAATCTCAAATGGTGTTTTTCCTATACTCCTATTCACTAAATTATTATATGCAAACTTTGCTTGTGATAGAATCAAATCCCAATTTCATATCTTCTCCTCAACCAAGCATCTCAACAAGTTACCCAAACTCATATTTACCACATCTGTCTATCCATCAGTTTGTGGATGAAATGTTGAATTAAACTTCAAGACTGTCTTCATCTTCTTCCAAAGTGTCCTACAAAAGTATCCAATGAATCTTATATCTCTTTCTGAAATTATGCTCGTAGGTAATCCACGCAATCTCACAATCTCTTGCAAAAATAGGTTAGCCACATGAAATGCATCAGTTATCTTCTTACAAGGTATGAAATGTGTCATCTTTGAAAATCTATCTACCACTACAAATATAGAATCATGTCCTCTCTCTATCTTCGGCAATACCATTATCAAATCAATGCTTATGTCTTCCCAATGTCTCTCTGGTATTGTCAAAGATTTGTACAATCTAGTATTCTGACTACTCGCTTTTGCAACTTGACATACTCTACAACTCTGCACAAACTTCCTAAAATTAATATTTATTTTGAGGCCAAAAGTAATTTTCACTCACCAAAGCCATTGTCTTGTCAATTCCAAAATGTCATGCCAATCCACCATTGTGCTTCTCTTTTATTAGATTATCTCTCATTAAACTCCTTGGTATGCATAATTGATTTCCTTTGAATAACATATCCTCGTGAATGATATAATCCAACCACTTACTTCTATCTGTCACTATATGTTACTTACATGCTTTCCATGGTTCTACAAAATCAAGATCTTCTTCATACATGTTCTTCAACTCCTCAAATCCTAACACTTCAACTCTCATCTCTATTAGCAAGTTCCTTCTTCTACTCAGTCCATCTGTAACTTTGTTTTATTTTCCACTTCTATGTTTCAATACAAAAGTATAACTCTGCATGAACTCTACCCATCTCATATGTCTTTGATTCAACTTTCCTTGACTATTCAAATATTGCAAAGCTTGATGATATGTATACAACAAAAACTCCGTAGGCAACAAATAATGTCTCCACTTCTTCAAGGATTGAATTATGGCATAGAAATCCTAATCATAAACTAAATATCTTCTCTTTGAATCATTCAACTTCTCTCTAAAATATGCTATAGGTCTCCCTTCTTGACTTAACACTGCTCCTATTGCATTTCCACTTGCATCACAATCTACTTGAAATACTTTGTTGAAATCTGGTAATGCCAATATAGGTTTCTCTGTCACTTTCTTCTTCAACAAATCAAAGCTTTTATCTACTCCTGATGTCCACTTAAAGTCCTTTCTGTCACCTCTCATTGTCTCTATCATAATGTTACATACTGAACTAAAATTTCTGATGAACTTTTGGTAGAAACTAGCTAATCAATGAAATGATCTAACTTCTCAAATGCTCTCAAGTGTAGGTCACTCAACAATTACTCTAACTTTCTCAGGGTCCATCTTCAATCCTTCCATAGAAATCACAAATCCCAAGTATACCAACTCTTACTTCATGAAACTACACTTCTTAATGTTGATCAGCAATTTTTCTTCTCTCATCCTCTACAATTCTTTTCTTAGGTGCCACAAATGTTCCTCTTTTGTGTTACTAAAAATAAGAATATCATCGAAATACAGAATAACAAACTTACCCAAGAATTTCTTCAAAACTTCATTCATCAATTAATCTCATGAAAGTACTCCATGCATTAGTCAGTCCAAAAGGCATTAGTATCCATTCATACAATCCTTCATTTGTCTTAAAAGTACTCTTCCATTCATCTCCTTCTCTGATTCTGATCTGATGGTATCTTCTCTTCAAATCTATCTTTGTAAAATATTTTGCTCCACCCATACAATCCATAATGTCATCCATCCTAGGCAATAGAAATATATACTTAACCATGATCTTGTTGATTGATCTAGAGTCTGTACACATTCTCCATTCTCCATCCTTATTCGGTGTTAACATTGCAGGTACTACAAAAAGACTCAAACTTTCTTTGACCAAACCTTTCCTCAATGATTCTTGTATCTATCTATTCAGTTCTTCATTCTCTATTGGTGTCATTCTATGTGTTGCTTTATTAGAAAACTAGCTCCAGGAATACAATCCATGTGATGACTAATACTCCTAATTGGTGGCAATCCTTGAGGTACATTATCTGATATATATCTTCATACTCTGTCAGCAACTTAGTTTTCTCCTCCAGTTGTGATTCTTCAGTTTCTATCTTTAGGTTTTCATGCTTCTTAGGAATCAAACCATAACACATATTCTCATGTCTCAAACCATCTAGAAATTTTCTTCCATCTACCAAACATATTCTAGCATTCCCACATAATTCATTCTTAGGTTCATCTTCCAAAAGAATTAAAGTAATTCTCTTTTCATTTGATGTTATAGTATATGTATTCTTTCTCCCATCATGTATAGCTTTTCTATCATATTGCCCTGGTCTACCCAACAATATATGACATACATCCATAGGAATAATATCACACAATACTTCATCATGATAAGATCCAATATGAAATTTCATTAAACATTGTTCACTCACCAGTACCTTATGATCATCCAGAATCCATGTTATCTTATATGGCTTAGGGTGTTTCAATCTTTCCAACTTTAGCTTAGTCACCATCTCCTCCAAACTGAATTATCAGAACTACCACTGTCAATTACAACTTTACAACTTTTACCTCCTGATTTACATCTGGTTTAGAACAAACTTTTCCTCTGCGGTGCTTCCTCATTTGTCTCTTCTTTAAATAGTGCTCTCCTCATGACAAGTGATTCTCCTTTATCAGGTTTACCAACTGAACTAGGTGATCCAACATGTTCTTCTACATAGGTTGTTCTTCTGTTGTTCTCTATTTTCTTGCTTGTACTTCCTTGATGACATTCAAATGCTCTATGTCCTTCACCTCGACACTTAAAATAGCTTCCTCTAAATTTTCTCCTATTAGGTCCTCTTCCATCTCTTATGTGTCCTTCACTCTAGTATGAATTAGGGTTTCCTCTATAGTAGAAAGTTCTATCATCTCTCACCTATGCATTGTTTTCTTTATCTTCCTTCTTAAATGTGCTATCTTGTCTACTTTGATCTATAAATGAACTTTCTCTTGTGAAAAATGTTCTACCTCTCTGAAATTTACCTCCTCTACCTCTTTGTTTCTACTCATGCTTCTTGTTAAACTTTTCTTCAACTTTCAAGGAAAAGTGATATGCTTCCTCCAATGTTGTCATCCTTACCAAACATAGTTCTTCTTGAATGTTCAATCTCAGTCCATATATGTGTCTATCCACTTTCTCCTTGCTTGCTTAACTATGTTCTATCCTTATAATCATCTTATGAAATTCCTCAATATACTCCTTCACAAATTTCTCCTTTTGTCTCAAGTTTTGCAATCACTTCAACAGTTCCAACTCATAGTTAGTGGGTATAAACTGATTATTCAACTTTCTCACCATTCTATCCCACTTTATGATCTTCTCTCTTCCTCTTCTATTTCTATCCAACAAAATTTCTTCCCACCAAATAGCAAAATGTCCTTCCAACTTAGTCTTTGTGAATTTCACCTTCACTAGATCTTCAATTTTCTCATATTCAAAGCATTCTTGTAGGTCATTCATCCAATCAGTCATCTCCTTAGGATTCAAATTGCCAATGTAATGTGGTACCTCCACTCTAGGTCTTTTCTTGATCTTTGAAATAGCTCGCAACATCTTTACTTGATCTGAGTCTTCCTCTTCTCCTACGGTTTCTTCATTTTGATTAGCAGATTGAAGTTCTTCATCATCATCACTTTAAACATTAGGTTGTGTAAGTCCTCTTCTTCAATCTTCTTCAACAACATCCAAGTGAACTCACATTGTCTTCACCATTTCCATCATCTCATCCATTCTTCTAGCCATAGTACCAATAGCAAGTATTCTCCTTAATGGCATCTCTTTCTAGGATCAAGTGTAACTACCACACAATCAGTGATAGGTTGACAACACAAGTAGCCTACCTTAGGTTTGGCAATCTATTCATAGCAAGATCTTACAGAATGCCTTCAAAAAATTTGCACAATTTCACTCACACAAATTCAAACATTACTCTGCTCTACTCTACTCCCAAAGGATTCTTACTTTGCTCAACTTTTCTCACTTCACTCCCAAAGGATTCTAACTTCACTATGATACCACTTACTACAGTCATGGTTAGGAGGGTCCACATAGTGAACAATCCAAATCTTATGTAGGAGCATCCAGTGGTGTAAGGGCAATCTTGCATTACCCAAAGAAAATATATGTTTCAAAATTGTTGATGTTCTTTCCATTTCTTTTCAAAATTTGTGGTTTTGGTTCCATAATCACTTGAATAATGATGTAGAACTCTCAATTTTTCCAAACTACTAAAAATAGTAACCTGCTATTTTTAGAAAGTTTGCATTTAAGCACGGATTGAAGTGAAAATTTACAGGAAGTTATATAACAGAAATATAAGACCATTGGTGAAGGAATCATGCAAAGATCATTTGCGAGATGAAAGATATTAAAGTTTCTGTTTCCTAAAAATACCTGAAAATTATTTAAACTCAGGTTTGAGGCACTAAATGGCCCCATATGGGTCTGAAAATGGCTAGAACTGGTAGATCTGGTTCTTATCACGTAGAGAACTCCATGAGCTTTCTGACGCATAAAGAAGTTCATCAATCAAATGCCCGGATTAAAAGTTATGGCTCCCGAAAGTTGACCTATTTTTGGAGGGAGATGCAAATTTTGAAATTAGGTTGTTGGCCGCCAAAAAGGCTATTAATAACGATTTTTGGGAACCCTAGGTAGTAGGAGAGTTAAGGAGGGAAGTGTAGAGTCAAGAATAGGTAGGAAAATAGAAACCCTATCTGATTTGGGGTTACAGAAGGTAGATGATTCTAGAGTCTGTGAATAGAAAGTTGTAATGTGTTGCAGCCTATGGAGGGTTGATTCCTTTGATTGTATTTGAGCTTCTATAATGTAATAAGTTGTCCAAATCAATAAAGAAAGTTCTATTTTCTATGTGCAATTTCTATTGTTGTGTCTTTTATGATTTACCCCCTTCATCAAGTGGTATCATAGCGATGGTTCCTGAGTGTATAGACAAATGGCCGACTATGAGGCAGTTTGCACCAGGACCTGAGGTTGTGGGTTTGCTGCAGAGATCAAAATGCCTCCATGAAAAAATTTTGTTGGGAGGAAAGCTTTGATGGAAGAGGGTTTTAGAGCCCTACAAAGGCAAATTGATGCATTGCAAGAGGAGCTATGAAGAGGGTTTGATCTAAGAAGAAGAGAAGAAAGCGAAGAGGAAGCTGAAGAGGAGCTATATGAGGAAGAACAAGAAGCTGTAGGAGATCCTGCAGAAGTTAGGTTGTTGAGGGCCATTTCTAAGATTGGAAAGAGGCCCAGGATCAAAGTTTCTACATATCCTAGAGATTTGAATCTGGAATAGCTTATTGATTGGATCAATGACATGGAGGAGTATTTCAAGTATGAAGATGTGGAGGACCCATATCAAGTCAAGTTTGCAAAAACAAAGTTGAAGTGTCACACCAATATTGGGTGGAAGGAGGTCCAATTAGAGAGGAATAGAAGGGGAAAGGGAAAGATCACCAGATGGGACCAGATGGTGGAGAAACTGAAGAAGCAGTTCATTCCAGTGGACTATGAGATGGAGTTGTTGAAGAAGCTGTAAGGACTAAAGCAAGGTAAAAAGTCTGTCAAGGAGTATACAGAAAAGTTTTATAAGATTACTATCAGGACAGGCCAATGCAGAGCCCAACAAGGAGAAGGTAGCCTGTTACATTAATGGGTTGAGGCTGAGTATTCAAGAGGAGCTAAGCCTAGTCAAAATGACCACCATAGAAGATGAATACCAGTTTTCCCTAAAGGTGGAAGAAAAGATAAATAAAATATTTGATAGCAAGCAAAGGGGAAGAGGTCAAGGTGGAAGACCCTATGGGGGCTGAAATGAAGATGCAAAGAAAAGTGAAGAAACTAGCACTAGTCAAAATCAAAGAGGAGATAATACCTACCACCCTCGTGACCAGAACAATGGTGAGCAAAGAGGAAGAGGAAGAGGCAGACCTAGGCAAGGACCTGGAAGAGGAGGTTTCAGAGGACCCTGTTTCCAATGTGGAGAAGAAGGGCATCTAGCATATAAGTGTCTGCAACATAAAGGAAGGACAAATAGAAGACCTAAAGGTAATGCACGAGTTGCACATGTAGATGATGTACAATCTGAGTGTTCTAAAGATGCTGAAAGGGGAGAAACCCTAGTTGTCAGAAGAACTTTGCTGAATAAGGAGAAAGAACCCAATAAGAGGAAGAGTTTATTTCGCACAAGGTGCAAATGTGAAGGTAAGTGTTGTGACATTATTATTGACAGTGGATGTACTGACAATCTTGTTTTAGAGGAGATGGTTGACAAGTTGAAATTGGCGAGAAGAAAGCATCCACATCCATATCAGATTGCATGGTTATAGAAGGACCACAAAGCTTTGGTCAACGAGCAGTGTTTAGTGAAGTTCAAGATTGGGGACTACCATGATGAGGTGCTGTGTGATATCATACCAATGGATGCATGTCATATGCTATTGGGGAGGTCGTGGCAGTATGATAGGAGCACTATCCATGATGGTCGTGCAAACACATATCCCCTAACAAAGGATGGAATTCATCATAAGTTGAATCCATTGAAGGAGGTGGAAGAAAAGGTATGTAGCATTGCCAGAATTTGCTTGATAGATGGTAGGGAATTTTTGAAGGTATGAAGCATGAGCGTCATTGCTTTGCATTGATTCCTAAGATCAGTCAAAAGAAATGTGAAGATGTACCAGTAGAAGTCTCAAATATGTTGAAAGAATTTTAGGATATTATCTCTAATAATGTACCAGAAGGTTTACCACCAGTAAGGAAGATAAGTCATCAAATGGGTTTGATACCAGGAGCTAGTTTGCCAAACAAGGCAGCCCATAGAATGACTCCAGCAGAGAGTGAAGAGTTGGATAGACAAGTTCATGAGTTGTTGAGGAAGGGATTGATAAGAGAAAGCCTAAGTCCATGTGCAGTACCTGCAGTACTAGAACCAACGAAGGATGGAGAGTAGAGAATGTGTACAGACTCTTGAGCCATCAATAAGATCACGATCAAGTATAGATTTCCATTTCCTAGAATGGATGACATAATGGACTATTTGAGTAGAGCCAAGTACTTCACAAAGATTGACCTGAAGAGTGGGTATCACCAGATCCGTATCAGAGAATGAGACGAGTGGAAGACAACCTTCAAAACCAAAGAAGGTTTGTATGAGTTGTTAGTCATGCCATTTGGGATAACTAATGCACCGAGCACACTCATGCAGCTCATGAACAAGGTACTGAAAGAATTTTTGAAAAGTTTTGTTATTGTTTATTTGGATGATATTTTTATTTTTAGTAAGAATTGGGATGAGCATTTGATGCATATCAGAAGAGTTTTAGGGAAGCTGAGGGAGGAGAAGTTGCTGATTAATCTAAAGAAATATAGTTTTGCAAAGAAAGAGTTGGTATACCTAGGATTTGTTGTCTCAGAGGAAGGTCTTAAGATGGACCCAGAAAAAGTAAGGGCTATCATTGAATGGCCTATGCCAAGGAGTGCAATGGAGGTAAGATCTTTTCATGGTTTGGCAAGTTTTTACAGAAAGTTTATTAGGAATTTTAGTAGCATTTGTTTACCCCTAACTGAGACAATGAGAGGGGATAGAAAAGAGTTTAGATGGACTAAAGGAGCAGACAAGAGCTTTCATACATTGAAGCAGAAATTCATAGAACAACTTATTTTAGCACTTCCAGATTTCAATAAGGTATTTTAGGTAGATTGTGATTGATGCTAGTGGTAGTGGTATAGGAGCTCTTCTAAGCCAAGAAGGTAAGCCCATTGCCTATTTTAGTAAAAATCTTAATGATGCTAAGAAAAAGTATTATGTTTATGATCAGGAGTTTTATGCAATAGTTCAAGCTTTGAAGAAATGGAGACATTATTTGTTGCCAAATGAGTTTGTTTTATATACTAATCATCAGGATTTACAGTATCTTGGTAGTCAAGGAAAGTTAAACCAGAGGCACTTAAAATGGGTTGAGTTTTTACAGAGCTATACTTTTGTTTTGAAGCACAGGAGTGGGAAGTCCAACAGGGTTGCAGATGCCTTGAGCAGAACGCAAAATTTGTTGATAGAAATGAAGATAGAGGTTGTTGGGTTCAAAGGCTCAAAAGTTTGTATCCTAAAGATCCAAATTTTGCAGAGGCTTGGAAAGCTTGTTTGGAAACTATTACGTTGGACATGACAAAATGGTTGGATTTCATAATCCAAGATGACATGCTAATTAGAGGAAGCCAGTTTTACATTCTAAGGAGTTCCATGAGAGAGAACTTGATTAAGGAGAAGCATAGTGGAGGATTGGCTGGACACTTTGGTCGAGATAAGACAATTACTATTGTGGTGAAAATTATTATTGGACACAATTGCAGTAGGATGTGAGGAAGTTTGTGCAGAGTTGCAGAGTACGTTAGATGGCAAAAGGAACAAGTTAGAATACAGGCCTATATCAGCCATTACCTGTACCAGAGAAGCCATGGGATGATATTAGTATAGATTTTGTTCTTGGTTTACCAAGGACACAGAGAGGACATGATTCCATTTTTGTAGTGGTGGACAGATTCTCGAAGATGGCACATTTTATTCCTTGCAAGAAGACTAATGATGCTATTCATATTATAGAGTTATTTTTCAGGGAGGTGGTGAGATTACATGTTCTACCAAAGAGCATAGTTTCAGATCGAGATACCAAGTTTGTTGGTTATTTCTGGAGGACATTGTGGAAGAAGTTGAAAACAAATTTGAAGTTCAGTTCTACACAACATCCACAGACTGATGGATAGATAGAAGTGGTGAATAGGATTTTGGGTAACCTGCTACGATGCTTAGTAGGAGATAAGCCCAAGGGATGGGATTTAATTCTACCACATGCAAAATTTTCTTACAACAATTCTATCAATAGGAGTGTTGGTAAATCACCATTCTAGATTGTATATGAGAATAGTCCAAGAAATGCTTCAGAGTTAAGGAACCTAGACAAAGGAGAAAAGACAAGTGTCGAGGCTGAAGACTTTGCAAAACACATGAAGATTTTCCATGAAGAGGTGAAAAAGCACATTAAGAAGATGAATATTTAGTACAAGGCTAAGGTAGATCAGAAGAGGAGATATAAGGAATTCCAGGTAGGAGATGAAGTCATGGTTCACTTGAAAAAAGAAAGGTTCCAATTGGAGCATACAATAAGCTAAAAATGAAGAAATTTGGACCATGCAAATTTTTGAAGAAACATGATTCAGGAAATGTATATGAGATAGAGCTGCTGAGTGGGATCAACATTTCCCCTATTTTCAACATTGCTAATTTATCAGAATGTCATGAAGGTGGAATAGAGGATGGAACAATAGAAGAACAATGGACTATTCTAACATCTACTTCAACGAAGGAGATAAAAGAGATCTTGGATAGCCGTGTGGGAAGAAGTACTCAGAACAGGCAATATGAAGAATATTTGGTGAAATGGAAAGGAAAACCTATTGAAAATTTTTCTTGGTTTTCTAAGGTGGAGGTTGACCATTTGGGTTTTCCTCACACAAACACCTGAGACTTGACATGGTCACTTCTCAAATTACACTGGGTGTCTAATGCAGGAGCATCCAGTGGTGTAAGGGCAATCTTGCATCACCCAAAAAAAAGATGTGTTTCAAAATTGTTGATGTTCTTTCCATTTCTTTTCAAAATTTATGGTTGATGTTCTTTCCATTTCTTTTCAAACTTTATGGTTCTGGTTCCATAATTGCTTGAATAATGATGTAGAACTTTCAGTTTTTCCAAACTGCTAAAAATAGTAACTTGCTATTTTTAGAAAGTTTGCATTTGGGCATGGTTTGAGGTGAAAATTTACAGGAAGTTACATAATAGAAATATAAGACTTTGGCAAAGGAATCATGCAAAAATTATTTGCAAGATGAAAGATATTAAAGTTTCTGTTTCTTGAAAAATGCTTGAAAATTATTCAAACTCAGGTTTGAGGCACTAAACAGCCTCGTACGGGTCTGAAAATGGCCGGAACTAATAGAGTAGGTTCTTAACAAGTAGAGCACTTCTTAACTATTTCGACGCATAAAACAGTTCGTCAATTAGATGCCCGAATCAAAAGTTATGGCTCCCAGAAGTTGACCTATTTTTGGAGGGAGATGCAAATTTTGAAATTAGGTTGTTGGCCACCAAAAAGGCTATTAATAAACATTTTTGGAAACCCTGGGCAGAAAGAGAGTTAAGGGAGGAAGTGTAGAGTCAAGAATATGCAGGAAAATAGAAACCCTAGCTTATTTGGGGTTACAAAAGGCAGATGATTCTAGAGTCTAGGAATAGCAAGCTGTAATGTTTTACAGCCTGTGGAGGGTTGGTTCCTCTTATTGTATTTGAGCTTCTGTAATGTAATAAGTTGTCTAAATCAATAAAGAAAGTTCTATTTTCTATGTGTAATTTCTGTTGTGGTGTGTTTTATGATTTACCCCCTTCATCAAAATTGTGCAGCAAGAGTAAACACAACAGAAGAAACTCATTCATAGAATGCAAATGCAGATTTAGTCATTCAATATATCATAGATTAAAAATACAAACATGCTGGTAACATGTGGGCTTATAGATTAGGGCTCATAGGCTTGATTCTTTAGTTATAGTATATGTGCAAGATATATCTTTGAAGTGCTTTACAGAACAAAATCCTAAAGCTAAAACCTCATATCATCATGATTCACTATCTAATTAACTACTTTCCTATACATCTACTACATGATTATATATCATCTCTAAATCACAAGATTCCTCTGCATCTACCAAACAAATTACAAACTCCAATGAAATAGATGTAATGTGTGTACATGGATAGGTCAGACCTAAACAAATGGGAATCCTATGCAAGTGAATGAAATAACACGCGGATCTGAAGGAAGGTCGGCCACCTCCCAAAGTACCTTGAATGAAGTTTCTTTTAGCTCTGCAAGTCATGGAAGGGCTCTACAAGTCTTCTCCTTTAGCTGTATGTCTGAGACCCTCTGAATGTTCTATTCTTAGAAAATAATCAATCTTCTGATAGTGATATCTTTCTGGGAACTGTTCCAAATGATCTAAATTTTGGATATGATGTGCATGAAGATGTCTAGATGGTAAGTTGAGTTCTACAAGGTCTGAAATGAAACTACGGTAGAATGCCAACCAAAATACAGAAACTGCTACTGACTGAACTGACTGTACTGAACTAGGAAAATGAAAGAAAATAAAATGAAAGGTAAATATTTTTGGTTGATGCAAGATTTCTATTGAACCAAGGGTACTCCTACATCAATAGTAGATAGAGATTAGTCACTGACCATTTTTTTGAGTTCATGATGCAGAATATTTGGGGTCTTTGTGACTCATGCCCTAGTCAATTGCAGTATTTTTTTAATGGGGTTCTAGACTCCTTATGACATTGATGATCACTATTATGTCTATTTCTGGCTCTGTAGATGGGGAGGTCACTTTGACTAACACTATAGACCAAGGCAGGATATTCCTCAAGATGTCAGGACTTCTTTTGATGCTAAATATCATTGTCATGAAGATTTCTATACTTGGAACCTTGGAGGTCTTTGTCCCTAGCACCCTAGTCTCAAAAGTGCACTAGAATGCTACTTTCCACCAGATCTGGAATCATTATCTTATGCAACCTTCCTCTATAACTTCACTCCTTGAAATCTGATACCTATAACCTGCAATCACATGGAGTGTGGTTGGGGGTTGTGGTGTTTAGGATCTTGCCTCGGTCAAGCCCCAGAAGGACATTCAAGTCTTCCAAACACCATTGTTAGATAAAGAGTGTGTATCCCTATCGGATAGAGACAAAAACAAATTGATATAATGATTCAAATATAAATATATATCACCTCAATGGTGTATCTCGCATGTAGATGAAAATCCTTCAACACATGAAAAGATGAAGGTAAATCTGCAATCACAAACACAACAATAATATTCTACTCTGCAACAAAGGATATCTTTAATGCTCTAATATTATAAGTTTGCCAAAAGTTCATAATCACCTTCTAGTTGTAAACTAAAACCTTAAACATGCTTATATATGCATTCATGCTTTAAATTTCATAATTCAAACTTAAGATGTTGGCATGGGAACCTTTTAATGGTCACATAATCAAAATTCAAATTTGGGACCTACCTATAATAGGACAGGACAAGGGCATGAGTGCCCAAGCCCTCAGGTCCTATTTCAGGGTAGGGTCAAATGCCATAATGTCCTTCAAGCCCCATTTGACATGGGTTTCAGGCCATTTTGTTCTGGGAGTTAAAATGAACATGCAAGATGTAAAACAAGGGACCTAGAAGCTAAACTTAGGAGGTAAAAGCCCTAGGGGACAATTTGTGACATAAAAAATACTTACTGTAAAGTGTTTGGGAGATAGAAGAATGAATATAGTAAAGAAACAAGGTAAGTATAGTCATAGAGTGACTAGAGAATGTTTTGCATTTCTCTGTAGGTGAAGATATGATGTTACGGCTTGGAGGATAGGTAGATATGAGTAACAAGTATGTACATTTCAAGTTTCAAGCAACAATATGTACTGTAGATGCTTCTGCAGAGTTACATTAATGAAGACATACCTTGGTGCTAAGTAGTGCAAATAGAAGAAGAGAGTTAATGTTATCGCAGTATACTACACAATGACAATTGGTCTTTCTTATTGAACAAGTTCTTATGACTGGGAGGTATGTGATAATTAAGTTTCAAATGACTATGTTCATAGCAAGTATTGTCTTCGTAGCCTTATCTTAAGACTAAGCAAGCAGAAGTTGCTAAGGATACCAGCATTAGAGAATTAGTGTCTGCACCAACAAAAAACATCTTGAGATAATAAGAGAAGTATACAAGAATGTTTTACAATTCACATAATGATCAACAAGTGGTCTGCATGATGTAATTTTATCTCCTCAAGTACCGCTTTTGGTCTTTAGATAAATGTAAGTAAGACTAAACGCTAAATGTGTCGACCTGATGTTTGCTGATGTTTATGGCATATGTTTTGAAGTGTGTACTAGCGTGGAAGAGTATGATGAGGTTAGATAGGTCTTGATTATGCTTTGTTATTGAACCGCATGGGAATTTTACTTTAACACATATGTTTGGGAGCTGATTGATATGGCAACTACATGCTTCATGCTATATGCTTCATCTTAGTCGACCAAAGAGAAAGACTTTGAATCTTGTGGAGGATATATATAAAGAATCAAAGTTGTTGAACAGTTGTTGAGAGTTGTAAAAATTAAGTAGAGTCAATATTGTGCGAATATCATCACAACAGAAGTAGATATGATGATGAAAAATGATAAGGATCAATTCATACAGTTGTAGAAGATATGTTGTGCTCTAAAATGTTAAAAAGAATTCCTTAATATACTTTGATGTTGCAGAGATCTATATTGTTGTATAAGGAAGACAGACAGTAGTACATAAGCTGAAGTGATCAATATTTTGTGTTGCATGAAGAACATTGTGATATGCTTTG
The DNA here is from genome assembly GCA_027924645.1 of Cunninghamia lanceolata. Classification (NCBI taxonomy): domain Eukaryota; kingdom Viridiplantae; phylum Streptophyta; class Pinopsida; order Cupressales; family Cupressaceae; genus Cunninghamia; species Cunninghamia lanceolata. The sequence continues at coordinate 5,000,348 of BSBN01000334.1, read as the reverse complement.
TAAATGTGTAACTAATCAAGGAGTTACAAATTCCTTTGGGTTGTAGACCATAAATAATATTGTATTCCTATTTTATTTATGAGGCTGGATTTGGACAATAGATCCAAGTACCTTGCTCAATGTGCTTTTTCCCTTCGTGGGTTTTCCGTGTAAATTTGGTGTTATGGTTGTGTGTTTTTGTGTTCTTGCATTTCTCATGTATTGAATGTTTACATTAGTTTGCATGTTGCTGAAAATAAGGTAATTTGATTATGTATTGATTTACCACTCCTCTCAGTACTCAGTGTGTTCAACAATTGGTATTAGAGAAAGGTTCCTTAAATGTAGCCTAACAGCTGAGATAGATCTTGGTGTGAAACACATGGGAACAAAAATAAGATTTATTAGGAAGAATCATCTATAAGGTGATATAAATATGATAGCCTACAATCCAAAAGATTGTGTAGTTGATTATGAAGGAGAACTCATTTTTCTCCTAGAAGATCTAGATGTAGCAAAAAGTGAAAATGAAGACTATAAGATCAAGCTCACAAAATCAAAGGATGCAATTGCCAAGTTGAAAGTTCAAATTGAAGAAAGTAAAAAGGTTGTAAATTATCTAAATATATAGCTAAATGACAAATCAGTTGAATGATCCAAACTTAAAGAAGTTGTCTCCGAAAATAGGGTATTGGAAAAGGCAAAGGAACAAATAGACAAAGCTCTAAAACTTTAGAATAGTGCCAACATCCTTGATGAAATAATCAGTTGTCAAAGATCACTTAAGAACAAGGATGACATTGGATTTGAGAAAGGTCAAAGCTTAAAGACAGATGTATATGAAGACTTCTTTAGAATTGAAAAGATCATGTTTTAAAGTTAGAAGGGAGAATCCTATTCTAAAGAATATGAAGAATGTGTGTCTCTGCCTAGTGTGAAGGACTCTATTGCTAATTGAGATAGGACATAGGGTCAAGGAGAGATAATCAGGATATACTCTTTCTTTCCCCCTTTTGGAAAACGTGGCATTTGCAAAAGAAATCCACTCACATAGTTAAGTCAAATGAAAATAGTTGGAGAGGATGTTGATATGACAAGATAATGTATTTTTCCCAATTGTCTAGAGGAAAACAACCTAATACAGAGGTTTGCGAAGAATCCTCGAGAGTCTCTTTGAGTTCACAGGGCAATCTTGTAGCAGATTACCTACCAAATGAAGGACCATTAATTATGGAGATTTAGAGAAAAAGCAAGATACTTATACCTTTTTGGACAACCAAAATTCATTTGTGACTAAGTATTCACCTCTAGAGCTGAGAAGAGAAGAAGTCTATCAAAGTGTTGGGAAAATTTGAGTTGAAGATAAAATCCTAGGTTTGCACAAAGAGGTATTTATCAAACTACTGGTTTTTAAAACCCTAGTTTATATATTCTAAGAAATTGTGATGGCAACACCGCAACTGGTCAATGTTTCTACGAAACATAGACCCAAATATAAGAAATGTTCTTTTAAGGAAAGAGAGGTCGATATGAAAGGGGCATTTTCCCATATACCTACATATGTTGTTTATATAGAGGATGTCAGAATTTATACTCACTCAAAGATGGATGAAATTAATCATGTGAAATTTGAAGAGGTCATGAATCAACTTCTAGATGATGAAGTTATCTACAAATCTGAATATACAAATGTGGGGACAAAACATTTGGACATATGGAAAGCCTACCCTAACTTTTGTGATGAGCACGAGTGGGTCAGATTCATTTTATGTGGATTGCATGAAAAATTCATAGATTTAGACAAACCCTGCTAGATAACTAAGGATGTAATTAAGCTCGTCACTAGTTTATATTCCACCAGATTTGTACCTCTGATGAAGTCAGTCAAGAATGAAAAATTCATTGAGTTGACTGAAGTGAAATTTGATAAAAGAACACTGACTATGAATGACACAATTGATCCGAATGTTCGATATGCAACCGTGGGAATTGCCTACAAAATTTATTTCACAAATAGAGAAGGTTCTACCATTGGTACTACCATTCATACTATGTCAAAGAAGGGAAAGATTTTAACCTTTGTGAAGTCATAAGAGAACAACTCATGGAGAATATAAGAAGAACAAAGGAAAATGGATACATTTTTAGGTGTGGCACATTGTTCATCTGTCTTACTTTCTATTTTTAAAATTAATTACCTAGCTTTAGTTGAAAGATATGGCAAGAGCACATTCCAGTAGTGGCATAAATTAAGAGTCATGTAAGGGTGTTTATTGATTCAAAACACTACGAAACAATGTATTGGGGTTCTTCAAAACACTTCAGAGCAACATGTATGTCATAGAGAGAATTCCTTACTTTTCTATACAATAATATAGGGAGAAGTTTACATTTTTGGTTGACAAAGATTACACCTACATGGAGGCAATTGAACCGAGAACTACATGGATTCCTAGACTTCCATATGAAGTCTCTGAAGAAGAAATAAAAGTCTATTCTAACATCCTTCTCAACAAACCCATAGATACCTCTACTGAAAGGTGTTGGGAAATAGGTGTTGTACACATTGCATAAAATTGGATTATTTTATTTATGTAAAATAAATATTTATTTGTGTGCATCTTAATTAATGTGTTTAACCATATTAGATATTTAGTTGGAGGCCACTTGTAAATTTTGTATGTAACATTGGGATATTATTTGTATTATTTAATTGTTGGATTGGAGGTTTGTGAGAGGCTATCATTGTATTGAGCTCTCTCCTGTAAGTACATATTGTGAAGGATGGTAGGTGATGTGTGGATTCATGCTTGGACACATGGACGATGTATTGGAGGTGCTTGATGGTTTAGAGATATTCATGGAGACTCATGGCTTGTATTGTAATATCTTATTCCTGCATAATACATATGAGTATGGATGCTATTGGAGGCTGGGTTTTTTCCTCTTGAGGGTTTTCCCAGGGTATATCTTGTGTTATCTTGTGTTTATTCATTGCTATTTGCAATATGGTTATTTGTTGCATCTTTTCTCATAATGGGTTATGTGGAATTGGTTTTATTGGACCTACAAATTCCTAACATGTGGTATTAGAGCCAAGTTTATTGCTGAGGGAGGAGTGAGCTCCCTAGATTTGTATAACCCTTGTGTGTGTAGATCAGATGCAAAATGGAAGTCATGGTAATACATGAAAGGATTTGGGACATTACAAGGTTTTGTGTAGGTTGTATTGCAGATTGGGGGTTTTGGGTATTGGAGATTTGTGTGTATTTTGCATATCTAGTGATTAAAAAATCATGGCTGAAGAGGGTTTCTTGGAGGGATTTTTTGCAAATGACCTCCTGGGAAAAAATGGACCTCGCCGTTGGATTCAAGAGGCTCAAAAGGAAAAGAAAAACATATAATTTTACCTGATTTGGCCATTGTGAGAAAAAAACATATTTTTTATGCCACTAGGTACACTGTACGGATTCGCAGAATTAAAAAATAAAATAAAAAATATTCCTGCGCTGGGTTAAATTTTTCTATATTTTCAAGATGAAAATTTAAAAAAATTAACAATAGAAGGGGAAAGGAAAAAAAATCAAGATATAAATTAAAAAAAAATTGATAGGCGTGGCTTGTGCCTGGCAGGGGCCACACAACACCATCCGGTCGGTGATGCCTGGGCCAGTGGAGTCCTAGGCTCCCGGTCCTGGCCCTTGGTCATGGCTGGGTAGGCCAGGCCTATTAGAAGTTTGGCATTGGTAGACATAAGCCCCCCATAGGGATTTAAAATATTTAATAGCTTCCATTAAAATATTTTTGAAGCCATGGGAATTTTTCAAATGACAGTGAAAACAAAATTTATTTCAAACCGTTATTAAAAATTAAACCTTTTTCAAATGTGCTTTGAGGTGCGTGGAAAAATAAACCTCCTAGAAAATAGTTTCAAATCTGCATTCAAAGACAAAGTGACACCATCAAAATGTCACATCATCATAGTGCCACCTCATTGTCTATGGCCAGTTAGCACCAATGTAATTGATAGTATAGTTGTACAGATGGGTCTCGCAAAAGGTCCCCTTTTAGCCCTCAGAGGCCATTTTCTTCTGAGAGGCCCATAGTATCAATTTTTCAACTTCTTATAGGCATTGGAAAGGTCTCCTCAAGTACTACACAATGGTATATGTTTCGTAATTATATATTCTTGTTTGTATAATAATTTGGTGCCTAAAGCCAGGCATTTCTTTGCGATAGTTTTATGCTCATAACTTTTGCATACAAAATTAGATTTTTTATTTTGAATAGGCATTGGAGAGCTATTATAGAGTACAATAGTTTGCATCGTGTAGATTTTCAGTTTGATGTGCAGAGAGAGATATATACTTGTTTTATCACTTATAGGAGCTTGAGATTCAAGTTACGTTTATGAGTGCATTCAAATGGATTTTTTGGTACAAACATGTGGAAGTGCTTGTTGTTATGAGACCATCACCATGGTATAGTAGGCTTTCATATTTTGTGCTTCCAGATATAGGTTTGCAGGTGTTTTAAGTGTTTGGACATTGATAAAGATGGGTAGACAAGTTGTCTTCTAGTTTGAGGACATGGTTGATATGCATGTGAGACTTGGAGTCTCATTTCACTGGGAAATGAGTACAGGTACAATGATGATGATTATGGTGTCATGGATATGTAGGTATATTTTTACATTGGAATGATATGATCATGTATGTGATTGACGTGTATGGGCTTTGATGTTTGATTCATGATTATAGGTGGTGTTGTGGTGTTGTTTTAGGGGATTGCTCTTATCTCCTAGATGCTTGATTAGTTCCTTGACTATGGTTACTTTTTGTAGACTTGTTTGGCAAATCAAATCTAAGATTGATTTCGTTTTTGAGTCTTGGAGTCTATAGGTTATGTTCTTTCATATCTCAATTTGCATGTTACTAGTGTGATGATGAATTTGCATGTTACATATGTTTTGGATCTATGAGTTATGTAGTTTTTTGGATTAGCTACTCCTTGTCTATAGTGGGATGACTCGAATGTAGATTGTCTTTATCCATGAGATTGATTAAGTGTTTATGCATACTTTGTTAGTTGGCCTTGTCTATGGTCATTTGTATATTGGTATGTTGCATTGGGATGAGAGGATTGATTATTAGGGTGCCTGGATAGTCAGTTGTTGGGACTTATAGCATGTTTATCATGATGTCATGGAGAGCTTGGATACATGTTTTCTATGTAATTTTTTGATAGTTATGGTTTTATCTTCTTGGTTGGAGATCATGGTGTACTCTAGCTTTTGGGAGCTATTGATGTTATAGTGGGATTCCTTTATTAGATTGGGGCCATGAATAATCTCCATTTAGGAGATGGTTACTTTGTTGTCATGGATAGCTTGGTATGATGATTTAGTGGGGCCTTTGGCAGTGATATGGATTCATCATTTGTGATGGATGATTTTCTATAGTGGTTGTGGTTGTCTTGGAGAGGCTCTTGGATTACAATTCTTGTTTCAATGAGAGTGCTTTGACATCCTGATTTCTATTGTTAGTAGATGTTTATCTTCATGTGATTGGAGATGTTGACATCTTGGTTTACCATGGAGGATTTTTTTGTCTTTGGTTGAGGTGTCGGTTTATGACTTGTCAGTTTGACATGTTTATCCTTGATTTAGAGAAGTTGATATTGTGTCTTGATGTACTCTTGATACCAGTTTGGAGTTTGACATGATACAGGTTCTCTTCAGACAAGATGTATGCATTAGTATATTTGATCTCCTAAGAAGAGATAGTTAGATCATGATGTCATGATGGGCTTCTTGATTATGTAGATGTGCGGTTGGAGCATTAAGAGTGATCTTGTTGGTTCTCTTGGTATTGAGTGCTTTGGTCATTTTCTTGAGGGATTCATGATAGTGCGGTGTTCCATTTGGAGTTTAGCATGGATTGATCATGGAGGTGCTCATGGATACTTGAAGATTTAGGTGAGGCTAGAGTTCACTTGTTATTAGAGACACTTGTTGAGGTAGTTACTCATTGGAGGTTTCAATAGATAAATCAAGGAGCCTACACATAGATATGGATGTCAATTCATTATGGACCTAGAGGATATTTTTCTTGGAGAGAGTCATTGTGGCTTGGTGTATCCTAGAGGAGCATTCTCATTCCCCACTCTTGGTGTACTCGACAATTTATCATCTATGAGATATTGCCCAGCCTTTTAGATGCATTTTGAATTATGCTTTATATTCTCATAGATATAGATCTTGAGCTACAATTATTGGTTCTAGAGGGTTCATTTGAGGGATGTTAGCATGGTTATCTCCTTATTCATATGGTTTGATTTATGATGTTCATTATGAGAAGTTTACGAGACATGATTGGGCTTATTCCTAGATATGGAATGGTTATGAGTTTGATCTACCATTATTAGAGAGGATTACATCCATGTTGGTTACATGATACATATGTTTGTTTGATCTTATGAGATTGAATGGTTGGGTCTTGTAGAGGCTTTTCATTTTACATTGTAGAGGAGATCATACTTGTCATAGCTTAGCACTTTGAGGTGTTTGTAGAAGGACATTATGATTTACATGTTTTCTCTCTTTTTCTTATGGCTACTTCCTAGAGGATAAAATTGATATGGTTGGACTTGGGAGAGTTATGGTGGCATGTTGTGAGAGAGTATGTAGTGATTTATCTTGCATGTGTGGATCATTGTACTTTTCCTTGCTGCTACATTGGTTTGTTGATTAGCCATCCCTTTTTTTAGTGTTGATCAATAGACTTGGTATGCCTTTCATCTATTTTTAGATTTGACATTACCCATGGAGTGGGAGTTCCTAGATGTATGTGTTCTTCATTGACAGGTTTTATACATGGAGCTTGTGATTGTGGTATATGGGTTGGATATGTTGTTTGCATGAGTTTATTAATGTTGTTGATATAGGTATGAGGTATGGTTGGTTGGATGTAGTATCATATGTTGTTGGTGCTATTTCAAGTCATGTGGGTTATTACCTTTGGTAGCAGCTTTGAGCATTTTGATATCACTTGGATTTGATGCTTGTGTTCTTTGGATTGGTGCATGTTCACCTTGGCATGTTCCTTTTCTTCCATAGTGGCACGTTGGAGGATGAGAGGAGTTCTTTCTTGAGATGGTGGTCACTTTGATTTTATTACAGGTATCTTGATGGAGCACGAGAGTATGCTAGAAATTTTATCTGATTTAATGTATTCCTATGATGATGTATTTCATTGATTGACCCTTATACAATGTATACAACAAGCGGGATAATGTTGCGAAATAGGTGTTGTACACCTTGCATAACATTGGATTATTTTATTCATGTAAAATAAATATATATTTGTGGTGCATTGTAATTGATATGTTTAACCACATTAGATATTTATTTGGAGGCCACTTGTAAAAGTTATATGTAACATTGGGATAGTATTTGTATTATTTAATTGTTGGAAAATCATAGTACCAATATTAAATAAGGGGGTCAATGTTTTTGAGTATCCATGGTTTTGGAACATATGGTTTTGTCCAATACCACAAGTTGTATTTGTGTGAGCTTGGTCTATAAAACCAATGGTCATTAGTATTGGGTTGGTTGGCTATTTCATTGTAAGTAGATTGGAGGTTTGTGAGAGGTTGTCATTGTATTGAGCTCTCTCATGTAATTGAATATTGTGAAGCATGATAGGTTATGTGTGGATTCATTCTTAGATACATGGAGGATGTATTGGAGGTTCCTAATGGTTCAGAGGTATACATGGAGACTCATGGCATGTATTGTAGTATCTTATTGCAGCATAACACATATGAGTATGGATGCTTTTGGAGGCTAGGTTTTTCCCTCTTGAGGGTTTTCCCAAGGTATACCTTATGTTATCTTGTGTTTGTTCATTGATCTTTGCATTATGGTTATTTGCTGCATATTTTTCTCCTATTGGGTTATGTGGAATTGGTTTTATTGGACCTACAAATTCCTACCATAATGTTTGGAACCTATGATGAAGGATGTAGAAGAACACCTTGAGAAGAATAAGGGTAAGATGCATTTGATGTGGGGCATCTCATCTAGAACTACTTTTGAAGCCTCTATAGAGGAGATACATCATATTTTTGTTGTTCCATATATTGCACAAAACCTAAGGAGAACTAGTAGAGCTACCTCTACTACTGCAAGTGTGTCACTTCCCTCTAGATTAGCACAAATGGGATCTACTGGAAGAAGAGTTGCTTATGAGGAATAGGAACAAAAGAAAGATGGAGTAAAGAAGCATGTAAGACCTAAAATTTAATCCAATAGGAAGAAGGTGAAGGGTGTAGTGATTGAAGAGGGAGAAGAAGAAGGTGAGGAGGAGACCTCTAAGCTAATAAGAAAAGGTAACAAGCCTAAGAAAAATCCTTCAGTGGCATCCATAGAAGGTCATCTTCAGTTGGAAGCAGTTTTCAATGGAATTGAACATTGGCTACTAAAACACATTGTTGAGTTGTACGGTTTTGATGTTCCTCCTAATGGAAAAAAGATAATTGACAAGGCAGTGATCAAGTATATGCTCAAATATAACTTACCTATGGTTGATGTGATTGAGAAGGTCCCAGAAAGCCTAGGTCAGGCCTTAAGGCATAAAAGAGAAGAAGCCATTAAGATGAATAATGAACTAAGACAATAAGCTCTTGAAAATGCCAGATCATTTATATCACAAGAAGAAAAAGACAAATTAGCCCAAATGCAAGCCCAAGAATTAAGAAGAAAACAATGAGTGGACACACTTATGGGCATGAAGGAAAGTGATAAAGAGAAAATTCAAAAGGAAACAGAGGTTGTGACAGAGGAAATTATAAGTGAGATAACAAGAATTGAAAATGTGGAGCAATCACAAGTTTCTCCAACAAACATCACTACATCTCCACCTCATTTGACCACATCTCCTCTGGATATCACCGAGCATCAAGATCCTCAAGAGGATAAATATGAGCAAGCAGCAAAATATTGAGAACTAAAGGATCATGAAGAAGAGAACAATTCTCTAGATCATAATATTGGACATGATGATCAACCTCTGGTTAATATAGAGCAGTAAAATAACCTTGAAAGGCAAGAAGGGTAGACAAATAATGATTTAGAGGAGAATTTAGAAAAGAAACAAGATATAACATCCTCCTCCTCTCCAACTGACTCTATCAAGGAGTTTCTTGCTCAGCAAATGTAGATTCAACCAATGGTTACTCTATAGCTATTACAGTTGCCTGTATTAGATGGACAAGTTAACTTGTCCAGTATATCTTCACTTCACAAGTTACAACTAGGAGATATTTTTTGTTGTTATATTGAGCCTAATCAGACTTAGAGGTTAAATTTTCCCCACTTTTATCAACGCAGTTTCCCCCCAAATTATTTAATGGGGGAGTGCAGGGGGGTAAATCTTATCCCCCCAGCGGAGGCCCAGGGGTGGAGCCCATGGTGGGGGTCTGGGGGCAATGCCCCCAGTGGGGGCTACTGGGGGCAGCGCCCTTGAAGCAAAATTTTCCTATTATTTTATAAAGGCATCAGGAGTTATTTTTTCTATTAGCTGACATAAAAAAACCCTATTTTTGTAACCAACATAAAGCTTGATAAAAGTAGCTAAGGATTAGGGTTTCTGTCGATGTATTGTAGCATTCTTGCAGCAGTATTGAGTTACAAGGATTACTGGTTGTAATCAATTTGATTTACTAGATAATAATATTGGACTCTCTATTGGTGGATGTAGCCTGAGTTTGGGTGAACCATGTTAAAATTGTCTCTTGTAGTTATTATTTCTGTGTATTTTTCATTCCTCTAGTTAATCTTTATTTGCATTTAATTGATATCTTCTGCCAGCTAACCCTAACATTCCTCAATCCTCTGCTAGGTAAAACATTTTGTACAAACAGGTTGAAGGGGTTAAATTATAAGAAGACTCAGCAATCAAATTGTTACAAGAGGAATTTCCTGAGGCAAAGAGAGAACCCACCTTGCCTCCTACTCATTAGATCAAACTAATGCTAGAGTCTTTTAAGACTCATTCTCCTTACATAGAGAAGCAGGATGAGAAAAGGATAACAGAATGAATAAATAACAAAAGGTTGTCTAAAATGTCTAACAAGTGTGCAAAGGCACACAACAATCTACAAGAAGATTTCAAAAATATTCAGAAAAGCATTGAGGAACCAAAAATCTTGTACCAATTTTGTTTTAATTGTCTAGCTACCACAAAGAACATAAAGGATCAAGCTGACTCGATTGAGTCACAGTTAACTCAAGTGGCCAAAATTGTATGATCCACTAAAGGATAGAGATGGATCCATTAGGGCTCAAATTGAAAAACTACATAGTCAGCTAAGGCAGGTCCTAGAATAGAGAGAAAATAATGGGAGAAACAAGTTAGCTAAGAAAAGTTGTGGATATGAAATTAGAAGTCTTAACTAGCATCCTAACTAAAGCAGAAAATGTGGCTCAAAAAGTTAAAATGTTGTCAACTTTAGAATATGCAAAAGAATTGTATATTCAATTTGAGAGCCAATCTCACATCCTGTTCTCTGCAAAGAAGAACTAGGACTCAACTCTAGCTTAGTTGAAGGTAATTTATAGAAATATTCTACATTCAACATGAACAATTTTTCTTTAAACAAAAAAAGGGTATGACAAATGTTGATGTTTGTATATATGTGGTCAATAGAATAAGAATATATAGTGCTATTTTGGTATAAATAAGGCACATTATACATAGTATCTTGAAGGACAATTCATGCTACATTAGTTTTGAAAATTTAGAGGATGCTCCTTAGGGGGAGTTGACTAATAAAGAGTGATAAGAAACATTCAGATAGGGGGAGCCTACTTGTTTTTGAGGAAGACAACTTGTCCTTTTCCATTGATGTAAAATGGGGAGAAATATATGCATATCGGGTCAAGTGTTGCCATCAATGACGAGGGGAGATTGGTGCATATAGGTTGTCATTGATGTCAACAATGGTATGAAGTGCTACAGTGTGGAAGAATGGTACAAGTGATGACAAGGAGATTGTTGTAGTATGATGATCAATAAAGATAGTTGAATAAGCATTATGAGTTAGACATGTAAAGGTCTAGATGAATATGTGCATAATAACTTAGAGGAGAAGACTAAGAATGATGATCAGAGAATTGTAAAGTAAATGAAATGAATTAGTATCATTTGTACACTGTCATACCTTATCCGTTGAAGCTCATATGTAAGTTGACATTCTTGATATACTTATGTTGGAGGATCATGATTAGTAGTGTTAGGTTTTTTTTGCATGATGAAGAGATGAATTCATGATGATTGACACATCATGGATAATGTTGCAAAAACTTGAAGAAGAATTGGTTAAGTATACTATATGTCAAGAAAGGTGTTACAGGATTAAAAGAATATACCACACTTTACTGCATCTAGAGATATGAGTTTGTGGATAGGGCAGATGGATATGTATCACCCTCAATTGTCTATGTTTCTAATTTTAGATCATAATACTTACCACAAAGTTTTTGGGAGACAAAATAATAAAGATAGTAAGGAAATATGGCAAGTACAGTCATAGATTGACTAGAGAATGCTCTGCATTTCTCCATAGATGAAGGTATGATGTTGCAGCTTGGAGGATAGGTAGATATGAGTAACAAGTATGTACATTTCAAGTATCAAGTAATGATATGTACTGTAGATGTTTCTCTAGAGTTACATTGACGAAAACATACCTTTGTGCTGAGAAGTGCGAATAGAAGAAGAGAGTTAATGTTACTGCTGTACACCGCACAATGACAATTGGTCTTGCTGATTGAAGAGAAAGTTCTTATGGCTTGGAGGTATGTGATAATCAAGTTTCAAGTTATTATGTTCACTGCAAGTATTGTCTTCATAGCCTTATCTTAAGACTAAGCAAGAAGAAGTTGCTAAGGATACTAGCATCAGAGACCTAGTGTTTGTGCTAGTAGGAAACATTTTAAGATAATAAGAGAAGTATACAGGAATCTTTTATAAGTCACATAATGATCACCAAGTGGTCTACATGATGAAATTTTATCTCCTCCGATACTGCTTTTGGTCTAGAGTTATATATAAGGAAGACTAAAGGCTAACTTTATCAACCTAATGTTTGCTAATGGTTATGGCATATGTTTTGAAGTGTGCACTAGGGTGGAAGAGTATGGAAAGGTTAGATAGGTCTTTATTATGCTTTGTTATTGAACTGCATTAGAATTTTACTAACTACATATGTTTGGGAGGTGACTAATATGGCCACTACATGCGTCATGCTATATGCTTCATCTTGGCCAACCAAAGAGAAAGACTTTGAAGATTTTGGAGGATATATAAAGAGTCAAAGTTGTTGAAAGGTTGTTGAGAGTTGTAAAAAGTAAGTAGAGTCAATATTGTGTGAATATAATTACAGTAGAAGCAGATATGATGATGAAAAATGTTAAGGATTAGTTAATATAGTTGTGGGAGATATGTTGTGCTCTAAAATGATAAATAAGAATTCCTTAAGATACTTTGATGTTGCAAAGATTTGTATTATTTTATAAGGCAAATAGTAGAATAGAAGTTGAAGTGATCAGCATTTTATGTTGCATGAAGAACATTGTGATATGTTTTGTAAATGTGTAACTAATCAAGGAGTTGCAACTTCCTTTGGGTTGTAGCTCATAAATAGTATTGTAATCCTATTTTATTTGTGAGGCTAGATTTTGACAGTATATCCAAGCATCTTGCTCACTATGGATTTTCTCTTCTAGGATTTTCTACATAAATTTGGTGTTATGGTTGTGTATTTTTGTGTTCCTACATTTCTCATGTCTTGAATGTTTACATTAGTTTGAATGCTACAGAAAATAAGTTAATTTGATTCACTACTGATTCACACCCCCCCCCCCCCTCTCAATACTTGTATGTGTTCAACAAGATAGTTCTGGTATGTAGAATTAGACACAAATGTTATTAATGACAATCACATGGATGGTACAACTTTTGGTTAAAGTTTAAATATATTAAATAGAAATCGTGATGATGTGGTACACTATTTTTTTCAAAAATGTATTGTGTGAAAGTGATTCAAGATATGCACAAATATTTTCATTTACATTAATTTGGTACAAAACTTGTAAATAGATACTAGTTTGAAACTAAAAAGAACAGAAACCAGAAGCTACCCTACAACGAAGGTTTGGTAAAAATTACAATTTTTTCAACCTCGATGTTTGAAAAAAGAAATTAGATACATCTAAAAAAACCTCACATTTTTAAATACCCACCCTAGTTAAAACTATTCTACACAAGTGGAAGACCTCATTCACCACCTTTCTAAATTTTTTGAAGAGATAGTTGCAAATGAGAAAACTATCACTTGATACTACAATACAACTAAAAAAGCAAACAAGAACTTGCACAACTAACTTCATGAACTCACAAATTCTCTATTAGATATATGACATAGTTATCAATAAATAATGATGAAGTTCATCCTCCTATAGCTGAATTGAATGAGATTCTTAATGATGCCCATAGCCTAAGACACTAATGTTATCATTTATATAACATATCTAAAAGCAATTTTTTTAATTCACCACTTAAATTACAAATTCATATTAATTTAGATTTTAATTTACTGCAACAATTAAAAAGTTATATTACATTATGTTTTAATTTAACCACTTAATTACACATTTATTAAAATCTAGGCTATCTTTCCCAAATTAATTAAAATTTATGGGTAATTCAAGCTTTATTCACCACCTCAATTAAAAAATTATACCAAATTTTGACTTGATTCATTACCTCAATAAAAAATGATCAAAACTTTGAAATTTATTTGCTATCTCAATGAAAAACTATTTGAACTTTAGCCTTTATTCACCACATAATTTAAAAATTATCAAAACTTTAGCCTTTTTTCACCAGTGCTTCAATTAATACTTCATGTAAATTTATGTCCTCATTCACCAATTTGATTATAAACAACACTAAATTTTGGCTTCCAAATTGCACATAATTTAGTTTTAAAATTTTGTTTTAATATAAAATAGCCACCAACTATATGCCTTTAGTTCATTATTTAGAAAAAAACTCCAAAGATGACTATATATCTACATAGAATATTTTCCTGGATTCCTATTCAATTTTCTAAGGGCCTATACATAAAGTTTATCTTGTTAACCTCTTCAAATACTTCTTTAGAGAGCATATGCTTACTACATGTAGATGTTGACATGTCTCTCTTTCCCCAATTTTCCTAGTCTTTTCTTACATTAAATAGTTTCTTTTCAAGACCACTCACAATATCATATTAATAAATTTTCAATTTAAGAAATGTTTCTAATCTCACAACCCAATCATAATATTTTCTATATTTTAGATTTTATACAAGTGTTTCACAAAATTCTTTAGATTGTATAGGTTTATGTTTATCATCTATAACTGAGCCTCTAACACATAGTTGATAATAACTAATAAGAATTATTGCCACAAAATCCTTATATTAATAGTTTTACCAAGTGCAAAAAAGTTCATTTTTAATTTCCTTTAATGTTTTCAATGAGGTGCTGCTACCATATTAACAAGATCCATATTTTATAATTCTATGGGAGGACTAAGAATCCAAACACCACCTAAGTTTTTATATGTAACTTTTAGTGTCTTGTTCACCTCTATTCCATTTTGTTTATGTTGAACCTCTTTACATACTTCTGTAGAGAGTGTAAGCTAAATCCATACAAATATTTTCTTTTCTCTCTTTTTCCAACTTTCTCTATCTTTTCTTGCATTAACTATTTTCTTTTCAATACCACTCTGAATACCATTAAAAAAATTAATGTTATAAATGTTCCCAACCTAGCAACCCAATCATAATATTTTTAGATTTTAAAATTTATGCAAATATTTAACACAATTCTTTAGATTTTATGGTTTTATGTTTATCAACACTATCTAAGCCTCTAAGAAATGACTGATATGAACTAACAAGACATAGAAGAATTATTGACATGAAATATTTATCATTATTAGTTTTACCAAATATAGAATATTTTCTTTTCTTTTCCTTTAATTTTGTAGAATAAAGTATGACTTGTATAACATTTACAAGTTGGATAAGTGCATGGAAATGGGGGACAATTTAGTGGACAAACTTAAAATTTTTAGCATAACACATTTGTCACATTCATGTTATGAAAAACATAACACATAACATGTTTTAATGTGTTTTTTAATCACTTGAATTGAAAATTTTTACGATCCTGCCCATTTAAGCTTGGATTTCCAAGACTAAGGGTTGGACATATCTTGTAGCTCCTAAATTCATTCTTTTAACATAGAACAACTCAATTTCAAGCTTCAACCTCATTAAGTTTACATGTATTAAAATAATTTTTTACAAAACCACCACCGAAATAAAGAGCTACTTCTTAGTTTTCTAGCCATACAATTTTTTAATATTTAAATAAGTTAAGGTATTTATTTTTATTTTCTTTGAAGAGTGCCTTTATATTCTTCCAATCCATATGTACTGATATTTTTAATAACTTTTGATCTACTTATCTTAATTTGAATATATATATATATATATATATATATATATATATATATATATATATATATATATATATATAGGCAATATTCAAGTGCAGGCTCAAGAGGAGTTGTTAGAGAATGTTCTAGTAATGATTGATGATGTGATTAAAAAAGGGATGATAGCTCCCTTCTCCATGGAGGAGATTAGGAAGATAGTTTTCTCAGTAGATGAGAAGAAGGCCCCAGGCTCAGATGGATTTCATGTTTTTTTTTCAAGAGGTATTGGGGCATTGTTGGAGAGGATGTTTGGCGAGTGATAGAGGAGTGTAGGAGTAAAAAAGTTATGATGAGAGCTGGAAACACAACATTCATGGCTCTTATCTCCAAATATAATAAGCTAAGGTATTTTGATGTGTTTAGGTAGATAGCCTTGTGTAACAACATATACAAAATTGTTACAAAATCTATGGCTTCTAGATTAATGATATGCCTAGACAGCTTCATCTCAAAGGAACAGAGTGGTATTTTGAAGAGAAGACAAATCATTGATGGAATTGTGTTGGACCATGAAACCATTCACCCAATCAAGTCTAGCAAGAAGGAAGGGATGATTCTAATACTAGATATGAATAAATCTTATGACCGTATTTCTTGGGATTTCCTTAATAATGTTATGATGAAGTTTGGCTTTTACCAGGAATAGTGTAATTGGGTGTACAACTATATTTCAACTACTTCATTTGTAGTTTTGATAAATGTAGTGGAATTGGAATTTTTCAATTCAAGAATGGGATTAACACAAGGTGGCCCGCTATATCCCTTCCTTTTTCTTATTATAGAAGAGGTGTTGGGAATGACATTAACAAAGAAAGAGGAGGAAGGGCAGCTTAAAGCACTATAGGTCTCAAGTGAGGCCTCTACTATGACACACTTCTAGTTTGTAGATGACACACTATTGTTTGGAGAGGCTATGAAAATGGAGGCTAGAATTTTCAAAAAATTGTTACATAACTATGAACTAGAGGTGAGGCAAAAGGTCAATATAAGTAAGTCTTGCATATTCTTCCACAAGTATTTTTGTAGAGATTCCTTAGAAATCCAAAGAATTCTAGGGTTTGAGGTGGATTCCCTTCCAAGAAGCTATCTTGGGATGCCCTTAGTGGATAAGAGAATGTCTAAAGTATAATGGAACAATGTTGTATTAAAGACTCAAAACAAGCTCTCCTATTGGAAAGAGAAATGTCTCACACTGGCTAGCAGAATAACTCTCATCAAAAGATCATTGATAGTTGTTTCAATTTTTATAATGCTAGTTTTTAATATCCTAAGCAAGGTGGCTAGGACAATTGAGGATACCTAAAGAATTTTTCTATGGTGAGGAATGGAGGAGAATTTCAAGTATAATCTGGTGAAGTGGGAGGAAGTGTGTCTCCTCAAAAAAGGTGGTTTGGGTTTTAGGAATATTAAAAAAATGAATAAAGCTCTTGAGGTGATATTAGCTTGGTGTATTTACAAGGAAAAAGATAGAATGTGGAGTAAAGTTTTGCAGGTTATGTATCTTCAAAGTAATGCAAAGAATTTGCTCAATTTTTTTATCAATTTACCTTTGCGTTCTAGCGTCTTGAATTTTTTGAAGATGTGATGCAATTTAATCAGATCGAATATCATCTAGAGGGTTGGTAGTGGGTATAATATTAAGTTCAGGAGGTATGCATGGCCAGAAGGATAGCCGCTAGGAAATGACCAACAATGGAAACCTCTAGCTAATGCTCTTGAAGTTAGAATGGGTTAGATGGAAAAAGATTACATGGTCAATCAGTCAGGCCAGACTTTTTGGGCCACATTGATTATACAAGAGAATGATTTAAAGGACAAGTGGAAGAGTCTACAAAGGAAATTAGACAAATAGCCAATCTCTAGGGAGGAGGATATAATGATGTGGAATGGAAATGGATAAGGTAAGGTCACTATCAGTTTAGCATACAACCATCTAATTGGACATGGCATGGACATCAATGGAGAGGTCACTTGGAAAATATCAAATAAAAGAGGACTCCCCAAGGAAAATGCTTTCCTATGGATAGATTGGAATAGGAGAGTGCTAATGTGGGATAGATTAATGAGGATTGGTCACTCTGGGCCATCTAGGTGTATAATGTACAAGTCTAGTGGGGAAGATAATGATCATATTTTCCTACATTGCAAGGTGGCTAGAGAGTTATGGAGTAGGATATTGAGGAAGTGGAGGGTTGTATGGGTCATGCCCTAGAATATAGCTAGTCTTTCAAAAAGTTGGAATCTCAAAATCACTAGCCTAGGATTGAGATTCATATGGGATGTGGCTTCATCTATAGTTGTGTGGAATGTGTGGTTGGAGTACAACAGAAGGACCTTTTAGGATCAGGAAAAAGGTGTGGATAGATTATGGGATTTGATTTAATCTGGAATTTTAGAACTTGGTGAAGTTCGTAAAAAAGAAGATTGGAGTGTGAAGAATTTTTAGGAAGAATGTGCAAAGGAATGGCTTAGGTTTAGGTGGCTAGGTAATAATTTGGGGAAGGATGGCAAGCAAGGCCCTTCAGGTGAGTAGGATTTATGGGAGTGCCCCAAAAAGGATTTAGTCAAACTCAATTTTGATGGAGCGGCAAAGGGGAACCCTAGGAGGGTAGGAGGGGATGGACCTTTTAGAGAGCATAAGGAGCAACCACTTGGTATCTCATAAGGAGCAACCACTTGGTATCTTTGCACATGATTTTGGTGTGGATACTAACAACATTGTTGAAGCCAGGGCTCTATGGCAAGGATTGAAGCATGCTAGGAGAAAAGGTTGGGAGAATATTTCAGTAGAAGGTGACTCTAAAGTGGTCATTAACATATTGAAAGGTAGTTCTTCTAGGAATTGGATATTGGCAACGCTAATGAAAGAGAACAAAAGATTGTTACAGGGCTTCAAGAATTTTAAAATAACACATATAAAAAGGTACAACAACAAAGTGGTGGATTGGGTTGTATATCAAGGGATTTGATGGTTAGATAGGATTTCTGATTCTGATGATAAGTCGTGGGATGGTTATCAATATGAGGTTATGAAGATAATTTAGGATGACATCAAAGCTCACTTGCATGATAACGGGCTAGAATGGTAAATCAAACCCTTAATTGGCAATAATGGTTGGAGCATGCAGAAGTTACTAGAGAGGTATGTGAAGTGTTAGACTCTACTTATTGTTTCTGATGGTAGGGGGATTCATGATAGCTTTTTTTTTATATTAGAGTTGGGTCTAAACATATTCAGTAAAGAACATACAACTTGTAGTACTCACTCTTGGATATATTTCCACTAATAGGTTTTTGAAAAATACCTAATGTAGAAAAAAAATAGGAAGATGCACACTAGACACTATATTATATTTTAGTGATAAAAATAGGAACAATTTTACATGCACTTAGCATTTCACCCCCTTAATCTTAACCATTTTCTAAAATTTAGTAGTTTAGAAACTACATTTAGACTACTACAATTCTTGTTCTTATCATATCTTCAAAATTTGAGTGTACACATCGTTAATTGCTCATCCAAGTTCATATTTAGCTGATTTAAAAAAGTGTGGCCACTTTTAACCCCCATTTTCTCCCCCATTTCCATGCATTTACCCATTTTCAAATTTTATAATTCTATAAGAAGATAAAGAATCCAAATATCACCTATATTTTCATATGTATCTTTTAGTATATTCCATACTACCACTCCACTTTTTTTATGATGAAACTCATTAAATGCTTCTTTATAGAGTGTAAACTTACTCCATCTACATGTTGTGTTGTCTCTCTTTTCCCAACTTTCTTGGTCTTTTCTTACATTAAATGGTTTCTATTCAACACCACTAAAAATATCATAATTGTTTTTCAATGTTAAAAATATTTAAGTTTGTTAAGCCAATCAAAATATTTCTTAGATTTTAGATTCCATACATGTCTTTCTTACCATTCTTCCTAAAATGTATTTCACTTAATTCTTTAGATTTTCTAGTTTTATGTTTATCAACATTATCTAAGGCTCCCTTTATCTAAGCCTCCTATGAATGATTAATAAGGATTATTAAGAAATTAGAGAATTATTGGAACAAAATCATTATCATTAATAGTTTTATGAAAAATTCTTTTTTTTTTTTGCTTTAATTTTATTTTATATGAGGTTTGACTTCTACCAAATTTGTAAGTTTCATATTTTATTATTCTATAAGAAGACTAAGAATCTAAATATCACCTACATTTTAATATGTATTTTTTAGTATCTTCCATAGTTCCACTCCAATTTATTTTTTTATTTGTTTTTTATGAACATCCTTAAATATTTCTTCAGAGAGTGTAAGCTTACTCCATGTTGATGTTGGCTTGTCTCTCCTTTCCCAATTGTCTTTGTCTTTTCTTGCATTAAATGGTTCCTTTTCAACACCACTCGTAATATCATAACAATTTTTAAAGTTAGAAATATTTCCAATCCCATAACCCAATCATAAAATATTTTAGATTTTACACGTCTTTCACAAAATTCATTAGATTTTATAGTTTTAAGATTATCAATTGTATAGATAAACCTCTAACAAATGGTTGATAAGAACTAAGAAGACTTAGAAGAATTATTGGTGGAAAATCTAATATGACTAATAGTTTTGTCAAATGCACAATGTTCATTTTTCTTTTCTTTTAATTTTTCCAAATGACTTTTGACTTCTATCAAATTTGCAAGTTTCATACTTTATGATTCTATGGGAGGACTAAGAATCAAAAAATGATGTACATTTCCATAATTGTCTTTTAGTGTCTTCCTTACTTCCACTCCACTTTGTTTATGATGAACGTCTTTAAATACTTTTTTTATATAGTGTATGCTTAGTCCATGCAAATATTGTCTTGTCACTTTTTTCCCAATGTTCTTGATCTTTCCTTGTATTAAATGGTTTCTTTTCAAGATCACTCACAATATCATAAGAAATTTTTAATGTTATAAATGATTCCAATCTCACAACACAATTATTATATTTTTTAGATTTTAGATTTTATACAAATCTTTCACACATTTCTCTAGATTTTATAGTTTTATGTTGATCAACTATTTCTAAGCCTCTAACAAATGGTTGATAAGAACTAAGAAGACATAAGAATTGTTGGCACAAAATATTTATCATTAATAGTTTTACCAACTATAATAAGGTCATTTTTCTTTTCCTTTAATTTTGTCAAATGATGTTTGACTTCTACGAAATTTACAAGTTTCATTTTTTATAATTCTATTCAATGATTAATAATCCAAATCACTTACATTTTCATATGTATCTTTTAGTATCTTCCATAGTTCCACTTCACCTTATTTATGATGAATCTCTTTAAATACTTTTTTAGTGAGTGTAAGCTTAATCCATACAGATGTTGTCTTGTCTCTTTTTTCCTAAGATTTTTAGTCTTTTCTTGTATTAAATGGTTTCTTTTCAACACCACTCACAATATCATAACAAATTTTTAATCTTAAAAAAGCTTCCAAAAATGTACCCCAATCATAGTACATTTTATCTTAAAAAAATTTTACAAATCTTTCACATAATTCTTTAGGTGTTATAGGTTTTATAGCTTTATTATGCCAAGAGGTATAGCCAACAGGGGTGGCACTGGGTGGATTGTAATGGCATGAGCTTTTTAACAAAAATAATATGGAAAAACAATTAAATAACCGATAGGTTAAAATAACAATCATAAAATATTACAAAAAATATAGCTGACAAATGCAACATTAATAACTAAAACATACACACACACAGACACAAATGTTTGATAACTCTTCAATACCAAAAATGACAAGTATGAATTTCATTTTAAAAGTAAATTTAAAATTTCCAAAAATAACTATTTATTAAAATTTAAATAATCATCCCTCAAAAATTACTTCAGCTTAATGTTAAATGTGTATGTGGAACTCATTTGTATTACTGGTATATTATAAAAAATTTAAAATTAAAATCATTAAAATCTCTTTTGGAACATTAAAAAAAATAGGATTACCTTAGCTTGGTGTTAATGGTGTATCAAATCTCTATTAAAATATTAAAAATATTCAAATTCAAATCAATAAAATCTCTGCTGTACATTAAAAGAATTAGAACTAAAATCAATAAAACCAAAAACATAGAACATTAAAAAAAAACAATAAAACCAAAAACATGGATATAAGCAGGAGGTTGCTTGTGGAAAGGTTTAGTTGGTTTTACAAGCAGCTCAAGCTCGCCCTGCTTTTGCTTGACTTACTCTTTTAAAAGAAAAAAAGCAAACCCCACAAACAAACCCTGCCATTCCAATTAACGAAGCAGCTAAGAGCACACATCTTGCTCGAGCCTCCTCCATCGGAACAAAAAATTGCAATCCGTATTTGATCGTCTGAAGTTGTGGAGCTTGGGATAGGGTTTAGGGTTTATCTGTAAGCAGAAGTCGCAGCTTTGGAACCATGGACAGGTATCAGAGAGTGGAAAAGCCTCGCCCTGAGGTTTTCATTATGGATAACGAGATTCTCATAACTACCCAGGGGATGCCTAGGAACTAAATTACATATGCATTCGAAGTTGTCTTGAAGGCAATGGGAAAAGCAATTAGTAAGACAGTAACAATTGCGGAGATCATAAAGAGGAGGATTCCCAATCTTCACCAGAACACAACAATTAGCTTTGCTCCTCTAACATATATGTGGGAGTTTCTTGAAGGTGGTCTTTTGTCGTTGGAATCAACGAGGCATGTATCCATGATAACAATCACTTTGTCCACGAGACAGCTTGACACATCATCTGCAGGTTATCAACCACAACTGCCAGCTGATCAAGTCAAGCCTCTACCTGAATACGAATACGAGAGAGAAAATTCCCTTCAAGATGTGAAAGGCAAACGCCATGCACGTGGGAGGGGGACTGGAAGAAGAGGAAATGCTGCTTCTGGAAACTATCAGAATGGTGATGCAGGAGGCTATTATGAAGCACCTGATAATGGATGGAATCAAGGCCATGGACGTTTTCATGGTAATGGTAGAGGTCGAAATTTCCCTGGTCGTGGTACAGGCTTTTATGGCGGTGCAGTAAATTGATTTTAGCATGGGTGGTGGTGATCTCCCTCCTCGAGGTGAAGGATGTGGTAGGGGTAGATCGACTGGCAGTGCACAATATGGTAATGGTAGTTTTAATGACAATGTCATGGGTACTATGGACTTTGCTCCTCGAGGCAAGGGAGGTCGTGGCAGGGGCAAGTTTGTTGACTATGGTAATTAGCCGATAGGCTTTTATATTTGAGCATTATAGTGCTCGAGAAATTATCTGACGCCGTAAAAAAATCTACGCAGGCCTCGTCGGTTGTTCCTATCGGCGTATTCCTTGAACCTCCTATGCGTGCAAGTTCTAGTTATAATGACAATGTCGAGGTAGATTTGGTGGTAATGCTTGAACCTCCTATGCGTGCAAGTTCTAGTTATAATTACAATGTCGAGGTAGATTTGGTGGTAATGCTCAAGATGGTGGTTATTATAATGACTATGGGATGGCTCGAGCGGAAGTAGTTTCACGAGGCCGAGGGCTTGGCAGAAGGAGAGCATGAGGAAGGGGTGGCAGGAATTAATCCCCATGGGCATAGACTGAATGAAATATTTGCCTGGGAAGCTCTAGTTGGATAATGTAGAACTGTGATTTTGATAATGTGTGAATTTCTGCTGAAGGGGCAGGCAATTTTTTTTTCCTCAATCAGCATCTACTGTATTGAGATTGAAGGGATAGATATATATATATATAGAGGGCATGAGGAAGGGGTGGCAGGAATTAATCCCCATGGGCATAGACTGAATGAAATATTTGTCTAAGAAGCTCTAGTTGGATAATGTAGAACTATGATTTTGATAATGTGTGAATTTTCGCTGAAGGGGCAGGCAATTTTTTTTCCTCAATCAGCTTCTACTGTAATGAGATTAAAGGGACAGAGATGTACAAGATTGACTGGGGATGCAATGTAGTTTTTAGGTTGTTTATAAAGAGAAATGTTTGTATATCTTATTCATTTGTAGCACTGTGGGGCTTTCACGTCAAATTAAACTATATATATATATAAAATTAATAATTCCATCTATAACTCTATTACGTTTTACTCATCAATAATTCTACATATCTAAAACCATTAAAAATATTATTAATGTGATAAGAAAAACTATTTGTAGCATGGTTATTTTTAAAGATCAAATGAATTAAGGGATTAAAATATACATAATTTTTCATAATATGCAACTTGAGACACAGAGAGAGCGAACGAAGGCGGAGTATGGAAGAATCGGCTAGGGTTTGAAAAACTAGGGCACAAATTTGTGTTGAGGCCAACGTGTCTTCACGGGCAGAGGAATTCGGAGCAGAATTTTCTTCTGGAGAATTACGTTTTGAATGTCGGTTCCCATAAGATGGAATAGTCAAGATGGAGACTTTCAAGGAGTGCAGGGAAGCATGATCGCCAATCTAGGGCTCCCCACAACAGCGGGTGGAGGAGGCCGAACATCCTCTAGAAAGGTTTGACTTCCTCTATCGTAAGTGGCCTTTTAAACTCTTTGGGATTTACATCATTTATGTCTTCTACCTATTTTTTATGTATATATAGATGAAACAATTCCTTGCTACATCAAAAATAAGAAAAGATATATGGAGGGCGGTACAAACCCTCCCTCTGACCTTATAAATGGGCAAGATCATATAATCAATAATGTGCATAAAACCTTCAAAGATGCGGTCTCTGGTGATCATATAAATATTTCTCTTGGTGCGAAGTTTTACATTTGCGACGAAGGAAAGACTGGACAAAGGGAGGTTAATAGAGAACAAGATAAATGCCCCTCTGATGCTCCTAAAACCCTTACTATATCACCGAATCAAGAAATGAATGTCATTCAAAAGTAAACTGTTAGGTTAAAAAATGTTGCAGTATTTCTAGCAGTTGTAGACACTTCCAAACTTCCATCCTGAAAATTTTTCGATGATTGGGTTGTTAATGTGTGGTCAAAAAGATTGGGTACTCATGTATCCTTCTATAGGATGGTGCAGAGAGGATTATTTGTGATTTTCTTTAAGGATCGCCATATGCAAAACACAGTGGTGTCAAAACAATTTTGGACCATAGGAAAACGTATTTTTAGAGCATTATCCTAGTCTCCAGAGGCCATTAATGAAGAAGTCTTAGCACTTTCATGCCCTAGATGAATAACAATTAAAAATATTCTACCTTTTCTTTGGGCTTTCCTTCTTCAAATGCTTGCCCCGATTGGGAATATGATGAGGATTGATGAGGCTAGGTCTTCTCTTCCCTACTTCGATGTGAGGGTGTTAATTTCCCTTTCCCTAGCCATGTAAATCTCTGAAAAGATAGATATCAATCTTGATGAATCATCTCATTGCTGTAAGATTGATGTGTTAGGAGGCATCAATGCTTGCTATCTTTGCAGGAAAGAAGGTCATATAAGGAGAAATTGCCCCCTTATTGGTAAAAATAAAAATTACTCCGAGGGCAATGTCAATAATGTAGAATCTAGTTCCAAGCTTTAGGATAACCTTGAAGATCAAAATGGACATAAAGGTTGGATTAATGAGACTGATAAGATACTAGTTAATGATGTTGACATTAATAATTCTAGCTTATTTGTAGAAGTTGGGGTTTCTTTTTCCCTTAAGGATAGGGTTGAGTTTAATAGGCCTTTTGTAGGTTTAGGGGTGGATTTTGGTGATTCCCTGATACCTATCAGCCCTATGGCCCCCACTAATCTTGTTGATACTACACTTGATCTCTCAATACCTCTCCTATTTGAGGAGGGTGTCATCTCATAGGCCCCTAGATCTACTCTCCCACCCTTTAGTAGTACATCTAACCCTTCTGATATCTTGGCTAATGGGGACAATGAGTATGTAACATCCACATTCTATAAACATAGTAAAAAAAAACCAAAAATTCACCATAAAGTAAATTTACAAGGTAAAAATGAGACAGAAAATTTTTCTTTTATTCAACATATAGTCAAGTAACTACAAATACAAGATATCTCATCATGTAAATACAATAAACCATATTGTCTTTCTCAAGTACAATGATTACAAAAATAAATCAATTACAAATGTCTGCATTAAATAATGTTTTACATAAACATAAGTCTTAGAGAAATACTGCATCCAAAAATCTGACATCCTTATCGCAAGCCTCGACATGTCTTCTACGAGAGAGAGTATCTTCCTAGTGATTTACCTCCAACCATAGACCGGCGGTCTCCCACACATCTTCTTTCCCGGAAGTGGCCCTACCCTTCACGAGAAGTATAGACCAAGGTGACCAATGGTAATTTGCCTTTCCGAGTACATAGTGTTGTATCTTACACAACTCTATCCATCATACAACCCTAGATACCCTCTAGCTAAGTATGATTCCCAATAGGATGTGCAATCCAGATACAGTGAACCGACAATGCATGCAAAGACATATGCATTACTATGGCCATAGTTTTCAATATAAATTGACGTTCGCAATGAACATTTTCATAATGTTCACCCACTCCAACTCGACTTGGATACTATCATATTCCTACAGTTTGACTTGGTCAACTATGTTTAACTTGTGAAGTCATGATGATTTCAATAATTTAGTCTTCCCGACCCCAACATGTTTTCTTTCACTGTCTATAATCCATAGACCTATTCAACTTTCTTTCTTTACGACAACACTCATTGCATCATTGCAATACTTGAGGTCCATGACTTATTGTCTCATAATAAATATAGATAGATTAATTATGACTAAGATGATAACCTTACCCAGGTTAAGTAATATAGTCTAGGAATCTAATTCCCTTCTTGCAAGTAAGAATAATTACACATAGTCAAGGGACATGACCCTTCAATCATGATCTAAATAATGATCTCAATGTCTTAATATAATAATTACCATATCAAGGTTAAGTCAAGGTTTAACTAAAGAGTTTTATCCAACTCCAGTCTAGTCTTTCTAACTTAGATGAATTCACAAGACACTGTCGTTGCTCTATTAATCATTATGGATTGACTATCCATTCTTAGGTATCTCTCTTTGCATCTTTGCAACATTTGAGATTCACCTCCTTGTCGACAAGTAATAGCTTAGAGAAGTTGTGATAAAAAGGTATAATGATTTTAATGTTTGACTAACCATTTAATGGTACCTCTTGTATACTTGCAAAGTCCGAGGCTTACAACTTGTGTTTCAAGTCAAATTGTAGCCCAATAAATAGTTTTCCCTACCTAAGGTTAAACATTGTCGACTAATAGCAAATCTCTTTTCAAAAAGATAGTTATGAACATTTATTAAATTAGGGTTCGCGACCCTTTTCATGTCTACCCACATGCATTAACTAAAATAGGTTATAACCATAAGAGTGTCATTAGTAATCTTTTAATCCCTCTAGGTTGAAGTAGGGTTTTATTTAACTTATTCCAACCCAAGGGAATAACGAACAAACTTTTTCTAGGAAGAAAGAATATCATAAGAACAATTATCTTTTAGTCTTCTTTCGACCAAAGGATCAAATATACCTTTCCATCTATGACTGGATCATTAACACGTCATTACTTACAACATAAAGTTATTCTATCAAATCTTGTATAGGTTTTCAACCCAACTCTAAATGTTATTGCCTGAGGCACATATCCCCTTATGACAAGAGTCAAATTATCTTCATATCTAGGGTTCGTACTTCCTCACTATTGTTCTTTTCGATATATCTATCAATTACGAAAATAACAAGGTATTTAGAAAAGATATCACCCTACTAGGTTATCTTAGGGTTTTTGCTCTTCTCTATTAAAAATAAGTATTAAAATAGGAATCCCTTAATTTCTAAAGGAGTCTAGATAATGACTAGGATTGATTAGCTAATAATGATATACAAAAACTAATTCAAATTGATGTCACCCTAGCTTCAATATCTGAGTCATTTTTCACATACTTACTTTATACCTAAAGTATCTAGAAGTCATTTATTTAATAACAAGTGCCCATTTGCACAAAACAAACTATATTTCCATTAGTTAACTTGGTATTCATAGCATGATTTCTCTTGACATGGTAACTAACCATGGTACGAGTATACTATACCTGTGCTTAATAGATTAGGATTTCACTTAATCATTAACCTTGTCAACACATTAATACGAAATAATTCTTCTGACCCTAGGAAGGTTGTCTCTTAAATAAATAAAATGGTGTCGTTTCTAGTTTAAAGAAAATAGATTCTTCAAACATATCACAGACATATTTAGGAACAAATTTATAAAGATTAAGAATTATACACTTTGACTTCAATATGACACCCACCATCTTTTCAAAGTATAATCCTATGAGTGTCCTACAATTCAAACATGCTAACGAATATACCATTTACCAAAATAACTAACAAAGATTAAACATTCTGATCAAAACAACGACTCTAAACTCAGTGATAAACTTTATCCAAAGCTATCTACTCTTCATAGACTTAACAAAATTCAACCTTTTGTCATTCTAATAATGTTGGCTAAATAGTGAAATAATAATGTTTAAAAGTTGAGAGTTCATGAAACAATAAAACCAATATAGTAAAATCTTAATAGAACTTTACAAAATGTTAAGAACCTGGTTTCGATAAGTATGGAGGATCCTCAAATTGATTGTGTTCTTCTTCCACAACTTTTGATTTACTCAGTCATTGTTCTCACCCCAACTGATCCTTAAGTCTCATAGTCTCGCACCCATAAGAGGTTTAAGGAATATGCCGATAAGAAAAATTGTTGTGATGGGAAACATTTTCTTCATGATGCCAATCTTGAGCGATTTAATGCTTATGTATAAGAGCCTATCGGCTCTTTTGCCTTCAGCACTAAGATCCCTCTGCAAAAATCTAATCCCCCACTTCTCTTCCTTTCCCCGGCTCTTTTCCTCCACTACAAAAAGTGGGAATGTGGGTATCTAACTACCACTCCCTCACCAATCCACGACTAACTCCAATCATTATGATCGGCATGCAAGATAACTCCATGACTCCTATCACTAAGACTCCACTCAAACAGTTAGAGTGAGTTCCTTCTGGTCGTGACATCCTCTCTGGAGTTTTGTTAAAGCAACCCAAATGTCACGTGAGGACTCCCCACTACCACTAACATCCATACTCTCTTCCTTTAAAAATGGAGTCCCTATTTCATAAAACTCCTACTACATTTCAAATAACTACTTACCCAAAACAGAATGACGCCCTCCAAGGTAGCAAGTAATATGCCATTAACAACACAAGGATTTTCCAACGAGTTAAGAGGTGTTGGCAGTTTAGAAGCACCACTCAATGGTATAATGAACACACAACTATAATATTTAATAATGACTCTGATTGAGCCTAACCACTCTCATCCACTTAGAGTTGGTTAAAACAAATGCCCACAAATCATGTACTCCTCCATAGTAAAAAGAATGCACTACTTATGAAGAAACTATGGGTAGTAATTGCCTCCTAATGTTTAGAGATTCCCTCATTGTTATATCTTGAGAAAGGAATAGATAGACATGATAATAGAGAAGGTGATTAATAATAATTTGATGATCAACTCAATTTGACAACTAAGAATTACGGATGATGTGAATGGGTTGAGTTTACCTCCCCATCACAATCTGTTGACAATAAACGCATCATCTAACTTGATGAAAATGTCTTGACGTTAAGAAGCGACAATAAAACCTCAAGTGGCTCAAGAAGAATAACATAATTGTTTTATGTCAATGATGTTGTTTACTTCACGAACGACTATGTCAACTCGTCATTGACTTGACTAGATGGGAATCAAGATATCGACTACCCATCGAATTAGATTCAAAAGTGAACTAACAAGACAAGGCTTACCTCTAATGACTCATTGGTTCACATTATTGTTTAACACTAAACTCGTTTGGCAAATAGACCACTCGTAATCCAAGGTCTATATCTCTCTTCTTGAAAGATACTCCTCTCTCTCTCTTCTCTAAGAGTCATCTGATAACTTGTAATCCTGTTTCCCTTGCAATCAAACAATATATGATTAGTGCATCATTATTCTATTAATTCAACTAATAGAATCAAATCTCACCATACAAATATTAAATTGACAATAATATAATCATTTCCATGATTTCATAAATGATATTCAATATAATTCCATGTCATATCTTGTCATAAATCTATAACATCACAATAAATTTACTTATGCCCAAGTAAAAAGTAGAAGTATAGCAAGTCAAAAATTAGGGATGTAATAGAGTACAAACTGGTTTCAGTCTCAATGGAGGATAATACCGTTAACCTTTCCAATGCATCCAGTGATGCCCCCTCTACACCCAATGTCTTTGGGGGTCTCAAGAATGCCCAACAACTTGTGTTAGACAAAATTGGAAGTAACATTGCTCAGAATTTGAGCAAAGAACTAAACAAGGATATGTTTCAAGACTATAAGATTGAAGCAAACTTCATTATCAAAAGATTTAATAATAAAAATAGTTATAAAAAGAGTTTGTATGACTGTAACTCTACCGAGTGTAACAACACTATGAACAACTTGAATGTCAAACCTATTGTTTCTTTGTTTGATTCTTTTGGTTTTAATAGTAGTGAAGTATGTGACATTAGTAGAGTGGGCATTCCCCATCCCCCTCAAGTAGATAAGGAGGGTGATGTGGGCATCCAAGTTACTAATGCCTTGTATTCCATTGATGCTAAAACTGGAGGGAGCAAACTAAAAAATTCTTCATTGTGTTTGTACAACCTTGGGGACAAAGGGGCCCCTGGACTGAATGCAAACAATAGAGGAAGTATTGAACTTATCCCCAACACAAGTTTGGGAAAGGTCAGGAGGATAGTATTTTTAGAGAAGGGGATCAATTGGTAGAATTCCCTGCTAAGGATCTTGCAGTAGGTGTAAGCTCACTAGCTAATGAGGAGGTCACTAATAGGCAACTGTCACCTTCTTGTTACTCCCTATGCTCCTAGAGGCAAAAATAAAGGAAGATTTACTACATCTGGTAAGGGTATTCTTAATTTCACCATGAAGATTAAAAGGAAGAAAACTAGTCTAGTGATTGCAAAACCTAACTCTAAAAGAATGGAGTCAGAGGATAAGCTTCCTAGATGCTATAGTAGCTTTAGGGAAAATACAGATGTGGTACAAACAAATGCTTGTCATGAGTCTTAAATGCATCTCATTGATTGTCAAGGGATTTGAGTCCCTTGATAGAAAACATATTGTTAGGAGATTTGTAAACAAGGAAAAGAATAAGGATGTCCTCATGTTACAATAAATCAAAGCCACTAGATTTATGCTAAAAAAAAATCTCAAGTGTATATGGAAAGACTCATCTCATTTTTTTGCCAACCATGAGAAAGGTAGGGGGCTGCAATCTTGCTTTCTAAAGTTTGGGCTCAACATGTGACTGCATATGACACATCACCCTATAATAGGGAAGTATGGATTAAGATTGAGAAATGGGGGCTAAATTTTGGAATATGTTATGTTTATGCTCCTAATGACTACAAAGATAGGATCAGTCTGTGGAAATGGATATGCAACTTACATGAGTTTCCATGGATATTGAGAGGGGATCTTAACATGATTGAGCATAAGGAGGACAAAAGTGGAGGTATCAACATGGATTGGAAGAGAAATGAAAAGAACTTCTGGCAATGAATGAAGGCTAAACTTAATCTATTTGACCCTATTAAAGGACTAAAGAAAGGTAACTCCGGAATCTGGTTCACATGGTGTAATGTACAAAAATGGGGAAGAAGAATATATTACAAACTGGACTGATTCTATGAAAATAAAGATTATTTTAGCTTTGAACCTAGTTTGGATTGTGGTAGGGTCAAGGTCTACCCTTACATGCTATGTGATCACCACCCTCTTAGGGAAAACATTATAGTTGAAGGAGGTCCCTCTAAGAGGAGCTAAAATGAAAATTGCTTCTTTCTTAACACCAAGTTGTTGGAGGATGATGACTATAGGGAAGCAATATTTACACTTAGAGAAATAAATAAGTGGATTCTAAAGGATCTGAGTGAAACTAAGAAATGGGAGATCAATGTTAAGAGCTAGAAAGTAATATTCTAGACCATAGGAAAGAAGTGAGCCATGGATAAGAGAAGAGAGGAAAATGTTTTACAAGAGAAATTGTTAAAACTTGAAAACTCCTTATAGCTAAACCATTAAATGAAATCCTAAGTGAAGAACTATCCCTAGCCAAAAACTTTCTGAGGAAGTTGCAAGAACATAATATTCAAGGGCTCAAAGTGAGAGCTAAATTAAACTGACTTAACAATGGTGATAAAGGCACAAAACTTTTCTTTAGGTATATAAAGGACAAAGGGGTGAAGGAATAGATTGGTAAGATCTATGTTGAAGGTAACACCATCACTAACCAAGAGGATATGAAAAAACAATTCTTCATGTAATATAAAAATATTTTTACATCAAAAGAGAATAATGAGGACAATAACAGGGCTACAACATGCATTAAACAAACGTTACCAAGCATGATTATAAAAGAAGACAAGGATAGACTTAAGATGGAGATAACTAAAGATGAGATCAGGAAAGTTATTTTAACATTAAATAATGAAAAATCACCTAGGGATGATGGACTCCCTATTGAGTTCCATAAAACTAATGTTGACTAGATCTGTGAGGATCTTCTTCAAGTATACAAAGAAGCACTTACTAGAGGTTCATTGCGAAAGAATATCAATAAAGGGATTATTAAACTACTCCCAAAGGAGATAAAATGTTTTTGAAGAATTGGAGGCCTATCACCCTATTGAACATTTCCTACAAAATATTAGCCAAGATCATAGCTTTGAGGTTGATTGACATCCTTCCCAAGTTTATAAATAACATACAAACTGGCTTTATAAAAGGAAGGTATATATTAGAAAATTTGCTTACTAGCTAAGAGGCTATGGAATGGGCAAGATATTCCAAGAAAACCTCTATTATGCTATTGCTGGATTTTGAGAAAGCATACGATAGGGCTGAATGGGAATTCCTAATAATGACCCTAGAAGAATTTAGGTTCCCTAATGAATTTTACAAGATGGTCAATACTTTGTTGTGTAATGTAGTGGCACAAGTTGATGTAAATGGAAGCCTTTCTAAGACATTTTCCCTAGAAAGATTGGTAAGGCAAAGTTGCCCTCTAGCTCCTATGTTATTTATAATTGCATCTGATGCTATCCATTACCTATTAAGGGAGTCAGAAATTATCACTAGAGTTAGAGGTATAATACTACATGACAAGAGAGGTCTTCTTAATATTCAATTTGTAGATGATAATACAATATTTGTGGAACTTGAAGAAGAGAATGTGTTAAATTTAATTAAGAAGCTTGAGCTTTTCTATCTTTCCTCTGGGGCAAAGGTGTCTAATGCCAAATCCATCATGCTTGGATGGACTGATACACCTCTAGTGTGGTATAACAAAATTGACTTTCAGTGGGGGACACAAATAAACAAATCAAATATCTAGGGATTCCCTTCGCTATTAGTCCCAATTTAAAATAGATGTGGATGAGCATCAAGATTAAATTTAATAAAAAGTTAGATGAATAGAATAGACAATTCCTATCCCTAGGTGGTAGGATTCAGATATTCCAAAAACTCTTGTATTCTTATAGCCTTTACTATGCATCTATCTAGCTATTCAATAATTATCAAGTGAATCAAATATAGAAAAAATTATATTTTTTCTATTGTCAGATGGGAAAGGTAAGAGGAAGAAACATTCGGTAAAATGGGATTGGTGTTGTATGGACAAGTGTCAGGGAGGATTGGGTCTTAAAGATCTAAAAAAACATGGCATTGCACTGGTAATGAAGTGGATTGTCATATCTCTGGAAGGGGAAGAGCCATGGAAAGTGCTAATTAGAAATAATATTGTGCTTGATGTGCCCAAGCATGCAAATAAATGGGATTGATTAACTATTTGTGACATACTCATTACCAAGCACATGTTATAACTCCTACAAGATCCTTAGTGTTCAAAAGTCTATGGAGGGCATGGGGAATGGTCAAGGACAAAATAATCAAATGTCATTTCATTCAAGATAATAAAAGGAAAATATTTGAACACAAGTCCATATGGTGGAACCTGGAGTATAAAGGGAAGTCCCTTGCTTTACTTTAGGGGTGCTCTTCCAAGAAATGGAATCATAAAGGTATTCAATGTTTTAATAATATCTTTCATAATGTCTAGCTCATTGACTGGTCCTCTCTCAGTGATAAATATAACATACCTCAGTCTAACTGGAGAACATACACTATTCAAAGAGAAGCTAGTAAAGGCTTTCAATTTCTTGTTGAGTGCATTCAAAATAAGGAATAGTTTAAAAGATTTAAATGGGTTGATAAGGAATAGTTTAAAAGATAAGGAATATTAAATCTAAATGTATTTATAAAAACTTAGCTAACAATGACAATATTCCTAAGTATCTTAATAGCATATGGAATGTTAACCCTAAGAAAAACAATGGATGAATTGTTTCAAAGTGATCTGTTCTAATTTTTTAGAGCCTCAAAAGGCTTGATTTAGATGCATGCTTACTCTACAATGCCTACCTTACAAACTTAACAATGCTGACTTTGATTTATGCTCTATTTATAGGAAAGTTGAATCTATGAAACACATATTTTTTGAATGTTTCTTTGCAAAAGAAATCTGGAATCTATTTTGTGCTGGACAAATTAATTGGGATGTAAATAAATATTACAAGTGACTTGAAATAGTTAGAAGATATGTGAATAAGTTAGATAAAAAACATAATTTGTTTTGGCTTTTCCTTTCAACTAAGATTTTATGGTTTTTTTGGAAGGCAAGAAATGATGAGAAATTAAATGCGGTTAAGAGGTCACTTACTGAGTTAAATAAAAGACTCACAATTTTTAATATTGCTATGCAGGTAAAGGATACCATGGAAATCTCAAAGGCCAAAGTTCGGAAGCTGAATGATGAAGGCAATTTAAGAGTGAATAAAGAGAAGCATGGTTGCATAAGGACTTACAACTAGATTGAAAACCCCACCTTCCATAAAGAACTTAAAGAGTTTCACAAGAAATACAATGAGGTAATAGTGGAAAATAAGGATGATAACAAAAGAATGCAAGGAAAGAGAGGTTAGATCAATGAGAGCAATGAAGTTGGAATTAAAATAGTAAGATCACATGAAGAAGCTATAGTGGTGGCACACCACATTGGATGGTGGGGATGGGAATCATACAGGGAGAACAAAATTTGCTAACAATACAAGATGTATAAAGGAATGTGGTTAGATGATACAAAACACTATAGTTTATGTTATATAGCTAAAGAGAGAAAAATAATATTTTTGTATGTAGGTTGCATTGTATATAGGGAAATAGCTACAGAATAGATGTCTATTAAGACTAAAGACAATGGCTATTATATGACATGATCTGATGTAATTGTTATTTTATTTTAACAGTTGAACTATATTTAATAAAAAAAAAATGCAACTTAACATTACCTATAACATTGTGTAAAGTGTACACAATTTTGTATGATTAAAAACTCTACTTGTTTCCCACACTTTTAGCCCATGTTCAACAAATCAAATAAAATATTACAATCTACAAATATCATAAGACATATTCCCCAAAAAACATGCCACATGACATGCAATGAATTGAACACTCATAAAACCCCCCTTTCCTGATTTTCTCACTAATAGATTTTTACATGTGACACATTTAGAATGTTAAAATTAGATAGCTTGAATATTCATTTTCTATATATTAAAAATATGGATCCAAAGACACTTAAATAGATATTATACATGTGCATGTGTGTCTCTTACATGAGATATGACTCTAGAGATAACAAATGGTGAGATTAAATATTATTTATGTTTTTAACACCCCACGTAAACAATATTTTATCACACAACTTAACTAGATGATGGAGGCCACCTATAATAAATAGGTTTATTAGCTACCCATGTACAAATGAAGAATATTTAACACTAATTTGTTCATGAAACTATCCAAACTTACCCTTGCTCAATGTTTTTTCAAGATGCTCATTAGTTGGTGTATAAAGTAGTTCAATTTCCTTATTGAGAACATGCTCACGAATAAATTAATGGTATACATCAATATTTTTTTCAAAGCATGGAACACTAGATTCTTATATATCTTTAACACACTTTGATTATCACAAAACATAATTGTTTGATCAAGTTGTGGGTGTCGAAGATTGTCAAGAAGTTGTCTAACCTATAGTGCTTCACATGTTATTCCAACAACTGTTTTGAGGTTAATATGATCAAGCCTTTCATATGACAATTGGTTTCTTGAAAAAACACTTGAAACTAAGTCCTTAGATGGGTTTGTTCTCATGTAAAATAGTCATTCTTTCATATATCCACCACATACTAATTTTCCCTTTATTATTTTTGTTCATATCTTTCTTCTAAAATGATCAAAATGATTGTAGTAATGCAAACCTTTGTTTTCCTTTTCTTACCATCATCCATAATAGATGTCTTTTGTAGTTCGATCAATGAAGGTGGTGAAGTATGACAAGATAAAAATACCTTTCATCTAATGACAACATTCTTCAAATTTGTCAGAATTGCATAACTTTATAGAAATAGCACTCAATATGTTATTTAGTTTTTGCAATGATATTTACAATCAGAACCTTTTACAATGATCTTTGTTATCAAAAAACTTTCTACAATGATCTTTGTGATAAAAAATGTTTTCCTATTTTTCCTTTAAGATTAAACAATGATTTCTGCAATTAATGTTGCAATCTAGATCTAATATCCTGAATAGATTGACTCTATTGAATGAGCCCCAAATGCATTTTATGGTCAATATCCTCTTTTAGCAGTAATATTGTTGTACTTTATAAGTGCTCCAACTCCAAATCTCACACCTTTACAAATACAACATGGATAGAATTCAAGTAGAAATACTTTGGCCCTTATTGTTGATAGTGGTTTTTTAAATCTTGATATCTCTTCAAGGTTGAGCTTGGGCTAATCATGAATGCTTAATATTGCAAGTTCCATCATACTAAAAAATCCATATAATCAATTCAAATTCTTACAACTTTATAGGATTATCAAATGTGATCTTTTCCATTAAGTTCAAGCCTCTAAACAATTCAATGTGCTTACCGTCTTTGTTTAATTATAGTAGCAATTATTTGATAGTCAATGGGAGTCTAAATAAATAGTTTTTTCTAACACTCCCCCTTAATTTCTATCAATAGCTGCTTCAGCATCCCAAATTCTATCTTAGATGTTCCAATGTCTCCTTTTCTAAACTCTTTGTGAATTTATGTCTACTAACTGATTTTTCATCTACAAAAACTTCAAGTAGATTTCTTCATTTTTCAGTAGTTCTTTGATGAAGCCTTGTTTGATTGTTATTTTTTTTTATATATGAATATTCATGTTTGTACAACATTTTCACCATATTTGTGACATTTTGCTAAGTAGATAAAATAATCTATCCATAATTCATATGTAGACAATCCTTCATAGATTATTTCTTCCACTCCCTATTCCAACATAAATTTTCAAAATGATTCTTCAATCCACAAATAGTACATGGATGAAGATTCCAACATGTTTATATTTTTTGTCTTTGCTGATGAGGAGCGCACAGCGGATACCACAGACCGATGCCCTAATACATTACAGTTGACCAGGATTCACATGTGAACAGCTGAAACATTTCCATCAGCTGGACAGTCACTGTCAGAATGACTTTCTAAAGTCTTTCTGTCGTCTGACTTACACTTGAAACCTTCGGCTGATGCGCCGATGAACCCACAACCTCATTAGCACCTTTGATCTTCGTTCGTCAGCCGGACAATTACCATCGGCCACCTCAGGGTTTGTTGCGCTGATATCCCAATGCATAGATTGCCTTCTCTGAACCCTAGCACATGTAGATGCTAGGTCAACCTACTATGTGAAGTGTCAAATCTAGATCCTCTGCATTGTCGACATAAAACAAAACAAGAAGCAAAACAAATACTAGTACATCGAAGCCATTCCATTGATTTTGACAGAAATCATACTAGCGGAATGCTTCACAATGACATATGGCAAGAATGGAAATCTACAGTTAAACAATTTACAATTACAAAAAATGAAAATCAAATTGACAGAATAGAATTGCTTTATTTCTTTCGAGCACAATTACATTTGATCACACTTCTGCTTCGATCTTATTACAATGAAAAAATATGATCTCCCATTTGGTTCCATCCTCTGGGCATTTATCAACTCACCCTTAGTAGTACTGAACTGACTCCAAGCGGCTGGGAGGATTCCAAGTAGCTGGGAGACAACTGTCTAAACAGCCCTACTGCCCTATTTTGGCACTATGCGATTACAATTTGACAAGTGTCCTAAAGTCACTTAGGACTTACAAAATGAACCTAGATACAATTGAAATGAAAATGCATTGGTCAAATAGACCTTATTACAAAAGAAAACATGATTTTCTAGGTTCTCCTGCACCATACTCCCTGGGTGAAAGTTTTCTCAAGTCCTCATAGAGACTAACTGATGCAAATCACCACCCTACTTGTTGATGTCTACTTCTAGCATCCATGTGGCTTCTGAGTCTGGAAGTCCTTGGCATTTGACTAAGTGCTCAAAATAGGTCTGATTTCTTGTCTTCTTGGCTGTCCTGCTATCCAAGATACACTTCATCTTCAGTGGTTCCTTAGGTGGTAAATGCTGCACCCACTTTGCATTGTCATGGACAAAATCTGCGGTACCTTGTCCTATATCAAGACTCTTATATAATGTCAAATCAGCAACATTGAATAGAGGTGAACTAGCAATATCATTAGGGAGTTCAATTTTATAAGCATTAGGACCATATTTTTCTAGAATCTGACAAGGTCCAATTTTTTGCATCATCAACTTGCTATGTTTTCCTATGGGTAATATGTTCTTGTTGAGATGAACCATGACCATATCTTCTATTTGATACTGCACATCCCTTCTTCTTTGATCCACTCAAACCTTGATCTTTTGACTATTCCAGTGTAGAGTATCTCTGACTTGTTGATGGATCTCTTTCATAGCCTCTGCAAATGTATCAGCTTGTCCACTCCTGTTGTCCAACCC
Organism: Cunninghamia lanceolata; assembly: GCA_027924645.1. NCBI lineage: Eukaryota > Viridiplantae > Streptophyta > Pinopsida > Cupressales > Cupressaceae > Cunninghamia > Cunninghamia lanceolata. The sequence goes on along the minus strand of BSBN01000334.1, from coordinate 4,961,570 downwards.
TTGAACATCTCTTAATTCAAAAATTCCTCTAGGATGACTACCATAAACAACTTCAAAAGGACTTAGACCTGTACTTTTGTTTGTAGAATCATTATAGGCATACTCTGCTTGTGGGAGCACCACATCCCAACTACTGCCATGTTCTCTTGTCAAACATCTCAGAAGATTGCCTAATGACCTATTGACAACCTCAGTTTGGCCATCAGTCTAAGGATGATAGGCTAAACTAAAAGACAAATTTGTATGCAATCTTTTCCACTAGGTTCTCCAGAAATGTCCCACAAAATTGTTGTCTCTATCAGATACAATACTCAAAGGTAATCCATGAATCCTAATAATTTCTTTAAAGAACAAACTTGCAATGTAACTAGCATCATTGGTGGTCTTACAAGGAAAAAATGCGCCATTTTTCTAAATCTATCTACCACAACAAACACACTGTCATAACTTGTCCTTGTCTTGGGCAATCCCATCACAAAATCCATACTCAAACTTTCCCAAGGTCTGTTTGGTATGGGCAAAGGTTGGTACAATCCTACATTGGTTGAGACCCCTTTTGCTTTTTGGCAAATCATACAACTCTCAACAAACCTTCTGATATCAGATTGCATCCATGGCCAAAAGTAAAATCTTCTTACAAGATCTTAGGTCTTATAAAGCCCAAAATGTCCTCCTAAACCACCACTATGTTTCTCCTTCACTATATTATCCCTCATTGAACCCTTAGGGATACATAGTTGGTTTCCTTTAAACAAAAGTCCATCCTACAATGTATAATCTAAAAATTCACTATGGAAAGCATTGGGAAACTCACTGCATACCCTATAAATCTCCTTGAAATCTTGATCCTCTTCATACAATCCTTTGAGTGACTCAACACCCATGCTTTGTAGCTGCACTTCTTGCACTGTCAACACACTTCTGCTTAGAGCATTAGCAACTTTATTGGTTATTCCCTTCTTATGCTTGATGATGAAGGTGTATTCTTAAAAACTTTTTACCCATTTCATGTGTCTATGACTGAGCTTTTCCTGTCCATGCAAAAACCTGAGAGCATGATTGTTAGTGTATACAATAAATTCTTTAGGAAGCAAATAGTGCATCCATTTTTTTAGAGCTTGTACCATAGCATACAACTCTAAATCATAAGAGGAGTACTTCCTCTTGGCTTCATTTAACTTTTCACTGAAGAAGGCTACTAGTCTACCTTCTTGGCTTGACACTACTCCTATGGCCAATCCACTTGCATCACATTCAATTGTGAAAACCTTATTGAAATCAGGTAACACTAAAATAGGGAATTTAGCGACTTTCTGTTTTAGACTCTCAAAGCTCCGATCTACTTCTCTCATCCACAAAAACTTCATCTTACCTCCACCCTTGATGGTCTCTAACATAGGTACATAGATGTCACTGTAGTTCTTAATGAATTTATTGTAAAATGTGGCCAAACCATGGAGACTTCTGACCTCTCCTGTTGTCCTGGGTGTAGGCCAATTCAAAATAGCTTCCACCTTGGAAGGATCCCATTTTCAAATCACCCTTAGAGATGACAAAACCTAGGTACACCAATTCTTGTTTCATGAAGTCACACTTTTCCAAGTTTATCAGTAACTTCTGATCTTGCAGCCTCTTCAAGACTATCTCGAAATGTTTCAAGTGTTCTTCCTTGCTCTTACTGAATACCAAGATATCATCAAGGTAGACTACCACAAATTTTCCTATGAATTCCTGCAACACCTCATTCATCAATCTCATAAAGGTGCTAGGGGTGTTTGAAAGACCAAATGACATCACAAGCCACTCATACAACCATTCATTGGTTTTGAAAGTTGTCTTCCACTCATCCCCCTCTCTTATCTTTATCTGATGGTACCCACTCTTTAAGTCTATTTTGGAGAAATAAGTAGCCCCTCCCAACAATCCATTAGATCTTCTATTCTAGGAATAGGAAACCTATACCTGATGGTTATCCTATTTATGTCCCTAGAATCAGTACACAGTCTCCATTTCCCATCTTTCTTTGGGGCTCAAATAGTAGGTACTGCACATGGGATAAGGATGTTCCTTATCCGCCCTTTGTTCAGGAGTTCTTGAATCTGATTTGCTATCTCTTCATTCTGTTGTGGGGTCATTTTATATGTTGCCTTATTAGAAAGTATTGCTCCTGTTATGAGATCTATCTAATGGCTAATGTCTCTGATTGGTGGTAGGGAATCAGGTATATCCTTTGCAATCACTCCTTTGTAACTCTCAAGCACATCTCTAACCTCCTTAGGTCCTACTTCTCTCACACTTTTCTTCTTTTCCTTCTTAGGCTTCACAATCAAAGAAAAACCTACTCAATCACCTTCCTTTAGTGTATCCATGATATATTTTTCTTCCACCAGCATTACACTAGACCCTACATGCTATGCATCCTCTTCTACCAATGACTATATCCTATAAGTCATACCATCCTTTTGGAATGAATAAGCATTCTTTTCTCCATCATGATGAGCCTTTCTGTCAAACTGCCATGGCCTGCCTAGCAGAAGATGGCAAGCATCCATTAGAAGGATGTCACACAAAATCTTGTCTCTATTCCCCCCAATACTAAATTCAACCCATGCTTGTTCATTGATGAGTACATGTTGCCCCTTATTCAACCAACTAACTTTATATGGACTGCTATGGGGTATCTTTTCTAACTTCAACTTATTCACTGCTTCCAAAGATATAATGTTATCCGTAGAACCAGAGTCAACAATAACTTTACAAACCTTACCTTGGATCTTGCAATTGATTCTAAACAAAGCCTTTCTTTGCAATGGTTCAGTCTATATTGGTTCCTTGAGTAGCATCCTCTTGAGCATCAAACTTTCTCCCATTTCGGATGCTAGATTCACTCCAGGAGATGTCACACTCCTTGCATCTTCTTGAATCAAGGGGGTTCTCTTCTCACTACCATGAGAAGTTGAGGCCTTCTCTGGACACTTGTAAGCCAGGTGCCCTATTTGATTGCAGTTATAACATCTCATATTGGAGAATTTAGATCCTCTACCTGATCCATTTGTCCCACCTCTTCCATTAGGCCTTCTTCCTTTGTAGCCTCCTCTGCTACTTGAGTCTCCAACTTGCTCTTCTTGGCTAGACTCACCACTAGGCCTCTGGTTAGGACTTCTTCCTCCAAAGCTACCTTTACCTCTGAAATTTCTTCCACCTCTACCTCTATTATTCTGCTCACTCTTTCTCTTTATCTTCTCTTCAGCCTGTAAGGCCATTTAGAAACACTTGTTCACTGTTTCTAGTGCTAAGATGCTCATCTCATCTTAGATGTTCATCCTTAGGCCATTCAATTACCTGGCCACCTTCTCTAACTCTTCTTCTTGTCTCTTTGATCTGAGACTGAGTTTATGAAACTCTTGTGTGTATGCATTCACATCAAGGTCTCTCTGTCTGAGGTTTTGCAATTTCTTATACATCTACACATTATAATCCAGAGGTAAGAATTATGCCTTGATTTTGGTCTTCATCCTTTCCTAGGAGGTTATCATATTATTCCCCTCCTTGACTCTCTCTCCTTGAACATAATTCCACCATGCAAGAGCAGATCCCTTCAATCTTGCCTTTGCCAACTTAACCCTCTTATCATCAGGGACTTCTTTGAATTCAAAATGATTGTTCAATGCCTCAATCCACTCAATCAACTCTTTAGTTTCCATACTTCCACTATACATAGGTAATCCATCTATGGTGTCCCTATTGACTGACTTTAATGCATTTAAAAATGCCCTATGGTCTACTGGTATCTCCTCTATCTTTTTATTGGTTTCAGCAATTTCCGTATCGCTATCACTTTCATCTTCCTTTTCTTTTCTTTTGGACTACTTGAACTCTCCCAACTTGGATTCAAGCATCTCCTTGATCAACTTCTTAATGGTGTCCTGTGACATACTTTTGGGAGGCATCCTCTCCGCCTCTGTCTCGCTTTGTTTGTCTGACATAAACATTCACAGTCAACACCCAAACACCAACACTTCTGCAAATCCTTAATTCAATTTTCTGCCCAAATCTTTTCAAGCTCTTATACCAATATGATGGGGACCACACAGCGGATACCACAAACCAATGCCCTAATACATTACAGCCAACCAAGCTTCATGTGTGAACCGTCGGAACATTTCCATTGGCTGGATAGTCACTGTCAGAATGACTTTCTAAAGTCTCTCCATCGTCTGACTTACATCGATAACTGACTTCCTTTAGGGTGACTTGCTCTGTCAGTGAACACTTGCAACCTTCGGTCGATGCGTCGATGAACCCACAACCTCGTTAGTACCTTCGATCTTCATTCATCGGCCAGACAATTACCATCGGCCACCTTAGGGTTTGCTACACAGATATTCCAATGCATAGTTTGCCTTCTCTAAACCCTAGCACATGGAGATGCTAGGTCAACCTACTGTGCGAAGCACCCAATCTAGATCCTCTACACTGTCGACACAAAACAAAACAAGAAGCAAAATGAATACTGGTACATCGAAGCCATTCCGCTGATTTTGATAGAAATCATACCAGCAGAATGCTTCATGATGACATATGGCAATAATGGAAAACATAGGAAGAATGGAAATCTACAGCTAAATAATTTGTAGTTACAGAAAACGGAAGTCAAATTGACAAAACAGAATAGCTTTATTTCTTTCGAGCACAATTACATTTGATCACACTTCTGTTTCGATCTGATTACAATGAAAAATTATGATCTCCCATTTGGTTCCATCCTCTGGGCATTTATCAACTCACCCTTAGTAGTACCGAATTGACTCCAAGTAGCTGGGAGGATTCCAAGTGGCTAGGAGACAACCGTCTAAACAGCCCTACTACCTTATTTTGGCATTATGTGATTACAATTTGACAAGTGTCCTAAAGTCACTTGGGACTTACAAAATGAACCTAGATACAACTGAAATGAAAATGCATTGGTCAAATAGACCTTATTACGAAAGAAAACATGATTTTCTAGGTGCTCCTACACCATTTGCCTATTACATTGAGAACACTATATTTTTTGAACTAACTTGTTTGTAACCCTCTTACCTATAATATCATTTGTATTTTTTCACCTTTAACATATCGAAGGCCTTTATTCTTTAGCCTCATACTTTGTTCAATGGGATCTCTAATTCCTTGCCCATATTTTCTCAAACCTTTTCCATCATAACCCATTTTTTTCATAATCTTAAAACCAACATTCTTTGCAAAATATCCTTTGTTATTATCATCATGACTAGCAAGATTTTTAGATTCAGAAACATTGTTATCTCCAACCTTACACTCTTTATCTATAGAAGCTTTAGCTATATCATATATATCAAATGATTCATCAAATGAATAGCACAAATCATGTGTATCACATGATACATTACATAATGTAGGCTTAGACCTTAGACATATGTTTTCCTTTAAGTGTGCTACAAGTAATTGATCTAATAATTTATATTATTCTCTCAATTTTGGTATTTCATCCTTTTGAGAACTATTTTCCTTTTCAATGACTTTTTATTGTTTGTCAAACCACTTCAGATTTTGTTCCAATTCCTCATTTTTCTTTTTAACTTTCACCAGTTCTTCTTCCAAAATATTCTTTTCACACATTAAATTTTTATTTTTTTTTGTACTCTTTTACTAATCTTTCCCATCAGAACAAATCTTTTTCTTATAGCATTAAATTTTAATCATACAAAAGAACCATTTAAGTAATACCTGATGGCAATTGATCTTGACAACTTTGTGCACCTCTCTTTCCTTTGTATCAAATTATTCTTCTATCTTTGAAATAATTATCCGTATTTATATTTGCATTTGTAAATTTTGAAGGAAACCCATTATCCAACATATTTTATATTATAACCTTTGACAAAATTATGCCTTTATTATGTGGTTATACTCAATCTAAAACTCCTGTTATGGCTTAAGAACAGAGGAAGTTGGAGGCAACATCATCACATTGTAATCATTGTTCTTTGCATAAAAAAATAAACTATTACTTAGAGGAAGTTGGAGGCAACATCATCACATTGCAATCATTGTTCTTTGCATAAAAAAATCCACTATTACTTAGCTGTTGGGTTCAAACTCAAGATTTTCCTTGATTACGTTTGCTAGATTTGTGGGATTTGCCTTCCAAAAATTCAACTTCCTTAAATGAGCTTCATGATTTTTGTGAGTTTCTCTAACACCTCTGTGGTACCAACAATGTACTAAACACCTTATCGTTCAAACAAGGTCATGACCTTCATTCGAGGAATTACCTTCTTTTGAGAGTTTTGTCAAAGTTTGTGCATCTTGTCAATGCTTTACTAGCATGGCATCTCATTTGTTTATGAGGGGTTTTTTCAAATAGATCACTCCTCCATTAATTTCCCCATATCTACCACTGAGCTTTATGTTAGATCCCACTCGGTCGAAAAAAAATTCCTTTGCAAGTATTGCATAAATACTTATGCAACGTTTTATCAAGTCACGACTTTTTTTCTGGGAAACTTACTTATCTGAGCTTATAGGAGACTACCTTGTAAGAGATAAAGAGGGACAAAATAACCTATGAAATCTCAAACCATGGAACATGGCTCCCTTTATTGACACATACAACAATAACAGGTTATTTTTGTGTAAATTATTAGACTCGTGGAGACAGATTTTTCTTTGTACTAGAAATCATTGATATTCTGTGATTGGAGTGTTTAGTCTTAAATCATCACTGTGATAAATTCAAATCAGTCACAATGGGTTGCTTGTCTTAGAATGAATATTGGGACCATCAGCTCTTACCAATAGTTAAAATTGGATAGCTTGAATATTCATTTTCTATATATTAAAAATATGGATCCAAAGACCCTTAAATAGATATTATACATGGACATGTGTGTCTCTTACATGAGGCATGACTTTGACAAATTGTGTGATTAAATATTATTTATATTTTCAACATAGAAAACTTATCTAAATATATATTTGTATGAATTTAGTTCTCTTTTTAAAAATATTTTATGAAATAGCAACGACCACAAAATATCCATTTTATGAATAGATATACTCACTTCATACTATTTTTTCTTCCACAAATTTAATAAGTGTTATATTGAAAAATTAAAAATAATATTCATTCTTTATCTTGGAGTTTTTGGTGATGAAAAATATAGTAAAAAATAAATTTAAAAAATTAATTAAAAAGTTTTTTTTTTTTTCACTTAGTAATAGATGACATCTCTATTTATTACTATTTATAAATAATTTTTATTATATACCAAATTTGCATTTGATTTTACTTTTTCTAACTAACATGTAATATTTTTGAGATATATCTTATGGAGCATTTGGAGGGAAATGGATGTCATAAATTAACATCATGCCAATGAATGGTTAATGATTAGACAATATTATACCAAAATTAAATTGGAATTATTTGTACATTTATTAGTTTATAATGTATTATTAAAATGTATTAAGTTGATTGATATATTTGCTTATATTTTCTAGGATGCCTCACCTAAGGTTAAAGTTTAAAGAGAGAGAGCAAAAAAAGGAACATCAAAGAGAATATGCCTAAAATTATATGAGATAACGACATGAACAAATGACAGATGCATAGAGAGATGAAGTAAGAAACAATCAAAATTAAAATGATAGAGAAAGACGTGTTAAATATAGGGCAGATATGACAATTGAAGATATTGAAGTAGAAATGAGACAATGCGTAGATGAGATGATAACACATCATGTATGAACATATCAACAGGAGCAATATATATTAAGGAGAAGATTGTAAAGAGAGATGTGTTCAGATCAATTTAATGAGATAGGAAGACAACAACTTAAAACACATGACAATGACTTAGTTCAAAGACATCATCAATCTCATGGGAATGCTAAGGTTAATTTTGAAGGGATGAATTCTATTACAATAGATTGTGTGCTACAAATGCACAAGAATAGAGTCCAAGATGCACTGAACATTGATATCCAAAAGCATGTATAAAATAACAGTACACAAGCAGATTTAACATCTCAATTGAGAGGACAAAGATGTATAAAAAGAACACAAAATGAAATAGATAAAGGTACATTTAATAATAATATAAATGTTAAAATTGACTTCAAAATTTTATAAATGATATTTCAACATGGACTAGATAAACTTGTCGCACCAAGCATATGTTATATTTGTCAATAAATTTACCTTGCAATGAAGGTTATACATGTATCTGAAGGCCCTATTTGTAATATATGTTGACAAGAGAAGGATCAACATTGATTTTTTAGCATTAAACAACATGGATCCTAGTCCACTACCACTAGAACTTGCATACCTAGCACAAGTTGAGAAAATGTTGATAGCACATGTCAACCCTATACTTCAAGTCACACATGCAACTGGACGTGAATATAAATATAAAGGACATACCATAAGATTTCCACAAGAAGTAAAATAAATAGCTAACATTTTGTCACATGAAATAAAAGATTTATTTATTATTATTGTTTGAAGGTAGGATCAACATGGAACCAGTTATAATTTTACAATCAATAAAGAGAGGATATACAAAGCACTTAAATACAAAATAGAACATGAGAACTTCCATAGAGATATTCAAATTAATGAAAATACTCTTAGTGAACTTACATCCAATTTATATGAAAATATTTTTGAACAATTAAATTCTATTCATATGGATTTTCATTCTAATGGAAATGAATATGTATTTGTGGGTCCAATGATAGAGATAGATGAAGGAGACATTATTGATCACACTACATCAATTGGCTGAAAACCACCAAATATCCCAAGAGAGATGAAACTAATCCATGTATTGGTAGATAACCATTATGTATATCTTTGACCACTAATTGATTGGCTAGGAATTGGAGCATCTCCAGTGAATGAGTATGTCACTACAGGGATAATTGATATGGCTTTCCCAACACTATTTCTAGATGGATGATATGATTGGTTAGAACCACAAATAAAGAGAGTCCATCTACATGATATTGTTAAACATTTATTTTTAATAGTAAGATTGAGAAGGATACGTGAATGAATAATTTTTTATTGATGATTTATTCAATAAGAAACACAAGGTATATAATGAAAGACATAATTATCTTGTAACTATATCTACACCGATATGCAAAACTACTGATAACTATATTGGCATAATGTAACTGTATTGGTACAATGTAATGTATAGTCTATGCTAACATTCCCCCCTTATTACATTTCTTTTGCAAATGTAGCCCCTAAATAGATCAAATTTAACCTTTACCAAGAGACTTGGTGAGTCTATTTGCTACCTGAGAATCTATGGGTAGTACTAGAGATGGATGTGGGGGTTTAAAACCTGGTCCTAAATGTAATGACACTCAACCTCAATATTCTTGGTTTGTTCATGAAAAACTTGATCTTTAACAAGCTTCAAAACACCCTGGTTGTCGCAATAAATATTAGGTGGATGATTTTTAGGAATGTCCATGTCATCCAGAATGTGATGTAACCAAATCTCTTCGCACACAACTCAGGTCATGTGACATAATATTCAACCTCAGTGGATGAGAGAGAAAAAAAGTTTTCTTCTTAATAATCCACAAGATAGGTCCTGATTTAAGGTGAAAAATAAATACTAAAGTTGTATTCTTGTCATCAACAGATCTTGTATAAACTAAGTTAGTATATCCCTACAAGAAGAACTAAGTGTTCTTCTTGTGGTCTAGACCATAATCAATTATGCCTTAGATATATCTCAAAACATGCTTCGCTACAATCTAATGACACTTCTTTGGCTCTTGCATAAAATGTAAAAGATAGCCGACAGAAAAACATAAGTTTGGTCTAGTGTAAGTCAAGTAAATGAGACTCCCAACATGCTCTTTGTAGCGAGTTGCATCCACTTGAGGTGAATCCTAGAGTCAAGAGAGTTGTAAACCATTCTCCATTGGAGTGGACATAGGCTTACAATTGGTCATTCAATATTTTTCTAGGAGTGTCTTGGCATATTTTAGGTGGGAGATAAAAATGTGATTCTTCTTCTACCATATCTCTAAGCCAATACTATAGTGAAGTAGCCCCAAATCTTTCATGTCGAAGGATTGCTTAAGATCATACTTTACATCATCGAAGACATTGGATGAGCTTCCTTTGAGCACAAGATTATCCACATACAAAACTAGAATGAAAACCTTTGTACCTACCCTCTTAATATACAAATTAGAATCTGAGGAGCTATGGGTGAATTCATGTTGCAATAGGTGACCATCTATTTTAATGTACCATGCCTTAGGAGCTTTCTTAGGTACATAAAGTGACTTGATAAGATGACATACCTTGTGAGGATTATGTTTGTCAACAAAACCTTCTGTTTGAGTCCTGTATACTTCTTCTTTTAGATCAGTATTGGAGAAAGCACTTGTGATGTCCATCTATTAAAGTTTCCATCATTTCTGTGTTGTCAATACACACATAAGTTTGATTGTTTTGATCTTCATAGTGGATGCAAATGCCTCTTCATAGTCTATACCCTCCTGTTGAGCATATCCCTTTGCAGCAAGTTGTGATTTGTATGCGTCGATAGATCCATCTACCTTATATTTTATTTTGAAAATCCATTTGCAACCAATGGGCTTCTTTCCTTTAGGCAAAGCAATAAGGTCCCATGTATGAATATGTATCATGGAATTATACTCTGTATCGATGGATTTCTTCCACTTCGATTGACTGAATTCCTCTCAAATTGTGTGAGGTTTGGTGCTATCAACTCCTTAACTCATGTGTGCAAGATTGACTTCACTTCTTGTCTAACTTCTTGTTCTAACTCTTGATGAAGTATCTGGAAGAGTGTGTAGGTGGGAATCTCTAATGGTGCTTTGAACCCACTTCAGACATTGATGTTGTTCCACTACTATAAAGAATTATGTTCTAGATGGTCCAGATCTACAAATAGTTCTCCTTACAACTCATCTTCTTCGTGAAAGGTTTATTCATGCTCATCATCTGACTATGAGAGAAATCTAGGAGAGGTGGTAGGATTTAGCTCCTATTTTTATGTTAATGAGTCAAATGATGACTCATCACATACCACATCTTAACTCTCATAAATCTTCTGTGTCTCAAGATCTATGAGACAATATGCTTTGGAGGTCATACTGTACCCAAGAAAGATACATTGGAGTGTCTTGGGATCAATTTGCTTCCTCTTTTTAGCTAGGACATGCATATATGCTATACAACCAAATACTATAAGATGAGAAATTAAAGGTTTATGACAACTCCATACCTTTTCTAGTGTCTTGTCTTGCAAGATCTTTATGGGTGCCCTATTGAGGAGATACACAACTATCTGTACTACTTTTGCCCAAAACCAATCGTCCAGCTTAGTTGTCAAAAACATGGATTGAGCCATCTCCATGATAGTCTAATTGTGATGCTCTATAATTCCATTCTTTTAGAGTGTATAGGAAGTAGTCAGGTGTTTTTTGATTGCATGATACTTTAGAAATGCCATGAACTCCTTTGATGTAAATTCTCCCCTAGATCTGAGCTGAGGAGAAGTAGAGAATGACCTATCTACTTGACAACTCAATGGTGGAAGTCCTAAAGGTTTACAAAGGCTTCACTCTTCTTCATGAGAAAGTACACCCATGTCTTGTGATAGAAGTCATCCACCAATAATTGGAAGTATTGGAACCTTGAAAATGAGGCAGGTAGGGGTCTGCATAGTGGGATGCACAACCATAAGATGGTCCTTGGAATGGAAGGTACTCATCTGAAATGGATCCTAATGTTGTTTGCCAGCAAGGCATCCAGGTGAAGAATTTCATAGTTGAGGAAGACCTCTTACCATTTCCTTAGAACCAAGTCAATATAGGGAGCCAACAGAAAGGTACCCATATTAGTAATACCACAAAGCAGTAGATTCAACCATAGAGGCAATAGAGCAATTGGAGAGGATGAGACATTATCTAGTGCAAACAATCTATCCTTCATAAAAGCTATAGCAAGTATCATACCTTCTTTTGAGATCAAATAGATATTTATGTCTTCCCTAACCTGGAACTCCACTTTAAGCTTATTATTCAAAATTTTATTGATAGACAAGAGATTCATTATCAAACTAGGAACATAGAGTACCTTCATGTGGGTACAACTACGTGTCCCAAGAGGAATAATGACTTTACCAATTCCTTCTGCAACATACTCCTTATTGTCTTCGATTTGAATCCTATCTCCATTGGGTTGATTATTTAGTGTATCAAACAACTCATGATTTCCTGTCAATGCTTGCTAACACTAGATTCTATCAACCAAACATCCCTCAGTGGCTGTGAGGTTTGCGAGACTAGAACAAGATTCTGATGGGTTACGCAATTAGCTGCTTTTGGTTCATCCTCATCTTATGCATTACATTTTTGGATCATGACATTTCCTTTGTGATTCTATTAGTTATGTTGTCTTTCAGATTGTTGAGAATCACTACAATTGAATGTGACTTCTTTACTAGAGTTTCCTTCGGTCGAGGCGTTATACCAATATCTGATAGTGTCATGCATGTTTGTATTGCATATGTGACACCATCTATTCACATTTTTAGACTTCTGTTGTGGTTGTTGTGGTTCCTTTTATGGCAGATTTTGTGGGGTCCCTTAAGAAACTTTTGACCACTATACTATCTTGAGACTAGTGCCTTATCCTCAAAATCAGCTTGTACTGACTAGATGTCTTCTTCCTACTAAAGGACATTCACCAGTTCTTCAAATGACACCTTCTGCTTGGTGATGTTCAGTGTCATGACAAAAGTCTTAACTGGGAAGGAAGAGCTCTTAGAGTGATCAAGACTAGTAGTTTGTCCTCCACCTTCTTGCTGAGTACTACAAGTTTAGCTCATAGTTCAGATACCTAATGCAAGAACACCTTAACTTTCTCGCTAGCTTTCATACTAAGTATATGAGGTTTGGACTAGAGATAGAGGATCTTGGTCTAGTTCTTCACATCATATATAGTGGCTAGAGCATCCCAAGTCAAATTTGATGTTGTCACATCCTGAAGATGAGTTTGTACTTCATCAGAGATCCTAAGGATGATCAACATCAATGCTTTTGCATCAGCTTTATCATACTTCTTCTACTCATCACGGTCGGTTGGACATCATACAACACCAGTAATGATCCTGCATAATTCTTCAAATTGGAGAATCATATGCGGCTTTATCTTCTAGGATGAATAATTGGACCCTTTCAAGAATTGAGCATCAGAAGTAGCTTTGGTGCTAACATAATTAGACCACAAAAATAAATATCTATTCCACAAACTAAAATATTTATTACTGATATTTTTTCAATACATGCTTTTTCAAGAATCAAGAGAGGCTCAGAGATGAGTTTAGTAGGTTTTTTCAATGAGACGAGGACACTTGGGAGGGTCTTCTACCTTGTTTTCATCATCTACATCATAATATTCTTCAAACTTGGCTTGAATCTTCTGTTCTTGGCAACACACATCAAACAAAAAATAGTGTAATAGCGCTTGTCTAAGTAATTCATCCAATTGAAGATTATTGGATTTTTGAAGGGTGTTTAGTAGGGAAAAATAAAATTTGGTGCTCTCTCAGACTTCATGACTTCCTTGTTGTTGTTCATCTACATGATTGCTAGCAACATTGCTAGCATCGAGTATAATCAACATTCACCACTAGCAAATTTATTTCTCTTGGGGTGCTTGTATACGCTCCTTATATGCTCATCTTCTTGTGACTTAAAGCGATCAGAACATTCTCCATCTCCTCATGCCTAGATGTGCCTTGGGCTCTAATCAACTCTTCTAGATCAGGTCTACAAACTTTGCCACTTGTAATTGTTGCCAATGTTTTCTAGTTTCCTACTCCATGTAGGTTGCTAGAGATATAGCTTGGTCACTATTTACTTCTCACATAGCAAACTTGACAACATCTTCAAATCCATTGTCTAAGGTTATGGCATGGAGAATGGAAGATGTCCCAAATCCATGTGAGGTAGAAGACAATGCAGGAGATATCCTTTACAAGACTTCAAGCTTCCATGTATTCTCCTTTAATGGAAATATCCTTTAAAATACTTCAAGCCACCATGTATTCTCCTCAGTGCAAGTGCTAGAAAACTTACAGCCTCTAGAAACTATGCCTTAGTGGAATACCTTCTCTAATACCATCTAATGGTAAGAGCGAGAAGGATAGGTGAATGGATAATGTTTGATTGATGATTTATTTAATAAGCAACACAAGGTATATAAATCAAGACATATACAGTTATCATGTAACTATATCTACACTAATTTGCATAACTATTGATAATTGTATGAACACAATGTAATTGTATCAACATAATGTAATACATAGTCTGCGTTAACAATTTTGATATAGAGCTCACCATTTTGGGTGACACCCATGATATAGATATTACATGATAAATATGATTATGAGACATTGTCCACAAAATTCATCTTCTCTATTTGTCAAAAAGAGCTTTCAATACATGCCAATCACAATCAATGAGTTGCAAGGTCCTATGGAAAACATCATCCACTCACATCTAGCTGACCTTTTGATTCATTTGGTATGACACTAAGGGGTACAATGTCTTATTGGACAAAATTTCAAGTTGAATTAATTGACCTCTTGCACCAAATTGGGATGCGAACAATTTTCTTTACTTTGAGTGCAGTAGATATGTATTGGTCATATTTACATGCACTAATGCTAGGAACGCAACCAACTAATCCACAAGAAGCACAAAAATGGTGTTGACAAAATATTATTTATTACCAATATATTACATAACATATTATATGCATCTACAATATACAATGTTTCAAAAAGAGATAGTACAAAAGGGAGTGAAAGTAAAAGATTATTGGTCTATATATGAATGACAACATAAAGGTTCACCACATGTGCATGGATTCATATGGTTAGAGGGAGCACCAAACATAGACAACCATGACTGGGGAAATGATCGTGAAAGACAAAATGCTCAAAAACACTTTGACTCTACTTTTCATGCATGGAATCCACGAGGAGATCCACATCAACAAAACATACAAGTGTGATAGTAATTATCAATTCTATATTTATCTCAAAGTACATCTACTTATAAAAACTTATTTTAACCGATAAAGTAATATTTTCAATGGTAGGTCATAAAAAATTTTACACAATGTATCCATATCTTCAAAATACACAACTAAGACAGATAGACATGCAACACAACTATGAAGATTTACTTAAGTGTGTTGAACATTATACAATGTGTAAAGATGGTGCAAGTGCCTACGTAAAAAAAAGGGAAGGATGGTTTGTAGGTAAGGTGTTCATACATTCAATTTTGTTTTACACCAAGAAATAATTAAAATGTCTATATAAACTAACAAGTTACCTTTTGTTTGTAGATACAATGTACCATGGTCATTGCATCTAGAACGATGTAAATTATTTGAAGGCCTAGCCATAGAAGATAAAATATATGAACTTGCTAGAAATGATGATTGAGTATTTATACACATAATTGTTACATACTTCAGTCATGGAGAGAAAATGTAGATTGGAAACCAATTCTTTCAAGACATGTTCTAATGAATTATATTGCAAAGTATGCAAAAAAAACTAAAAAGAGTTCAAAAACATATCATTATATGTTAATGAGACTTTCAAACATTGAGACCCTAGATAAAGTAGAATCAAGAGCATATAGAAGACTTCTAATAGAAACCCTCATTGAAAGAGGCATTGGAGCACAAGAAACATGTCATATGTTATTGCATTTACAATTGGTAGAAATTAGTAGAGTATTTGTTACATTAAATGTTTCAAGAGATGTGTTCAAGCCAAAAAAAAATGAAGAAAATGATGATAAAACTCACCTAAAATATTTCATTGATGTATTTGGATAGACCAAATGCAATGAAAAGTATTTCACTTATAGATGTAGCTAGATCTTGGACATATAATTTCAAGCAAAGAAGAGATAAAAAATGGAAGGTGAGGACTATGGTAGCTATTGTGAGAGTGTTTCCAAGATTTACCACCATACCTACGCATCAATCAAAAAATGAGTTGGCTTTTGTTGGTCAGAGTTATTATTGTACAAGCCATTTCGTAATATACAAAGATATATCGAAGTTGATGACACTACAATTACATCAAGTTGGGAGTCACTCAATTATAATCCATGGCATTTGGAATGGAGGATTATTTCATATAAAATTGAAAATCATACTGATGAACTAAAGATGAGGATATTTTACCTAATGATCAAAATACAATTGAACATGAGTGGGAGATAATCTGAAGACTACACCATGGGTAAATTATGGAGTAATAGAAATAGATATGTTGGGTAGAAGTGCCCCATTAGATCCACCAACATATGTTATGGTCAAATTTGACAATTACTCTAGAATTCCATTTGAAGATGCATCTCCAAATTTAATTCCAATTTCACCAATACAAAGGGGACACATGCTTCAATTGCCCTTACAATTAGCTTGGGCACTAACAATCCACAAATCACAAGGATTGACTCTTTCCAAAGCAACAATTGACATAAGGTCAAGAGAAAGAGTGGGGTTAACTTCTTTTACTATTCCTTGGATGGACTTAGAATTTCACCACCATTTTCATATGACCGTTTTTAAAAAAAAAAAAAAAAATAGGATAGCAACTCTCCAAAAGGAAAGTTCGGGAAGAGAGACTCAAATCTCTAGAAATACTATAATTTTATGTAATATATACATTATCAGATACAATTATTCTATAAAACTCTTATTACTCCTTAAATATCATTGACATTGTATTTTTGGATAAATATGAAATATCTCATTAATTATCTTTTAATAGGTTGATTGCACATTCGAAAGAATATGAAATGCCTCAATAATGTTCAATAAATGGAATCTATATTATACATTTCAATAAATATCATAGGCTTCCTTATTTGTAAAAGGATAATAATAATTTATACAAATGCTAATTTAACATTTTACATGTATAAATATCTTGCCAAAAGATATAATTTTTAATATAGGCATCATCTCTCAGTGTCTTTTAGATAGATGTATTTGAAATATCTATACTAATATTTATCTATACAAATTATTATTGGCACAAAATCTTTATCATTAATAGTTTTAAATTGGGGAAAAAGGTCATTTTCCCTTTCTCGTCAAATGAAGTACAACTGATAAAAACTAATAAAGGCTGTCTTTGGAGGCGAGAGCCGACCCGAAGGAATCTCTTTCATTAGCTTACGTTTCAGCAAGCGCGTCAAATCTATTTAATATGATTTAATGAAACATTGTAGTTTACAGTTTGTATGGATTCAATAAACGGCAATTCTTGGAATCCTGCCGCCTCCGACGAGTCTCGTTACCTACAAACATTGTCGAATATATATATGTTCGATTCATATCTTGACAGAAAACCGCACCAAGATTGCGGAGAGAAAAATCACTAGTAAATGATATAATTCCTCCATTTCTGTGATTATTTCCTCTACGAGGAAAGCAGGACTCCTGTAATTGAGCACCAGGCGAAGGCGACCATGGCTGAGACCTCTGCTTTGTCTGTTTATCAAAATATTCAATCTTCAGAAATCTACGATGCCGATCAGACAGTGCAGAATAAAGGTACGCCTGATTATTTAATGTCAAGGCAGTTAAATGAATTTTCATTACTAGACTATGAATTTTACATGCCGCCGTCTAAATTCGACGGCAAAATGCCCACAAATATGAAGGTTTTGTCATCTCACGAAATCGTAAAACTGGCGGGCACGCGGTACATAAAAGGCTCTGCTTATGGTGGCTTGGACTCTTATTTTGTCACTCCTGCTCGGGCAGCGGAAGACCAGTACGGGCTAGAATTGGCTCAACTTCTGTTCACCTCTGCAGAGATGATAAACAACAAGCAATATGATCAAGCAGCCAGGCTGGTGATGCAATGTCGCAACTTCTCTTCGCAGTCCGGAAGCCCCATACAGAGGCTCTGCTATTATTTCTCCAGGGCGCTGCAGGAGAGAATCGAACGCCAGACCTACGACGGGTTAAGGAATCCTCTAAAACCAGCCTACAATTTCAACAGTGGTTATAATAAAACCGAAGTTAATAGCCTGCTTGCGTTTTATAATAGAGTTCTCCCGTATGCGAAGCTGGTGCAATTAACGTCTGTGCAGGCAATCATAGATTCCGTGGGAAATGCAAGCAAAATTCATGTGATAGATCTGAAGATTCGAAATGGGTGCCAGTGGTCAGTGCTGATGCAGAGTCTTGCCGTGAGAGCTACTTCCGATTCGCTCAAGCTTCTCAGGATCACAGCAGTTGGAACGAATTGGGAAGAACTGAAAGATAACGGAAGAAGACTTCACGAGTTCGCTAACTCCTTGGCGCTTCCGTTTTCCTACAGGATGGTGCAGGTCTCAAGTATTGAGGCGATTCACGAAGGTTTATTTAATGTTAAACCTGGCGAGGCTGTCGTAGTGTATGTTCCCAATGTTTTCCAAACACTGTTATATAATCGGACTCTTCTGGAGAGTGTTGTGGATGTTCTAAAGAAATTAAGGCCCCGAATACTGGTGAATATAGAAGTTGAAGCTGCCCACAACTCTCCTTGTTTTAACAACCGTTTCATCGAGCTACTTTTCCATTGCAGCGCTTCTTTTGACTCCTTCGATGTCATGATGCCAGATAGACATGATATTGGAAGGATCAAGTTTGAAGAAGTAATCTGTGGGAGCCAGATAAGGAATATCATAGCATGTGAGATGAACGATAGAAGAATCAGAAATGTTAGAACTGATGTGTGGAGATGTTTTTTTAGACACAAGGGCTTTAAGGAACTGAGTTTCAGCTATCAGGCTTGGTATCAGGCCAGATTATTGCTGGAACAATTTCCTCACGGAGAATGTTATACTGTTGAGGCCAATGGATCTGCCATAATATTTGGGTGGAAAGGAACCCCAGTACAAGCAGTAACTGCATGGACTTGTAACTGAATATGGGTTCACTTTTAAATGTAAAGGCTTGGTTACCCTATTGTGAATGACAGATTGTTCGTGTTCAAATTTCTGTTATATTTATTTCTGATCCACTGACCATATTATATAATCAGTGTAGTACTTTGCTATAAATAAATACCTTTCGCTCAAGCTTTTGGGAGTTGTAAAAAATCTCATAAATGTATTATGGAGCAATTCAATTTTTAAAAATATTATATATTTGACCAATAGGTTAAATTGTGAGCTTACAAGTTCAGCAAGTCAGTCTTGAGATAATACACGACACTCGGAAGTGATCGCTGGAAGATGCAATAGAGGATTATTCAAGTCATCAGAAAAATAATACTTAAGAAGGAAAACGTTATATTCACTTTTGTATTAAAGTCACCATATTCACTTAATGGTTTGTTAATATTGTTATTATTTTCATTTAGAATTTTGATCAGGTGTCACATTTATTTATTGTGTAATTCCTGTTGTACATTTTCTGCACACCATTTCTTTACAAGGCATTCATGTTTCTATTATTCTCCAGGGAATAATTCAGCACGATAAGATACAGATTCTCCTGTTTCAAAATGAGTCACAGCCAATAGCATTTAAGGCGCACTCAGCCACATTTTATACAAGTCACCACCTTCTAAACGATGGTGTGGCTTAATGGTAGGGGTTCTCCGCCTTATAGAAGGAAGCGTGGATCCCAAACTCTTGCGCAGGCCCCCATATATGAGGGACCATTTAGAACAAGGCGCTGCTATAGAAAGAGAGTTCAGTTTCTTGTATAAGCCGTGGCTTAAAGAAAGCATCCAGTGCAGTCACATATCTCCAAGTATTATACATGTCTCAGCCTGTTGCAAATGGTCCACCGTAAACAGCCGGTACATTGTAAACGATTGGCTGTATGGATGGAGCATCGGTTCTGAGTCAGTCACATTCAACTATAGACGAAAACCAATCAGAAACTGTCGACGAGTATGACCGTACTGCTGGTCGAAAGGTTTGTCGCTGTTTAGATGGTGCCGTACATGGCTTTGACCAGCCGGTCATTTACAGGCCGGCTACGAAGAGCATAACCAGCCGGTGCGTTGTAAACTACCAGCTGGTCGCCATCTGTACGGCTCTGTGCATCCAGTCGAAACACAATCGATCACATGTACAGCTGGCATGGTCACAAAAATTTTAGTGGTCTGAGTTCTTAGTCGAAGTTTTTTGGTCGACCAAAGCGCCCATCCGTACAGTCTGTGAGTTACAACTCACCGGCTGTTTACGCTGGGCGGGCTGGTTAAGCCCTTCCGTTGCAAACAAGGCGCAGTATCATGAATAGGGGCGGCCTCATCCACATACTGCGCAGACCATTCCATGAAGGCGCATACATAGTGTAATGGCGCTGCAAGAAGTGAAGGCACACAGGAACCAAAGGCATGCAGCTTTCATCAAATGATCCGATATTCAAAGGGAGACATTCCTAGTATTAGAGCTCACAAGTCATTTTAAATCAAGCGCAGTCTATGAGAAGCGCTCAGCATATATGAGGCGATCTTTAAATATGGCCCAAGCCTTAGATAGTCAGGCGTTGGCATTATAAGAGGAGACTAAGCTCATTACAGGGCTCGATGAAAGCAAGTGTTGCCTCCAAGTCAAGAAACACAGCAAACAGATTCCTTAGCTCATACATTAAACGAACAAAGGCGCCATCAAGTAACAAGGATCGGCCATTCAAATATGGAGCAGCTATAAAAGGCGTTGCCTCTAACTTCAAAGGTACGCAGCCCCAATGTAATAAAGACACGGGCCATTATACATAGTGCATAAGGATTTATTAATGTAGCCAGCGTAGCTTTTCAAGGCTATAAGTTCAGATCAATGTAGAATAATGGCGCCGTGTAAAAACGAGACATTGTTCTTGTGGAATCAAAGCACTGTCTAAATATCTGAGGCACAACCTTTACATAAATAGGGTCGGCCTCATAAACCGTCGCTTCTCAGTGGGCAGGCAAGATATAGAGTAAGGACAGCCATATACATGGCGCTGCCTTTCGAAATAAACTGAGGAATGATGCACAGCTAGGCTCGGCCTTTCTAAAATGTTACCCAACTTGCAGACGTTAGCATCATAAGACACAATCAGGAGTCTCAACAGGTCAGGCACGAATGATGCATCAGATTGAACGAAGCTCAGCCACCATTGATAAGACTAAATCTAACGACTCGTGCATCAGCAGAAGGAATGAACAGTTGCCATTGATCAGAAACAAATCTACGGCTCGCGCATCGCAGAGGAAAACAGAAAATGGAGCGGAATCAAACACGTGTCACAACCGCACCTAAGCAAGGGATGGCAGAGAAATTTTGTTCAAGAATGAGCGGTGAGTTTGCCACGTGGGGGAAGCCCAAGGCAGTTAAATAGTTTCCTTTTGGATTTAATAAAGTATCTCACAAAGGAGAGTCAGGTGAGTCTTGGGTAATGAGTTGAGTCATTATTTTAATAAGAGATTAACATGTGGGACCCTCCCTCAAACTAAATAAAGCTAAAGGCTTTATTAGTTCCTGCCAAGGCAGGTTACTATTGCATCTTATCTTAAAGAGTAAGAAATTAGCTTTAAGAGTAAGAGATTAGATGTCAAGATTTACTGTCATTTTTTTTTCCCTTCTTTTTATATTATTTAAAAGTATATTCTGTATATCCTGCTCAAATTTTATAGTTTGTGAGACTCATTCTTAAGTTTGGTGGAGAGGTAATTGATCAGGATGGAGACCCTAAAAAATATCTATAGCAGAGGAAGCATCCGAGCAAGTAGCTTCATGTTCTTTCGTTGGAATCTGGTTTCTTTAGAGGTGGAACAGGGCTCATTGACCAGGTTTGAAGTAGTAATATCCCTCTCAGGTGAGATGAGATGCTGGTACTAGCAATTCTAGATTGTGATGTATAGATTCTAGTTATTTATACCTTTTATTTTTGGGTTCCTTGTGGAACAAATACTTGAATGGTAAAATAGCGGTGCTATTTTGCAATCCTCTTCCTTCATGTTTTTAAAGAAATAATATTTGGATATGGCAGGGCCATGCACCCATTATTGCATTGGGAATGGAATGGGGCATGTTTATGCTCATTCCCATGAATCCCAGGTTCATGTTCGTGCACATCTGGGGCATCTAAAAGCATGGGATCCCCATTGGTACGCGGATATGTGATGGGTTCATCTTATTTGGAGAAGAAAGCATTTGCAATACATTTAGACGAATATGGAAATTGGAAAGATTATTACATGTTTGAAAAATTGAACAAAGAATTATTAAACATGGAGCAACTTACTTGCACTCGATGTTATAACTGTTTGACGTACTCAATTGCTTCCTCAAGCATGGAAGCTTTGTCTGTCTGTCAAAAATAGTGGAAATAAATGGTAACTTACAAATTAGTTCAAAGATTCTACCTATGTGATTAAACTTCTACAGTCTATTATGGAATTAAAAGCCATGGGATGTAGCCAACCTTCTTGGAATTAGGAATCAGAAGTTGAAGATCCGTCATTTTCTCATTGATTATGTTCCTTCGCCTCTGGTTTTCATCAAAACCCATCAATTTTTTAAAGCTTTGTCTTGCAGGATAGAAGTACTACAGAAAAAATTTAGAGGCAAGTATGATGGATTTGAATTTATTGTATTTTAATTTATTTCCATAGGAGAACTCGCTTTTCCTTGTTGATGCCATTGGAAGAGTAATACTTTTTTTTTAATTATAATATTGTAACCCCTTTAGCCTCTGAAACTTCATAGGTGGTTAATTTTTCTTCTTATTTGCAGATCAGAAACGATCGACGCCATGCCTTGCAATGCAGTCACTATCTTCCATCACCTTGTCTAGAAGATGCTCCACTTCCTTGTGTTATTTACTGCCATGGAAACAGGTTAAATAAACATCTCTGGTCTAGATTTTTAATTGATAGATATCTTGGAATTTCAAAACAAAAATAAGGTATTAAAGATGTCAAACTTCTTCAGTCCACAGTTCCTATTTAAAGGAAGAGTTCATAATTTTTTACTTAGAATAAGTCCTTAAATATTGGAATTGATAAACAAAACAAAAGTATTAGAATCCTAATTTCTGTAGTTTATAGTTTTTGAGAGAGAATTTCTCCATAAATTTGTATTTCAAATCTTACTAAAAGCCAGTGAAATTAAGAAAACCAGTAACCTAACAGTCCAGCTTTTAAATTCTTAAACATTAATTATAGAGATAAAGAAAGAAATTTAAATAAATAAATAAAAAAGCACCAGATATTTCCAAGTTTCGTCCACATGAAAATATGGTAAATAGTTGTAATGTTTTTATTGGTAAAAATTTACACTGTTAAACCATTTGATGTTCAAGAATTTAACCAATTACAATCAATAAGCATACCGAACTAGAGCATTTCATTTGTTGAATCTTGAACCCTAAAAGATACAAGTACCTTAATCCAAGTCCTTGAGATAAAATCAAATACTCCCATGACCTACACAATGAAAAATAAGTCTTCCCATGACCATTCAATCAGCAATAGTAAAAAACAAGTAGGTACCTCCTAATCTCTATGCATGAAGTTCATGAAACCCTTATGGTGATTATTGTGGTGTGCACACTTGGGGGCATTTCCTGGTAGCATCAAATAGTTGGGGCCTAGACGATACCTCTGTGTATCAGCATAGGAGAATATCCTGTTGTGGAGGAGCCTATCATCAGTGTAATAAACACTAGGAACGACCACGATAGGGCAGAATGCAAGCTGCTCATTTTCAGCAAAGAAGTTGTCTATGTTCTTGTTCAACACCATGCGACCAATAGGCTGGAGAGGAAATATGTCCTCGGTCCAAGTTTTCGTAACATCCAAAGGATCAAAATCATATTTGTGTTCATCTTGGGGATCCATTGTTTGGATGAACAACTTCCATTCGGGATAGTTGCCTGCGGCAATGGAATCATAGAGATCCTTCGTAGCATGACTGTGATGCGTTCCACCCACAATGACAGCTTCCTCATCCAATAAACACTTGACTCCACAAGAAGGCCTCCAATGGAATTTCACATAAGTCCGCTTCCCAGCCTTGTTAATGAGGTAAAAGTGTGGATATCAGAACCATCCATATGCCTGTAGTTCAAAGGGAAACCCACATCGTCGAAGAGGAAGGTAAACATATGCAGACTCTCTAGGTGATGAGAAAAGAAGTCCAGAATCCTCCATTCCTCTTGAATGTGACTTTTTGGATTTGGTTTCTGGGCATGAACCATGTCTAGAAATTTCATCCCATCCTGAACAAAAAAGACAGGAAAGTTGTTCCCAGCCATATCAAAATTCCCCTGCAAAGAAGCAAAAGGAAAGAGCATAAGAAAAAAAACCTAAAGCATAGCGTGTTAAGAAGAGGATGAATTGGTAAAGGCAACAAACCTCGCAGGTATGGAACTTCACAGCAAATCCACGGGGGTCTCAGAGGGTTTCAAGGCTGCCACGCTCATGGATGACAGTGGAGAAGCGGATGATCAGCGGAGTTTGCACACCAGGTGCCCTCAAGAAATCAGCACAAGTCGAGTGAGATATGTCATTAGTCACCTCAAAAAAGCCCTTTGCACTCGCCCCCCTCGCATGAACTACTCTCTCTGGCATGTGCTCTCTGTCAAATTCGGCAATTTTCTCCACCAAGTGATAATCCTCCAATAGGATTGGCCCTAATTCAATCGGAATCATTTTATCCCATGTCAAATCATCCCCAAATCATCAAATCATGCAACAGAAAAACACAAAAAATATATATTCTATGTGTTTACCTCTGGAACCGACTATGAGGGAAGAATTGTTGTTCCATATAGGAGCACCTGTGTTGGTTGTCCAGAAAGCTGCATTGAAAGCGCTCGATGGGCAGTGCTGCACATATTACAAAAATCACATTCTAAAATCTTAACAAGCCCTGAAAGGTACCATAGTTAACAATGGCTGCTAATCCTAGCATTGTTAAATCTATAAAAACAGTCCCAGGATAATGAAAACACAACAGCAACAGCAAAACAGAGAGAAAACAGGGCAAACAGAGTTGAATAAACTCAGAAATATTTATTCATCTAACTTGCATTACATCCAAATGCTTATCCGGCAGCTCTCTCTAAACACATATATATAGCTACAGAAGCTTTGAGGCCTGGAAGCTTCTGGCATTCTAGATGATTCTAAAATCCTAGAATGTTCTTTTCTAGAATAGCTGGAAGTTTCTCTTAGAAAGTTCTTTTCTAGAACAACTGGAAGCTTCTTCCTGGAATGTTCTTTGGAAGACTTCTAGAAACATTCTAGACAATCTTAATAATTCCTAACATCCCCCCTTAAGATTGGCTAGAATAATACAAACATAATACAAAAGGAGAGGGGAAATACAAAGGAGAGGGGAACATTATACTACTATCCCCCCTTAATGTTCACCTCTAACATACCAAGCATGCCTCTTAATTTTAAGAATTTGGCTTCAGTCATACTCTTAGTGAATAGATCAGCTACTTGTTCTTCACTTGGACAAAACTGAAGATTGATAATAGATGCTTGAACAAGATCTCGAATGTAGTGAAAATCTATCTCAATGTGCTTTGTTTTAGCATGAAAGACTGGATTGTTGGCAACCTGTATGGTACTTTGATTGTCGCAATACAGAGTGCTGGTTGAACTTTGTAGAAAACCAATCTCAAATAGAAGATTCCGAATCCAAACTGCTTCCTTGCCTGCTTCTTTTGCTGCTCTATATTCTGCTTCACATGAAGATAATGATGTAGTTGTTTGTTTCTTGCTACTCCATGTAATAGGGCCTGATCCAAGATTGAAAACATAACCACCAGTAGATTTTCGATCATCTATATCACCACCCCAATCTGAATCAGTAAATCCAACCAAAGAAATTGAAGACTTATAGCCATAGTAGATGCCAAAGTGTATGGTTCCATGGATGTATCGTAAAATTCTCTTAGCAGCTAGCCAATGACTTTGTTTAGGTGCCTGCATAAATCTAGATACAAGATTGACTGCAAAACAAATATCTGGTCTAGTATGAGTTAGATAAACCAAACTACCAACAAGCTGTCTATATAAAGTGGCATCGACACTCTTGGAAGTACATTCTTTAGTAAGCTTGACTCCGGATTGAAACAGGGTAGATGCTGGCTTGCATTTCCATAGCTCCTTTTCTTTTTCACTTTGGGGTTCTCCAATTTCTTTATTCACTATCCTCCATAGAGCCTTTTCTCTTAAAGCATTCTTGACTGCAATCTTCCAATCTGCAAAACCACTTCCATCAAATATTGGCAACACTTCATTTGTAGATCCCATGTTAGCCAAAAGTAAAGAGCCCTACAGACAAATCATTTTAGCATTATACTTCCAACTGAGCCTCTAACTGAATATCTAGCTGAACCTGGAAAAAAAAATCTAGCTGAACCAGGCTCTGATACCATGTAAAAATAGTCCCAGGATAATGAAAACAGAACAGCAACAGCAAAACAGAGAGAAAACAGGAAAAATAGAGTTGAATAAACTCAGAAATATTTATTCATCTAACTTGCATTACATCCAAATGCTTATCCGGCAGCTCTCTCTAAACACATATATATAGCTACAGAAGCTTTGAGGCCTGGAAGCTTCTGGCATTCTAGATGATTCTAAAATCCTAGAATGTTCTTTTCTAGAACAGCTGGAAGTTTCTCTTAGAAAGTTCTTTTCTAGAACAACTGGAAGCTTCTTCCTGGAATGTTCTTTGGAAGACTTCTAGAAACATTCTAGACAATCTTAATAATTCCTAACAAAATCCACCAATATAATTGCCTCTGCTAATGCTACAAAGCCTAAAACAACCCATTGCAGTGCCATCCCAGTCTATAGATTGCTTGCCTTTAACTTAAAATCAATGGGAAATTCGTTCAAGCTAATAAATAAGAATACAGAGCGATTCAATCTCTATAATTTTGAAGGAATTTTTTGTTTCAGTGTGGTGGGATGATTATATATTTTAAAATTATGGAGTTTTAAAGCCAACCAAAGTTGTATTTGTCAGATCATTGGCTAAGCATGCAGTGGACACAACATAGAGAGACATGTGGATAATTATAGTGGTTTATGTTGCATGCACTGGTGTGGACACTTTGCATTCTAGTAACTTTAACAATAGACGAGTTTAGAAAATTTTCCAGCATGAAATTTTTGATAGTGAGAAAAACCAAAAAAGCTAGTGTCAGGAAATTTTGGGGCATACCTTCAACAATACGTGTGAATCAGGGATTAAATTTGACAGTTGTCTAGTTGTATTTAGACATTTTAGCTGTAAAATACAATTGAAAATTTGAAAATACTGTATCATATGAAAGGATAGATTTTGGACAAACTGTTAAAATTTAAATAGGATTTATGATGATATATGTATTTGTTTTTTATATAATTTATTTATACTAAAATATGTCATAGTTTTTAAAGGCACAATTGAATAGATAACTCTATTGCTTGATAGTCAAGGTTGACTATCAAATTTAAGCCATGCCTCCGATTCATAACTATGTTTATATCATAATTTGACATGCTATGAAAAATACCTCCTACTTATCAACTATGTTTATGTTATTTTAAATTTGATGCGCAAGTTTGCTTTAACCGAGCAATTTACACTTAATGGCAAACGACAAATGAAATTCATAGGAAAATGCATCGGAATATCAGAATAATACGGTGATCATAATTTTTTGGCGATGGTTCTCCCACTAATAGCCTATCAGCTAATTAAATATAAAAAGTTAGAAGACAAAACTAGATGGTTTGGCCTCTTTATAAGTCGGAGTGCAAGTAGAAGACAAAACTAGAAAGCATTTTAGCCTACCAATGTATAAGTTGGAGTGTAGTGGTGTACCATATAGTTAGAGTTGATGTCAAGGAAGAGCTTCTTTTTGGTCGATTTAGTATTTTCCTTCGCATGGCGTCTGCAAAAAGATTCAGTTCGATTGGTTCTACTTAGACATGGAGGAGGAGGAGCAACAACAGCATTGGCCTACCAATAAAAAGAAAGCAATTATCTATTACTATTTTGAAGCCAATGCAATAAAATATTTTAAAACAATAAAGGTCAATTCAAACACTAATGTACTCTAAATTTATTTTTTAGGCTTTATAATACATCAAGATTATCTCAAAATATGTAAACAAGACAATACATTATTCAAGCTTGTATAATTAACCATAAGACACACTTTATTCCCATAGTAATATTACTTTTTTGTAACAATTGAAAAGCCTTAATACCACCTAGCATTAGCTTACCTCTCATCATTGCATCAAATAAAATGTCTGTCATCATGTATACATGTGGATGGAATCTCACTTTGCATTTGTATGCTTCAATGAACTCATGACCAAAAAGGCCTAAATCTTTTAATGGGTTTACTGCAACCAATATAGGTCCTACTTTAGTCTGGACATCTTTTAATGGCAATGAGTGACAGGATAACAACCTACCTAGTATTGTTCATAGAAAACTTGCAGAGAAAAGTATTTTGAAACTACCAAAAAAGTCAAGATAATAATTATATATCAATGACTTACATAGATCTTATCTTGGGCATATCTTTGTTGAAGATTATAATGAATTCAAGGTTCATTCAATAACTCTGATGAATAAGATCATTGGATCCTTCAAGAGTATCTGGATTTGCAAGTAGTACATTCCTCACAGGAAATTTGATAGTCTACCAAAAAAACACCATCAGAAAGTTTATAATACTAGAAAAAGTTTTTGATAGACAAATTGATCGAACTATTCATAGGCATCATCTTTTAACAATTGGTAATAAAACATACATTGCCATTAAAAATTTTGATTATGGACTTTGTGCCAAGGATTGACTGAATCATCTCTAAACTCCATTGGTTATCCAGAAGCATACACTACACAAGTGAGTTCTATGTAGCCATTTCAAGCAATTGGTTATGGTCTAGTTCCAACTTGAATAAAATAAAATACACTTTGTCTGGAATAAACAATTTGTAATGAGACTGAAACATCATGCAAATCCTAGTGGAATTCAGAGCTAGTAAACAAACTTAAAACATAAAGAGTTTAATCTTTCCAACAGCCAATTAAATCACAAGTCAGAGACTAATATTTGTCATTTCTATAGACAACAAGATTCACAAAGCATCAACATCATGATATACAAAGAAAAAATCACCATAACAATTTGTGAAACCAAGATGACAAATGGATGTAAATAAACCAAAGAAGACAAACTTATACCTTCATTAATTAAAAGATCTATAGAGAGATATTTTCTAGTAAAATAATATTTAGATTAGCAATTGTCCAAGGAGGACAACTGAAAATGGTTTCTTGATAATTGACTAATTGATTAATGAAGATCTATGTATTGTCAATTTACATGGAAGTTCAAGATTTGTCCTTACTAGTATTCTTGAACATTTTATTTCAAGAATGTGCTATAGCCCCAAGACGTACTAAATAGATAACTTATGGGGAATACATATCTTTAATCATTCAAGTATAACCCAAGTTAGAGACCAAGATTTGATTTCTAAAGACAACATGTGATCCCCAAAAATTCAATATCCTAAGATGCAGAGAAAATATCACAATAACAGTTTTGTGAAATGATGATGACAAACTTGACAGAAGTAAATCAAAGAAGACAAAGTATATACCGAAAACAATAATTACATATTTTTAACCAAGAAAATATAAAAACCCTCTCTTGAGAATTTGGAGACCTTCACTAGTGTGCAATAATTTGAGCATTTGGTAATGTAATAGGAAGTGGGCATTGCCAAATATATACACAACATTTCTAGAGAAAATCTTGTGGCAGCATTGGATGATTATTGATGAATATTGTTTACACAAGCTTATTTTACTTCATTTTAGGTATAGAGATTCTTTATTAAATCCACAACATTCTTTTATTCCCACATTATGTTTTAATAAAACACTATGAATTAGTTCAAATCATAATGTCTTTTCATAAATTATGAGCCCTTAGAAAGACATAGGTTAATCATTTCATATGGACTATGGTTTACTACAAAATGATACATTAGATTTTGTGGTGCAGTCATGGTAGGAGGGTTCATAGAATGAACTATCCGAACCGTGCAGCAAGAGTAAACACAACATAAACAACTCAAGAAATGGAACAAATGTATATTCAGTCATTCAATATATCATAGAATTCAAATATAACCTGGCCAAAAACATGCAAGCTTACAACTAGGGCTCAAAGGCCTAGATACATACATGCGCAAGATAAAGCTTTGAAGCTCCTTCACACAAATCTAAACTATCAATCTTCTAAATCATGAGAACTACATATGATAACTCTTTCCTAGGGATCTATTATATCAATATATATCATCTCCAGACAAATAGATTTCTCCGTGTCAGCCAAGGAAGGTCACAAACTCCAATGAAGAGATGTAACATGTTCACAGATAGGTCAGACCTAAATGCATAGAACACTTACATGGAAGGTCGGCCATAAACCAAGGATCATTGAATGATGTGTCATTAGGATCTACAAGTCAAGGAATGATCTGCAAGCCTTCTCCTTCTATTTGTTATCAAGAACTGTTAGAATGCTCTGCTCTGAGAAAATAGTCAACTTTTGATAGTGATATCTTTTTGGTAACTTATCCAAATGCTCTAAATTCTTGATATGATGTAGAGGAATGAATGTAGATGCTAAGTCCAGATCCGCAAGGTGTGAATTGCCAAAACTAGACCACAAACTAAAAACTGTTACTGACTGAACTACCTGAACTGAACTGGAAAATGAAAGAACTGAAATGCAAACAAATTGAAATGAAAATGTTTTTGGTTGATGCAGAACCAGGGATGCTCCTGCATCAAACATCTGCGGTTATTGAAAAAGTGAGTCCCTCACTTTGCTTGGGCTAGGAGAGAACCAAGATGGTCCACTCCGCCTGAGAAATCCAATATGAGTCTTCTTCTGGTCGGCCTTTCTACTTCACAAGATATTGTTTGTATTGTCTACCTCTAGTGCTACGTCCAACTTTGCTGTCCAAAATGTCTTCAATCTGCTCTGGTGCTTGTTGTGGTAACTGCTTCTTCAGGTCTTCTTCCATGTTGTCACTAAACTTTGTTTCATGATACTGATAAAGATTTGCAATGTTGAAAATTGGTGAAATACTCAATGTCTCCAGTAACTCTACTTCATATGCATTTCCTAAATCAAATTTCCTGAGTATCCTACAAGGTCCAAACTTCTTTATCTTCAACTTTTTATAAGTTCCAACTGGAAATCTTTTTTTTCTTAAATACACCATTACTTCATTCCCAACTTTAAATTCCTTATGTCTTCTCTTCTCATCTGCCTTCTCTTTGTACTTACTATTCATATCCTCCAAATGCTTCTTGACCTGATTATGCACTGTCTTCATATGGTCTACAAATTCTTCTATTTTTGCACTCATCGTTTCCTCTATACTGATATCTCTCAATTCTACAAATTCACTCTAGTCACAATCTCAAAAGGTGTTCTTCTAGTACTCCTATTGACTAAATTATTGTATGCAAACTGTACTTGTGAAAGAATCAAATCTCAACTTCTGGTTTTCTCTCCAACCAAACATCTCAACAAGTTTCCCAAACTCCTATTCACTACCTCTGTTTGTCCATCTGTCTGTGGATGAATAGTAGAACTAAACTTAAAGTCTATCTTCATCTTCTTCCAAAGTGTCTTCCAAAAGTATCCAATTAACTTTGTATCTCTATCTAAAACTATACTCTTAGGTAATCCATGCAATCTCACAATCTCATTGAAAAATAGTTCAGCTACATGCACTACATCAATTGTTTTCTTTCAAAGTATGAAATGAGCCATCTTTAAAAATCTGTCAACCACTACAAAAATTGAATCATGTCCTCTCTATGTCTTAGGTAATCCCATTACAAAATCCATGCTTATGTCTTCCCAAAGTCTCTCCGGTATTGTCAAAGGTTTATACAATCCAGTGTTCTGACTACTCCCTTTTGCTACTTGACAAACTCTACAACGCTGCACAAATCTCTAAACATCCTTATGTATCTGAGGCCAAAAATAGTTTTCATGCACCAAAGCCACTATCTTATCAATGCCAAAATGTCCTACCAATCCACCACTATGCTTCTCCTTGATCAAATTATCTCTCATTAAATGTTTAGGTATGCACAACTGACTTCCTTTGAACAACATATCTTCTTGAATAAAATAATCCAACCACTTACTTCTATCTGTCACAACAAGTTCCTTACATGCTCTCCAAGGTTCTAAAAAATTAGTGTCTCCCTCATACATGCTCTTCAATTCATCAAAAGCCAACACTTCAACTCTCATCTCTGTCAACAAGTTTCTTCTTCTACTCAAGGCATCAACAACTTTGTTTGATTTACCACTCCTATGCTTCAACACAAAAGTATAACTCTACATGAACTCTACCCATCTCATATGTCTCTGATTCAACTTACCTAGATTGTTCAAATACTGCAAAGCTTGATGATCTGTATACAATACAAACTCATTTGGCAATAAGTAATGTCTCCACTTCTTCAAGGGTTGAATTATGACATATAACTCTTGATCATAAACTGAATATCTTCTCCTTGCATCATTCAACTTCTCACTGAAATAAGCTATAGGTCTACCTTCTTGACTTAACAATGCTCCAATTGCATTTCCACTAGCATCACAATCAACTTGAAATACCTTATTGAAATCTGTAATGCCAAAATAGGTTGCTCTATCACTTTTTTCTTCAATAGTTCAAAACTTTTATCTGCTTCAAATGTCAAATTGAAATCTTTTATGTCACCTCTCATGGTCTTTGTCATATGGTTACAAACTGAACATAAGTTTATGATGAACGTCCAGTAGAAACTAGCCAATCCATGAAATGATCTAACCTCGCCAATGCTCTCTAGTGTAGGCCATCCAACAATTGCTTTCACTTTATCAAGGTCCATCTTCAATCCTTCCACAGAAATCACAAATCCCAAATATACTAGTTCTTCCTTCATGAAACTACACTTCTTGATGTTTATCAGCAATTTCTCTTCTCTCAACCTCTACAAAACTTGTCTAATATTCCACAAATGTTCTTCTTTTGTCTTACTAAAAATTAGAATATCATCTAAGTATACAATTACAAACTTACCCAAGAATTTCTTCAGAACTTCATTCATTAATCTCATGAAAGTACTTGGTGCATTTGTCAATCCAAAAGGCATCACTAACCACTGATACAATCCTTCATTTGTCTTAAAAGCAGTCTTCCATTCATCTCCTTCTCTGATTCTAATCTAATGATATCCACTCTTCAAATCTATCTTTGTGAAATATCTTGCTCCACTCAAATAATCCATGATATCATCCATCCTAGGTAAAAGAAACCTATACTTAACTATGATCTTGCTTATTGCTCTGGAATCAGTACACATTCTCCATTCTCCATCCTTCTTAGGTGCTAGCACTGCATGTACTGCACAAGGACTCAAAATTTCTCTAATCAAACCTTTCCTCAACAATTCTTGTATCTGTCTATTTAATTTTTCATTCTCGGCTAGTGTCATTCTATGTGCTGCTTTGTTAGGCAAACTTTCTCTCGATATAAGATCCATGTGATGACTGATACTCCTTATAGGTGGTAATCCTTCAGGTACATTATCTAATATGATGTCTCCATACTTTGTTAGCAACTCTCTTATCCCATCCGGTCTAGTTTCTTTCTTCACCTCTTCAGGCTTCTTAGGAATCAAGGCATAACACAGACTTTCCTATTTCAAACCATCCAAAAATTTCCTTCCATCTACCAAATAGATTCTAGCATTCCCACATACTACATCTTTAGGATCATCTTCTAAAGGAATCAAGGTAATTCTTTTCCCATTTATTGTTATAGTATATGTATTCTTTCTCCCATCGTGTATAGATTTTCAATTATACTACTAGGGTCTACCCAACAAGACATGACATACATCCATAGGCATTATATCATACAAGACTTCATCATGATAAGATCCAATATGAAATTTCACCAAACATTTCTCACTCACCAATACCTTATGATCATCCTGAATCCATGCTATCTAATAGGGCTTAGGGTGTTTCAATCTTTCCAACTTCAGCTCAGTCACCATCTCCTCTAAAACTAGGTTATCTGAACTACCACTATCAATTACAACTTTACAACACTTACCTCCTGATTTGCATCTTGTTCTGAACAAGATTTTCCTCTGTGATGATTCCTCATGTGTCTCTACTTGAAATAGTGCTCTTCTCATCACCAATGATTCTCCTCTCTCTGGATTACCAATTAAACTAGGTGATGCAACATGTTCTTCAACATAGGCTGCTCTGTTTTCTGCTTTCTTGCTTGTACTACCCTGATTACATTCAAATGCTCTATGTCCTTCACCTCCACACTTGAAACAAGTACCTCTGAATGTCTTCTTATGAAATCCTCTACCTTCTCTCTTGTATCCATCATTCTGAAATGCACTAGGGTTTCCTCTCTAGTAAAAAGTTTTGTCATCTCTCCAATAAGCATTGTTATCTATGTCATCCTTCTTCAATGGGCTATCAAACTTGTTCTACTCCACAAATGATCTATCATATATGGAAAATGCTCTTCCTCTCTGAAATTTACCTCCTCTACCTCTCTTTCTCTGATCATGTCTCTTATTCACCTTCTCTTCAACTGTCAGGGCAATATGATATGCTTCCTCCAAAGATGTCATCCTTACCAAACTCACTTCTTCTTGAATGTTCAATCTTATTTGATTGATGTATCTAGCCACTTTCTCCTTACTTGCTTCACTATGTCATGTTCCTATGATCATCTTATGAAATTCTTCAGTGTACTCCTTCACAGATTTCTCCTTTTGTCTTAGCTTTTGCAATCTCTTCAACAATTCCAACTCATAGTCATCAAGTATGAATTAATTCTTCAATTTTGTCACCATCCAGACCCACTTTGTAATCTTTTCTTTTCCTCTTCTATTTTTTTGCAAGTGAACTTCTTTCCACCATATAGTAGCATGTCCTTTCAACTTTGTCTTTACAAATTTTAGTCTCTTTGAATCTTCTATCTCTTCATATTCAAAGTATTCTTCCATATCATTTATCCAATCAATCAACTCTTCCGGATTCAAATTACCAGTATAATTTGCACATCAACTCTAGGTCTCTTTCCAATCTTTGAAATAGCTCACAAGATCTTTACTAGATCTGATTCTTCTTCTTCATTACCTTCTAGGGTTTCACTAGTTTGTTCAGCATATTGAAATTCTTCTTCATCATCGCTTTCAACATTAGGTCTTGGTGTCAATCCTTTTCGCCTACCTTCCTCAACATCATCCAATCGAATTCACATTGTTCTCATCAATTCCATTATCTCATCCATTCAATTAGCCATTGTACCAACAGGAGGAACTCTTCATGGCGACATCTTCCTAGGATCAAGTGCAGAAATACCTCAAATTTGGTGATCGGGCTACATGCGACAACTGCCTCTCAATCGGTGATCATTTGTGCACAAGTAACCTGCCTCGGATCATTGATCTGCTCACCACAAGATCTTATGGAATCCCTTTAACCAATTTGCTCCAAAGAATCAAACTTTCTCTCTCCAAGGATTAGAACTTTTGCTCTCATACCAGTTGGTGCAATGACGGGAGGAGGGTTCACAAAATGAACTATCCAGATTGTGCAGCAAGAGTAAACACAACGGAAACAACTCAAGAAATGGAACAAATGTAGATTCGGTCATTCAGTATATCATAGAATTCAAATACAATTTGGCCGGTAACATGCGGTCTTACAAGTAGGGCTCAAAGGCCTGGATACATACTTGCGCAAGATAAAGCTTTAAAGCTCCTTTGTACAAATCTAAATTATCAATCATCTAAATCATGGGAACTATGCTAACTCTTTCCTAGGGATCTATTACATCAATATATATCATCTCTAGACCAATAGATTCCTCTGCGTCGGCCAAGCAAGGTCACAAACGCCAATGAAGAGATGTAACATGTTCACACATAGGTTAGACCTAAATGCATAGAACACTTCCTCAAATGAATGGAACAATATGCAGACCCCCATGGAAGGTCAATGATGAACCAAGGATCATTGAATGATATGTCATTAGGATTCACAAGTCAAGGAATGATCCGCAAGCCTTCTCCTTCTTTGATATGGTCATTTTTCTAGACTGATGAAGCTCTTTTACCTAGTACAAATCATAAAATAATGCATAGTTATTGTAATATATCGTGCCATGCTAGAAAGAGGTTATACAATGTATATCTTCTTATACTATGCTAGACTTAATTGCTTTGTACTTTGTTTGTTTGTGCCATCCATTGCAACTTGTGCAATGATCTATAGAGGTTGATTATGATATTTTGGAAACTGTACATTGACATTGACATGCACAATTCCTATATTGGGACTATTATTAAGGTGCACAATGATGGTTCACAAGCATTGGTTTTGGTTGTGCCATATCCTATTTTTGCAACATAATCATCTATGTTTTTATATGGCTCTTGATTTTTCCTTGACAATAGTCAATCTATGCCAAGTTGTCATATTGATATTATCTTTACACTCTGCTTTACTAGGGTCTCATCCTATAGAATTGTTGACACATTGCATATTGAGTTACTATGTGGTAATTGAATTGGTAATACATTTGTTGCATTGGTTATGTATTAATTTTTACATAGTCTTATTATGTTCAACATAGGCTTCCAAACAGTTGTTTAAGGTCATTCTTTAAATTGTTGGTTGTGTAATAGTACACAAATGCAACATAATAGTGTTACAAGTTGCCTATGTCAAGCTTTGTCATGCGCAATAGATTAATATTGCTAGATAATGTAAAGCTCATCATACATAATAAAACATAGGGTGGTATGTTAATAGTCTGGGCTTTTGCTTTGTTTGAACTACCTTGTAACTATGGTTTCACTTCTTTTTTGTAGCCTAGTAGTTGATTTTTGCTATCACTTCAGCCACCTATAGTGTTTACTATCTATTCAAAACCAACTTAATCTTAATGAAAACATTGCATATTGAGTTACTATGTGGTAATAGAATTGGCAATATATTTGTTGCATTGGTTATGTATTAATTTTTACATAGTTTTATTATGTTCAACATAGGCTTCCAAGCAATTGTTTAAAGTCATAGGATTAAAGCCTCTTAAAAAATAAATATGCAGCCTCTAAACATAAATAAAGCCAGGCTTTATTTCTATGGAAAGTAAATGGGCGGGAATTTTATTTTCAAGAGGCAGATAGGAAGCTATAGCATGGGGTTTGAATAGAAAGAGGTAGTTAACTGGAGTCTCAGTTATCAAATCTAAAATAAATGAGATTTGCAGTTAGAGATATTTTGGACAGTTTTGAAGGATCTTCGAAGGAGTCTTTGGCTTTGAATAGTAGGAATCATCAGTAGAGAAAGAGAGATCGAATGATCAGAGAGTTGAGTAGCTAGAATAGAGACTTTTTCTTCCTTAGCAGGTGCCCCTCATGAAGAATTTGAATATTGTATTTTGTGCAAGTTTTTGCCTATGTATTTTGTTCTCCATCAAACAATGAAGAGAGAGCAGTGTTCTATGCATTTTGTAATGTGTTTATGATTCTTTCTTGTTGCTTTCTGTTCTAAGCCTTTGGGTTAATCTGATATGTATGCTAGAAAAATTGATAATGATGTATGCTCTTTAATTTTACCAGTATACTCTATTAGATTGAATCACTATGTTGTTGGGTTAGGTAATGATTCTAGTGTATTACCATAGTAGTTGTTTTAAGCATTCATTTATAATCTTGTTTATTTCTTCCCTTTACATCAAAACCCATAAGAAGAACCAGCTTCTTTAAAAATTGGAGGTTATTCTAAGAAGCAAGTCCCACATTCTTAGGATTTCCCACTGTTGGTGGTTATTTGCCAATTTAACCATCAACAGTTTTTCGCATGCCTAGTGGGACTCAAAAAAGAGACTTCAGTCTTTGTTTTCATTGAATCTTTGTTCTATCTTTTGTGGTTCTGGTAGAAAATCACAAAAATATTTGCTCATGGGAGCGTGAATCTTCCATATGGTGACTCTAATGGTGACTCGTTCTCAAATCTTCACTTTTGCACATCATGGTAGCCTCAAATATTTATGGGCATCTCAATATTTCAGAAGAAATTTGTCTTTTGTGACTTGGGATTCAAGTCCTCTTCTTCTACAACATTAGGGTCAGGTTCTTGAGGCAACATGGAAAGCATTACCTCATTTTCTTGGGGATGGCTCTACTTGTCCTGTAGATCATATTTTAGATGTTGCAAGTTTGTGCAGAATACACCATGTCACAGCTGACAATGAAGTCCTTCTATTGCTAGCATCTTCTCTCAAAGGCAAAGCAAAGGAATGGTATAGAGGTTTGCAACCCAGTTCGGTCATAGGATGGGACCAGCTTGGAGAGCTCATCTACAATCAATTCCATGAGAAGGTAGATGTCAGCTCTCTCATTCAAAATCTCATTACAATCAAGAGACATCCCATAGAGAGCATGTGTGATTCCAATACAAGATTTGATAAGGTATGGAAAAAATTTTTAGTAGATATGAGACCTCCAATTTTTGCATTTCTGTATTATTTGAAGGCTTTAGACCTTGAAATTTCTATTATGATACAAACCTTAGGAGGTGAAACATGCCTCAATCATATAATATTACTATTAGAGATGAAAAGAGCCTCATAGAAGCTATTAAATTGCCTCCTGTGCTTTTAAAACCATTTTTTCCTCATGCAAACATCCTGTCTCAAGGTCTTGCTTATAGAAATATGCATATTTGTTTTGATCCACCCATCCTCCTTGCTAATTTAACAAATCATGAGGAGATGAGTGCAATAAAAGAACTTATAATTAAAACTTCATCCATGAGCTCAATGAGCTAAGAAATTAGGGCATGTATCAAGCAAATCCAAATTTCTTGCCTTAAATCTCTTATGGACAACAATATGAAGGTAATCAATTTGTGAAAGAGATCCTCCCTCAGGCATAGAAGAGACCCAATCATTTTGAGAATTGTACTTTGCATGCCATTGTGGCTACAAATCAACCAATATAAGTCACAGATCAGGTACTCACTTTTAGGTTAAAGAAAAGTGCAATCCACATACAAGAAAAGAGGTATCTCCTATCTATTCAATGTGTCCTTTTGATTCTAAACATTAGACACGTGTGGTAAAGTGTGATGAAGAAGATTTAAATAGTGATGATGACTTAACTCTTCTAGAAACTGAAAAATACTTGAGAAGTTGTTCTGAACATGAAAAGTACTAGGTGAAAAATGATGGCACATCTGTACCTCATCTTGAGGAAGAAGTTGTAAAGGAAAGTTCTACAAAATCTACAAAGGGTGGCAGTTTTTATATTTGTCATGAGTTTTCACATCTTGCAAGGGATAATACAGAAATTATTGAGCATGAGAAAGAGCAAAATGAGGATTTATTCTCAATGATTCAATAAGGATATCAAATTCTTGATGCAGGAGATGCCATCATTGAGCAAGTGAATGGCTCATTCACAATGCCTATTGTAATGGATCATGAAGATGATGTTAATGTGGAGGTAGATGCAAGGGTTGATCTATTTTCTATTTTTGAAAATTGCTATTCTTTTTTTCTTGATGAGGATCCACCAAGGCATGTAAAGGTTCATGGTAATGAGGCCTCAAGAGAGATTTGTAATAATGAAAGGTTACATAAAAAATTGCATAATACTCCATTCTTCTTGCAAGAAGAAATTCTAATCAGATTTAAATTAGTTATGGGAAGCTCCATCATATTAAAACCTGATTTTGATGCTATCTTGGATCATGATCCTGTATAAGAATATGCAAAAGAGATCACCGATAAAGCCCTATTAACAAATTGTTTCACATACAAGAAAGAACATGAGCTCCAATGCTTAATTTTCCTTTCGCACCCTCGGCTGGATGGAGACCAACATGCAGATTAGCTTGATTGGTGTTTTGATGCTAAAGGTGAGTCTCTAGAATCTAGGAAGGCAAAAAGGTACAAGTTCATGTTATTTTTCTTCATGCATTTCATTTGGTCAATTCTGGATTCAATGTGGATTCAATGGAGTAGAATCATTAGATACGACAGTTACTTTGTTGTCCCTATGAATGGGCATGTTCCTGTCAAGTTTTCTTTGAGGATAGTTTAGTCCAAAATAATTTGCAGCTACAAAATTTATTTTAGTTACGGTTTGTTTTCTTTCAATAAGTCTCAGCTGCAATTTAGGATTCAAAGGTTTCAATGGTTAATCAGTTGTGGCATCAGTGGCGGAATGTGTTTGGTATAGCAGTGGTTTGAATTCAGATAAATTATATGCTTGACAATTTGTATTAACAGTTTTGTGTTCAAAGGGTTGCTTCCAAGTGTTTTGACTCTATGCCCAATGAAATACACACCATTTCTTCTAGAGTTCATAGTGTGCAAACACACTTTCCCAGCTAGTCGCCAAGAATTATTGTGCATTTTATGCACGCCATTTTGAAATTTTTGATGCATGCGAGATTAGCAACGATTCTAGCTCTTTCAAGGGATTCATGTTTCTATTATTATCCAGGGAATAATTCAGCATGATAGGATACAGATTCTCTTGCTTCAAAATGAGTCTCAGCCAATAGAATTCAAGGCACACTCAGCCATATTTTATACAAGTCACCACCTTCTAAACAATGGTGTGGCTTAATAGTAGAGGTTCTCTGCCTTATATAAGGAAGCGTGGATCCCAAACTCTTGTGCTGGCAGACATATATGAGGCACCATTCAGAACAAGGCATTGCTATAGAAAGAGAGTTCAGTTTCTTGTATAAGTCATGGCTTAAAGAAAGCATCTAGTGCAATCACATATCACGGCTCAACTCCAAGCATTATACATGTATCGACCTATTGCAAACAAGGTGCGGTATCATGAATAGGGGCATCCTCACCCATATACTACGCAAGCCAATCCATGAAGGCGCATACATAGTGTAATGGTGCTGCCAGAAGTGAAGGCACACAGGAACCAAAGGCACGCAACTTTCATACTATGACCCAATGTTCAAAGGGAGATGTTCCTTGAAATAAAACTCATAGCCATAGTCTAAATGAGGTTCAACCTTATGTATAGGCACTCAAGTCAATTTAAATCAAACGCAGTCTATGAGAAGTGCTCAGCATATATGAGGCTGTCTTTAAATATGGGACAAGCCTTAGAGAGCTAGGCCTCAACATTATAAGTGGAGACTCAACTCATTACAAGGCTTTATCAAAGCAAGTGCGACCTCCAAGTCAAGAAACACAGCAAGCAGATGCGGTAGCTCATACATTCAATGAACAAAGACGCTGTCAAGTAACAAGGATCAACCATTCAAATATGGTGCAGCCATAAAAGACATTGCCTCTAACTTCAAAGGTACACAATCCCAACATAATAAAGTCATAGGCCATTATACATAGTGCATAAAGATTTAGTGATGCAGCCAGCGTAGGTTTTCAAATCTATAAGTTCAGATCAATGTAGAATAATGGCGTCATGTAAAAACGAGACATTGTTCTTGTGGAATCAAAGCACTGTCTAAATTTATAAGGCACAACCTTTACATAAATAGGATCAGCCTCATATGTTGTGGCTTCTCAATGGGCATACAAGGTATAGAGTAAGGACAACCATATACATGAAGCTGCCTTTTGAAATAATTGTGAGGAATGATGAACAACTAGGCATGACCTTTCTAAATGTTACCCAACTTGCATACGTTAGCATTATAAGGCACAATCAGGAGTCTCAACACATCAGGCATGAAAGATGCATTACACTGAATGAAACCTCAGCCATCATTGATAAGATTAAATCTAATGACTCGCACATCAGCAAAAGGAATGAACAGTTGCCATCAATCAAAAACAAATCTATGGCTCACGCATCCCAGAGAAAAATAGAAAATGGAGCAGAATCAAACACGTGTTACAACCACACTCAAGCAAAGAATGGTAGAGAAATTTTGCTCAAGAATGAGTGTCAGTTTTCCATGTGGCGGAAGCGAAAGGCAGTTAAATATTTTCTTTTTGGATTTAATAAAATATTTCATAAAGTAGAGTCACGTGAGTCTTGGTTAATGAGATGAGTCATTATTTTAATAAGTTTTAATAATGATGGGCCCTCCAAATTAAAGATGGGCTTTATTTAAATATGAAGCGTCTCATTTAAGCATAAAGGCTACGGGGAATTAATATAAGATTTAAAGAAATATGAAGAATCTTTATTAATAAGAGTCTATCAAGTGGGAGCCTCCCTCAATCTAAGTAAAGCTAAAGGCCTTGTTAAATAAAGACTCATGTAGCTAAGACTCATGGGATTAAAGCCTCTTTTAAAAAAAAAAATGCAAACTCTAAAGGTAAATAAGGCCATGCTTTATTTCTACAACAAGTAAATGGGTGGGAATTTTATTTCCAAGAGGTAGATAGGAAGCTACAACATGGGGTTTGGATAAAAAGATGCAATTAATTAGAGTCTCAATTATCAGATCCAAAATAAGTGTGATTTATAGTTAGATATATTTTGGGCAGCTTTGAATGATCTTCAAAGGAGTCTTTGGCTTTAAATAGCAAGAATCATCAGTAGAGAAAGAGAGTTTGAATGATCAAAGAGTTTAGCAGTCAGAATAGAGACATTTTTTGCCTTAGCAGGTGCCTCTCATGAAGGATTTGAATATTGTGTTTTGTGTAAGTTTTTGCCTTTGTATTTTGTTCTCCATCAAACAATGAAGAGAGAGTGGTGTTTTGTGCATTTTGCAATGTGTTTCTTATTCTTTCTTCTTGCTTTCTATTCTAAGCCTTTGGGTTAATCTGATATGTATGCTGGAAGAATTGATCATATTGTATGCTCTTTAAGTTTACCAGTAAGCTCTATTAGATTGAATCACTGTGCTATTGGGTTAGGTAATGATTCTGGTGTATCGCCATAGCAGTAGTTTTGAGCATTTATTTACAATCTTGTTTCTTTCTTCGCTTTACATGAAAACCCATAAGAAGAACCAGCTTCTTTAAAATCTAGAGGTTACTCTAAGAAACAAGTCCCACATTCTTAGTATTTCCCATTGTTGGTGGTTATTTGTAAATTTAACCATGGACAATGCCCAACTTTGCTTAGTCAAATTTTTTGGTGAACCTTATTACTCTAGTTCTAGTATACTTCTATTGATATCAACCCATAAATGAATCCAATAGACAATTCTTTGCAATGAAAACTTAATATTGTGAATTGTCATTATTATTAAGGTCTTGAGTTATTATTGTTTGATTCACCCTTTGGATGTGAAACTCATTTATTTAAGCAACCTAGCTAAATCTATTATATCTTGTATAAGTAACACAACATTGTTATAGACTTTTGTAATTATTGTCTTGATAAATGTTTTATAGTTGAATTATGAGTTCCATGTGACACCCCTAGAAAAAACTGTTGTGGTGGTTATATAAGTAATTGAGTAAGATTGTATTATGTCAAGTATATGGATGCTAATACTAAATATACTCAAGGTGTACATATTTTAATAATATGAAAATCAATGATAAAGTGATGATTAGTATTTGTGACAATTAATTGATTAAAATGTATGAATTTGATTTGAGAACATTTTTATATTGAAGTCAATTTAAACATGATTAGTGATTTTAAAATAGAACCAAATATACATGTGCACAATGTTATGAGTGAATTGTATATGAATTTTAGATAAATTGATATAGTGGTTACATATTATAATGAGACCACATATCATTATAACATGATTAAGTGGGATCTAAATTTAATTTTTTAAAATTATCAAGTTTTGGTTAAATGTGAATATTATTTTTTTACTGCAATTGTTAGATACTATGAAATTTTACTGTGTTAATTGGTATGATCTATGACCATATTAATTTATGAGGTTCATGATGCATGGGTTGAGATTAGATTGAGTTTCAAGGTATGTGGATTTAAATTAGATCATTAATAGGTAAATTGGATAGTTGTAATTTTGTTGCATATGATATATGCATATGCCATGAATGAACTGATATTTGCAATAAGTATGCAGGTGTAACCAATCATCAATTAGAGAATAGCAGAAGCATTTACAACCTATTGCTGCCCAAGTAATATTTTTAAACCTTGTTATCCTTAGGTGCTTGATTTTTACTTATTTTAAATTTTATTTTAATCCGAAGTTCTAGTTCAATATAGAGTCCTTAGGTGTACTTTGTATATTAAAATGTGTGGATTGAAGTGTAAACTTATATTGAATATTTTAGGTCATTTTATTTAAGCTTAAAAACTAAAATTTAGTGTTGTAATGTAAATTTTATGACCCCAACCAAAGTACCTATGGGGAGGATACTTGGAGAAGCATATGCAGAGTGTTTTGCAACATTGAAAATGATTATAACTCTTGAAAAAAGTTCTCATGTATGAAGGCATAAATGATTTTTTCAAGACATTAAGTCAACATGTGATATTCAAAAAGTGTAGGATTACAAAATGAACCTTAAATTTTTAGAAGAAGATTCATATTAACTCACGTGGGTGGTTACATATTTGGAAGGAGAACCATATGAAGTCACATTAGAAGTCACATCTATTTGAAACCCATGTGAATTCAAATGAGGAGTC
The DNA here is from genome assembly GCA_027924645.1 of Cunninghamia lanceolata. Classification (NCBI taxonomy): domain Eukaryota; kingdom Viridiplantae; phylum Streptophyta; class Pinopsida; order Cupressales; family Cupressaceae; genus Cunninghamia; species Cunninghamia lanceolata. The sequence continues at coordinate 4,916,753 of BSBN01000334.1, read as the reverse complement.
ATGTCCACTTGGGTACATGATATGAGAAAGGTAGATGTAGGATTGGAGAGGTGCCATGTGCCCTCATTCTGTTAGATGGAAATGAGTGATATGTCACTCTCATATTAACTCTTATTTTTGGAATTTTAATGGGTATTCTTATATGATAGAAAATCTTCTTAAGAGAGAAATTTTGGAGAGATTGACGAAAGCCGATGGTTTTGGAGGAAAATCTTGAATGGATAACTTCATCAAAAATTACAGACAAAGATCTTGGACAAGAAAAGAGAGTCTTTAGTCCAAAAGTTTTATTAGTAAAGATAAGTCATCTTCAACATTGTTGTTATTTTCTTGAAAAATGCTTCTATTGTGAATGGTCCTATTAAAGTGTGTGTATTGTGTATGAGGAAATTGTGGAAGTGGTGTCTATTTTGCAATTTTGTGCAGGTTGTGTTTTCTCTTTCTTAAAGTGTGTGTTGACGTGTATGAGTGCCTTCATCAAGATTATGAGATGAGAAGGAGATTTTTCTTCCATGTTATACTTGTATAAGTTTAAACCCCTATTATCATTGTTCATCTTAATGTTGTGCTTGTATTGTTTTGTGTAAATTGGGTCATTGATAGTTCTCCTAGCAAAGGGGATGGGTAGGGCCTTATAAGAATTAACTATGTCATGTTGATTGGGTGGATAGATTTCCTCTCCCTATTGGAATTGGTCTCAAATTTATTTGGCCTCAAAGATCATTGATCATGAAGACTTGGGTTGTGAAAGACGTTGTGCTTCTTGAAAATACATGTAATATGCATATATATTTGTGAAAATTTTAAATTGTATTCCAACTATGGTGTGAGTGAGACAATCCTCCATTTAGCTATGATTTGAATAAATAAGATTGCTTACTTTCATTCTTTAATATTATTATGAGTTTCTCATTAATATAATCATTTATAAGTAGAGAAATCTTCCATTTAAAAATCTAAATTTTTATATATATTTTTTAGTGTGATATAATAAACATGTGCATGTTAAAAATATAGCTATGGAAATAGAAAAATAAAATTTTCTTATGAAGCATTTTCTATTCTATTTTTCATTCAAAAACATTTAAGTTTACAAATGTTAATATGTAGATTAAGTAAAAAAATATATACATGTATTTATTATTTAGAATGATTTCAAATAAATAAAGTAGTATAGCATAGAGATTTAAAATAGAATAAAATAAAAGTAAAGAATTGTAAGAAGTTTTATTTGAGAAAACATTTTTTTACACATTTTGTTAAATGGGTTTACATTTCTTATTTATGATTTTGTATTTTGAATACATGGTTATGAATGAATGATAGCATCTGCTAAGAAAATCTCATTATTATTTAAGAATTATAAATTTACATATATAAAGTGTAAAATGAAATGATATCAATAAAATAAACATATGCATATCTCTTTGGGACACAATATGGTGGTTAGTTTACACGGTTGTAATGGTCACAAAAGTTCAAACTTCTACTAGACCTTTGAGCTCGTAGGTCATGGGCTTTCACAAGACAAACATACTCACATGATGTGTACCTTCACTAGACTGGTAGGCTCACAAAATATGTACCTCCATTATGCCATAAATGGTGTCTATACATTCTAATTAGACTAAAAACCTGAGTTTACCAAAGACATTTGTAAGGAGTGGTAAGTGGCTCATTAAGTCACTGCCATAAGAATCATGACCCATCTTTAACATCCAAAAAAAATTCATTCCCCTTCATACTTTCATTAATGTCCATACTTTATTTCAAGCAACGTTTGAGCACATCCAGAAAGTTATGGGCTAATTGTGGAGACCGTGTTTACAGTGACCAATCTCTTTGGCTCAAGGTTTTTGTGAATGAATAAATTTAAATGATATATTTCACCTGATAAAAAAAATAATAATAAGTGTTCTATTGCATGCTCTCTCTCCTATTTGTCGTTGGTCTGAGGCTTTAATTTGGGTTGCTAAAATTACACACATAATCGCCAATGTCATTTCCATTCCCTAGCTGCAACAAATAAGTGATTAGTTTTCTTACAAAGAACAAATAAGAAGGAAAACAACAAATTATAAACAAAAAGAGCTTCTTTTATTATGATTTACTTTGGCTTTTTTAGTGTTCTTTCTTTCTTTTTATGTTGTAAAAATGACGTATAGAGATACATTTTATAATTTATGTTTTGAAAATAATAATCATAAAAATAAATTATTTTCCTTACATAAGAGATATTTTATTTTAATTTAGGAATTTTTTTCTTTTAGTGTATCAATATAACTTTTAATTTTTAATGTAAGAATTAGTTTAATATATGAAATTGTTTATTTCATATTAATTTTTAATTTTTTTATTTCTTTATAGAGTTATTTTATCTGTGTATCAAAAATTTAATTTGATTGTAAAAGAAGTAGAGATTATTTTTGAGATGTCTATTATTTTTTATTGGATATTTCATTAAAGAAAAATAGGCCCCTTGAGAATGATATATCTCATAGCCTTTTACATAGATTTTTCAAAAGATAGGTATGTTAGTTTTACGTTAAAACTATTTAAAAACTATTTTTATTTATTTACATTATTGTTTTGAATAGTTATGTATACATGAGTAAGTAATATTTTTAAATTTTATTTATTTTAATTTTTTCTTAATAACTATTTTGTTTCACACATTATTTACTTTATATTTTATTGAAAAACTATTTTATTTTTCAATAATAATACAATAAATCAAAAAACATATGCTCAAGTTTTAAAAATATAAATGAAAATGAAAGGTTTGATTTTTACTTCATGAATTATATTTATATTTTATTTTTCTCCAATTAATTATTTTTAGAGTTATCTTATTTTATTTTATTTATCTCAGAGTTACTTTATAATTAGCTTATTTACTTAATAGTTATTTCATTTTATTTTATTTTATTTACTTAACAACTATTTTATAGTTGTTTTTAAAATTATTTTTGGGTTCTTTAATAGTTTTTGTTAACATGCTCATGTCATTACACTTAATATTGTTGTAATTACCATTCATTAGTTTTAATTTTTTTAGTTTTATTATTGCTTTGAATATACTTATAATATTTTTTAATAAATTTATTTATTTTTAGTTTGTGTGTGTGTCTTTATTTTTATGTGCATAGTTATGACATGATGTTACGTTCTTTACTACCACTATAGAATGTTCTTAACATAATAACTTGAATGTAATATGTTTAGATTAAAAATAATCAAGTTTAAAAAAATAGGTACTATAATCTAATTATGAATTGGTATTGAAACTTAAATTTACTAAATAAATTATTTATAGGTTATACCGTAAATGAATTAGATTTTGTTACAAATTGATAAAAATGGGTATAAATTTTAATTTTTTTAAAGATTAATATGTTTGTCTTAGTGATATGATACTAAATTTTGTTGTGGTGATATAGGTACGGATGTTACTTAAATAAGTGCCACACTTTGGAAAATATACAAAGGTCTTAAATTCTTTCATATGAATAACATAATTACCTTCATATTATTTTTGATGTTCATAGACATGATTCATAGAGGGATACAAAGGTCTATTTATTAAGTCCATAATTTTGTATAGTTACAAATGAGACAACTATCATTTGAAACTACAATACCACTAAAAAAAACTAAAACAAGAACTTGCACAACTAACTTCATTAACTCACAAATGCACTATGAGCTATATGATATAGGTATCAATAAATAATGATGAAGTTCATTGTCTTACAAGTGAATTGAATGAGATTCTTAATTATCCTCGTAGTCTAAGACATTGATGTTATCATTTATATAAAATATTTAAAAATATATTTTTAATTCACCACCTAACTTAAAACTTTATATTAATTTAGATTGTAATTTACTACCATAATTAAAAAGTTATATTACATTAGGTTTTAATTCACCCACTCAAATTAAAATCTAGGTTAACTTCACCAAATTAATTAAAAATTTATAGGTAATTCAAGCTTTATTCACCACCTCAATCAAAAAATTATACCAAACTTAGGCTTAATTCACCACCTCAATAAAAAAATTATCAAAATTTTAGCATTTATTTACCAGCTCAATTAAAAACTATCATAACTTTAGCCTTCTTTGGCCACGTAAATTAAAAAATTATCAAAACATTAACCTTCTTTCATCACCTCAATTAATATTTTATGGAAAATGTATGTCTTGGTTCACCAATTTTATTAAAAACAAAACTAATTTTTTGCTTCCAAATGCCACACAAAATAGTTTTAAAATTTTGTTTTAAGATAAAATAGCCATCCAATGTATAGCTTTAGTTCAATTTTTAAAAAACTTTCCCAAGATGACTATATCTCTACATATGGGATTTCCCTGGAAATAGAATTTTACAAGGACCAATACTTAAAGTTTATCCTGTGAACCTCTTTAAATACTTCTTTAGAGAGTGTATGCTTATTACATGTAGATGTTGACTTGTCTCTCTTTTCCCAATATTCTTAGTCCTTGCTCACATTAAATGGTTTCTTTTCAAGACCATTCACAATATCATAAGCAATTTTAGAAATGTTTCCAATCTCACAACCCAATCATAATATTTTGTAGATTTTAGATTTTATACAAGTGTTTCACACAAATCTTTAGATTGTATAGGTGTATGTTTATCATCTATAACTAAGCCATTAACAAATAGTTGGTAAGAACTAAGAAGAATTATTTGCACAAAATTCTTATATTAATAGTTTTACCAATTGCAAAAAGTTCATTTTTTATTTCCTTTAATGTTGTCACTGAGGTACTACTTCTACCATATTCACAAGCTCCTTATATTCTAATTCTATTGGAGGATTAAGAATCCAAACATCACCTAGAAGTTTTTTAATGTATTTTTTAGTGTCTTGTTCACTTCTATTCTATTTTCTTTATGTTGAACCTCTTTAAATACTTCTTTAGAGAGTGTAAGCTTAATCCATACAAATTCTTTTCTCCTTTTCCCGTTTTCTGAAATGTTTCTTGCATTAAATAATTTCTGTTCAATACCACTCCCAATATCATTAAAAAAAATTAATGTTAGAAATGTTTTCAATCTAGGAACCCAATTATAATATTTTTAGATTTTAGACTTTATACAAGTCTTTCACACAATTCTTTAGATTTTATAGTTTTATTTTAATCAATAGTGTTTAAGCCTATAACAAATAGTCAATATGAACTAAGAAGACAGATGAATTATTGACACAGAATCTTTATCATTAATAGTTTTACCAAATACAAGAACAATACTTTTTTTTTCCTTTAATTTTGTCAAATGGAGTATGACTTTTATCAAATTTACAAGTTACTAAGTTCATGGAAATGAGGGAAAAATTAGTGGCCAGCCTTAAAATTTTCAGCATAACACATCTCTCTCACATTCATGTTATGAAAAACATAGCACATCTATGTTTTAATTTGTACATATTTATAATACTTTGGATTCAAAAAATTTATGAGCCTACCCATTTAAGCTTGTATTTCAAAGCCTAAGAGTTGGACATGTCTTGTGGCTCCTAAATTCATGTTTTTAACATAGAACAACTCAAATTCAAACTTCAACCTCATTAATTTTACATGTTTTACAATATTTTTTTACAAAACCACCACCAATTTTAACATTTAACATAGAACAATGCTACTTCTTAGTTTTCTAGCGATACAATTTTTTAATATTTTAAATAAGCTAAGGTATTTATTTTTATTTTCTTTGAAGATTGTTTTTATACTCCTCCAGTGCATATGTATTGATTTTTTTAATAAATTTTGACCTACTTATCTTCATTTGAATATATATATATATATATATATATATATATATATATATATATATATATATATAATGGGGAGTATCCAATCAGATGTGAATTCTTATGAAATATGTGAAAGGAAAGTAGAAGAGGTCTTTCAAACCAACCACCCATCCATCCTTGCAATTGACATTACAGAGGAGAGCATGGAAGATGTGGGAATGTTTCTCAATACAGCCATCCTCTATCGCTTCATCGGCCCTAAGATGCGAAGGGGTAAAATTAGAGCTTGGGTAGAAGAGAATTAGAAGCTATAATGGGTGCTAAAATTTCTTCCAAAAGGGTTTTTCTATGTTGTTTTCCTTTCGGAGACAAACAGGGATAAAATCCTGAGCGGAAGGCTTTGGAAGATGGAAGAAGTGCCTCATTACATTCGGAAATAGACTGTGAATTTTGAGCCCACAAGTTATGAGCCGTATGACAAACCCAAATGGATTCAATTATACAATCTACCATTGGAATTTTGGTCAAAAGATTGGGTGGATAAAATAGGGTGATTGCTAGGAATCCTAATGAACATAGACACATAATTGTTAGAAAAGGATTCATACTTGCATGCATGATTACAAGTAGTAGTGATCAAAAGGATTTCACCGAAGCTTATCTTCTTCTCCTCGCATCACAAATGTGTTCAAACTTTGGAGATTAAGGAGCCTCGATCTTTTTGTCTAAATTGCAGAAGCAGGAATCACACATTAAATCGCCATCCAAAACAACTCAAGGAGATGCATGCCAGGACAATTAGGCCAAATGGTATGGAGGATAAGTTGTTGGATGACAACTAGACTGATAACATGGTTGTAACAGAATTAGAGGTTGATTCTATAGTACCAGGGAAACATAAAACTGACCAAAGGGAACTTATCATTAGCTAAGGCAATGCCTCAACCAATAAGAATGGGAACAAGTAGAGAAAAGCAAGTGTTTCCAAGGGGGATGATGTGATGGTAACACAACCCAGCATCCTCCCCCCGCAGAGCCGTCAAACTCACAAGGTGGTGACTAGCCAGGATCAGAAGCCACATGGAGAAAAGAATCCAACAGAAGCAAGGTCAGTGAAAGATAATAACAGAACCACCGTTCCTAAATGTACTTCTCCTTCAGAGACTAAAATCGTAAAAGGACCTGCAATAAGAGATTGTTTTAGGAGTGCCAAGGGTGGAGCACTTACCTCCTTGGGGAAGTAAGCAAGAAACCTCAAGGGTGATCCACCCATCACAAGTGGCATTGGATTGAAACTTTAAAAGATCTTGGGTTGAATAGGTACTATTGTGATAAATAATTTCTAAATTGGTTCCTACTCGATGTTTGAGGGAAGTGGGCTTATCAAATGGAAAGTAGTACTTGTCTTGAGCAAGATATAGTGACCGCAAATCTGCGCACACTTATGAAATAGGCTTACTGATGACATCACGCACGTGTGGCAAGCGATGAGTAACTGGAGACCTAACATAATGAAGGTAAGGGAATTTAACCATATTATCATTTTAGACTTTATTCAAAATAGATTTGATGGATGGAAAATGTCTGATGCAACAATGTTAATACAGGTCACCGCCATACTCATGGTCTGGTGCAATGGCACCAATTTCCTTATCCGAATTGGGATTTTGATAGTAGGAGAGTCAAATCTTAGGACAACCAAAAACAAGCAATAATTATCTAAGGACCCTTGCTTGCATATTCATGTAGCCAAGGAGTACTATTCTCTGCAACTTACTAATTCACACAGTCCAAACATGATTGGCCAGGTTGGAATGATTGAGGTCTATGTTAGTGAAAGAGTCATATATTCAACATGAAGACAAATTTTTTCACCAATCTTCGGTTATTTTCAGCTCCAACCAAGAACTGCAGTGATGGTGTTTGCGAAGATTGAAGGATACAACTTCCCATGCAACACCAACAATGTGCTCCAGAAAATGCGTACGGTGTTCCTGGTCTAAAATGATGACATTCTCCAAGTGCTCTGGTAGGTTATTAGTCTACAGGTACCTCTAGATCATGATCACATCCTTCTTGGCCATTTCATTAGCCAATTTATAGTGGCACAAGGGCATAAGGGATTGACTAAGATTGCGCTAAGGAAACTAGTGGCTCCTCATCTCCAAACAATTGCAGTCAAGGCAACTTCCTTCTTCAACAAGCAAATTAGGGAAGGTAGCTGGGGTTGCATCTTTGACATTGTTGCAGCCTTGCAAAACAAGGACAAATCAATTACCCTCTCCAAGGAAGTGGTATTAAGAAATAACATGAAAACTTTCTTATTTTGTGTAAGAAACATGGTTCCCCCTCTCTCTGGAACAAATGGGTAGAATTAATGAGTTCAACACTAGGGTGAGATTCATTCTTCACCAACTTCCCAAGTAATAAATGGGAATGTTATCTTTTTTTGGTAATAGGTTGATAGGAGTTGGCCTTTAATCTATTAAAATAAGAAAAATCAGATTTGTCTGTTGTCTGTTGGGAATGTTTCCCAACATTTTCTGCATTACTATTTCTAGTTGAGAAAGTTTCCCAACATGGCTATTAGAAACTTTTCAGTAGTTACTGTTTTATGTATATATTTCAGTTTTCTCCAAATAAAAGTTCAGAAGACAATTTGCTGCAAATTTGTGTGCAAGCATATCAATTTTCTTCTCTGCCTCTCTGTTTTATAGTTATATATTTTTCTCTGGTTTATTTACTGTGTACTGGCATTTGTTTTTAGTTTATTCTTTTCTAACATATGGTATCAGAGCAGGTTCAAAATGACAACAAATGTTAACAGTACACAGCTGCAAATTACTAAATTTAATGGGAAAAATTATGATTTTTAGAGTTTTCAGATGAAGATTTTGTTCAGGTCATAGGAGCTATGGGATCTTGTGTAGAATGGGTATTCAAAACTAGCAGATGCAGTAGCATTAGCAGCCCTCACACAAAATGAAAGGGATTTACTGCGGGATAATAAAAAAAAAGGTCAGAACGCATTATTGTTTATAGTGCAAGGTCTTGATGAAACTCTCCTTCCAAGAGTTACAACCATTTTGAAGGCCAAAGAAGTGTGGGATCTCCTTGCACAATCATTTCAATGTATATAAAAAGTAAGAACAGTTCACCTTCAAATGCTTAGAAAAGATTTTGAAATTTTACAAATGTTAGATTCAGAAAGTTTAGGAGATTTATTTACTCATACAATGGGTATAGTTAATCAGATGAAATTAAATGGTGAGGTTGTGACTAATCAAAAAATTGTTGAAATTTTTTCAAGAAGTTTACCTGCAAAATATGATCCTATAGTTATAGCTATTGAAGAATCAAAAGATCTAACATCTTTATCTGTAGATGAGCTTATGGGTTCATTGTACACAAAAGAGCATAGAATAAATAAATCAACAAAGGAGCCACTTGAGAAAGCTTTAAAGAGCAAGGTATCCTTGAAAGAAAAAGAAATAGTACCAGAATCATCTTTAGCACAAAGAGGAAGAGGTAGAAATTCAAGAGGAAGAGGAGGATGTTTTCAACAAAGAGGCAGAGGTCAAAGAGGCAATAGAAGTGATGAAGAAAATTGTAGTTTCACTCAAGCAAGAGGTAGAGGTAGAGCAAATTTTCAGCAGAGAGGTAGAGGTTTTCAGAGGTATGATAAATCATCTATTCAATGTTATTACTATCAAAAGTATGGACATTTTGCAGTTGAATGTAGGAAAAAGATTGCAGATGAAAGTAAACAAGAAGCCTAATATGCAAATGAAGGTGAAGGGTAGGAAGGATATGTCTTGCTAACATGTAGCACAAAGGAGGAAGTAAATGATGACAAATGGTATGTTAATAGTGGGTGCAGTAATCATATGACAGGACACAAAGAGATATTTTAGAATTTGGATGAGTCCATCAAATATGAAGTCAAGATGGGAAATAATACAATTGTACCAGTCATGGGGAAAGGGAGGATATTAATCAGAACAAGACAAGGTGAGAAAAAATATATTGGTGATGTATTTTATGTACCAGGTTTAAAGCATAATTTATTAAGTGTAGGTCAACTTGTGCAAAAAGGCCACACTGTCAAATTTGAAAATGGTTCATGCATTATTGTCAATATTAAAAATAAGATGATAACCAAAATACCCATGACTGCTAATAAGATGTTTTCTCTTAGTATCAGAAACAATATGCATTTAAGTTTCAGTGCTCTTGTAAAAGACACATAGTGGTTATGGCATCTTAGGTTTGGTCATTTGAATTTTGGTGGACTAAATCTTTTGCATAAAAAGAACATGGTAATAGTTTTACCATTTATCCAAAGACTAGATGAAGAATGTGAAGGTTGTATTGTTGGAAAGCATCATAGAGAACCCTTTCCATTAAGGGATTCTTGGAGAGCTTCACAGCCATTAGAGCTAGTTCACTCAGATCTATGTTGACCAATTGACATTGCTTCATTATCTGGTATGAGATATTTTTTGACATTTATTGATGACTATAGTAGGAAACTCTGGGTGTACCCTTTGAAAAATAAATCTGATACTTTCAAGAAATTCAAAAAATTTAAAGAATTAGTTGAGAAGCAAAATGGTTATTTTCTCAAAGTTTTAAGGACTGATATGGGTGGAGAGTATATTTCACATGATTTTCATAATTTTTGTATTGAAAAGGGTATAAAAAGGCAGCTAACAACAAGATATACACCTCAGTAAAATGGAGTAGCTGAGAGGAAAAATAGAACAATTTTAGATATGGTAAGGAGTATGCTTAATGTTAAGAATTTAACCAAAGTTTTTTGGGCAGAAGCAGTTTGTTGTGTAGGTTATAGTTTAAATAGATGTCCTATGAACTTAGTTTGGGGCATGACATCAGAAGAAGCATGGGGAGTATACAAACCCTGGGTAGATCATTTAAGAATTTTTGTTTGTATTTCTTATTCTCATGTTCCAGATGCACTTAGAAAGAAATTGGATGATAAGGCAGAATAATGTATCTTTGTTGGATACAGTGAAGAATCCAAGGCATACAGGTTGTACAATCTAGAGATAAAAAAGTTGGTGATAAGTAGAGATGCAAAGTTTCTTGAAGATTAGGAGTGGTGTTGGAAACTGGAAGAGAAATACCAGCAAGTTAACATTCAAGATAAAGCTATAAATCAACAACAAATTTTAGTTGTTAACACAAGAGCTAGTAGTAGCAGCATTTAATAGTCTACACTAAGAAGAGGTTCTTCTTCATCTCCACCAAGTCATAGACATGTTTCATCAAGTAGTTCTCCATTATCCACCTCAGAATCTCCAAAAATGTGGTAGAAAAGAAGGAGTTTGTGTGACATATATCAAGAAACAATAGAGGTAAGTGAAGATATTTGTCATTTTGTATTTTTTTGCTGATAGTGATCCTGTTACATTTGAAGAAGCTATAAATGATGATAAATGGATTAAAGCTATGAATGAAGAAATTACAGCCATAGAAAAAAATCAAACTTGGGAAATTGCAGATCTCCCTGAGCATAAGAAGCCAATTGGAGTAATGTGGGTGTATAAAACAAAGTACAATGAGCAAGGTAAAGTGAATAAATATAAGGCCAAGTTGGTAGTGAAGGGCTACAAACAAAAATTAGGTATTGATTATAATGAAGTTTTTGCACCTGTTGCTAGAATGATTACTATTCGCATGATTTTAGCTCTTTCAGCACAAAAGGGTTGGAAAGTCTTTCATATGGATGTAAAGTCAACATTCTTGAATGGTGTATTGGAGGAAGAAATTTATATTGAACAACCACCTGATTTTGAGATTAAAGGTCAAAAAGGTAAAATGCTCAAACTAAAGAAAGCTTTGTATGGTTTAAAGAAAGCACCTAGAGTTTGGTATGAAATGATTGAATCATATTTTTTGAAAAATATTTTTAAAAAATGCCCTTATGAACCCACCTTATTCATAAAACAAAATCAACAAAGAGATGTTATGATAGTTTGTATTTATGTTGATGATTTGCTTTATACTGGGAATAATGAAAACATGCTTAGAGAATTTTTAGTGGCAATGAAGAGTGAATTTGAGATGACTGATCTTGGTTTGTTGCACTATTATCTTAGTCTTGAAGTAACTCAAAATAGTGATGGGATTTTCATTTCACAAGAAAAATATGCAAATGATATTTTGAAAAGGTTCAAGATGGAAAATAGCAAACCAACAATTACACCTATTGCCATGGGTGTGAAGTTGACCAAAAATGATGAAAGAAAAAAGGTAGATTCTACTTTGTATAAAAGTTTGGTTGGAAGTTTAATGTACTTAACTGCAACAAGACCAAATATCATGTATGGAGTAAGCTTGATAAGTAGGTTCATGGAGGATCCATATGATACTCATCTACACGAAGGTAAAAGAATACTAAGGTATGTGAAAGGGACTACAAATCATGGAATTTTTTATTAAAAGAAGGGTGTTTTGAGGTTAACTGGTTATACAGATAGTGATTGGGTTAGAAATCAAGATGATAGGAAAAGTACTTCTGGGTATGCTTTTAATCTTGGGTTAGGTCTATTTTCATGGTCTTCAAAGAAACAACCCATTGTTGCATTGTCCTCAGCAGATGCAGAATATGTGGCAACCACTTTAGCAGGTTGTCAAGCAGTTTGGTTACGAAGGATGCTTGAAGCATTGATGCAGCCCCAAATGGAAGAAACAATTATATTTTGTGATAATCAATCAACCATTGCACTTTCTAAAAAGATAGTCTTTCATGGAAGAAGCAAGCACATAGACATCAAATTTCATTTCATCAAAGAGCTGGTTAAAAATAATGAAATCAAACTTTGTTATTATAGGTCCAAAGATCAGGTTGCTGACATTTTGACAAAACCTCTAAAAGAAGAAGATTTCAATGGACTAAAGAATCTTTTAGGGATGAGAAGCTGTCCCACAAATCAGATTTTAGGGAGGATGTTAAAATACAAAAAAATAGATTTGTCTATTGTCTGTTGGAAATGTTTCCTAACTTTTTATGCATTACTATTTCTAGTTGGGAAAGTTTCCCAACGTGGTTGTTAGAAACTTTTCAGTAGTTACTGTTTCATGCATATATTTCAGTTTTCTCCAAATAAAAGTTTAGAAAACATTTTGCTGCAATTGTGTGCAAGCATATCAATTTTCTTCTCTGCCTCTCTGTTTTATAGTTATATATTTTTTTTTGGTTTATTTGTTGTGTACTGGCATTTGTTTTTAGTTTATTCTTTTCTAACATAAGCAACATTTTGTGCCCTCATGGCTATTGTAGTGCTTGACGTCTTTGTATTTTCTCATGATGTTAATGAAGTTGAGTTGCTTCCTAGGAAGCAATTTACATATCAATATATATAGGTTAGTGATGTTAATGAATTGTGAGCTGCCTCATAGGATCTATAGGTTGATAAGATTTTCTATTGTCAGCTTATTCAAAAGAGGGAGATGGTGGTTTCTTCGAGTGTATTTGAACTAGAAAGTAACATTGTGGGAGGGCATCTTTTCACTAAGTTTAATGATCTCCTGAATTATGCTAGGAACAATCAGCAGTGATGTGTCATATAGCATGACACTGATGACACTGAAAGGGAAATTCTTCATAGTCTAATCTCTGGGTCAAGCTGCGCCTAACAATTTTAAATGTAGTGTCTGTTGCAAGTATGAGGTAAACCAGTGTTGTCATTGATGTCAACATACTCATATTGTTTTGACAAGAAGGATTCAATGAGCAGTGTGCTGAGGATATTGAGAAAATTAGCCTCAGTCAGAATAGTAAAGAACAGTGATGAGAAGAAGGCAAATGTACTGTATAGGATGTGAACCGGAGGATACGGATTAAAGGGTTTATATATATGAGTCTTGAGATGCTTCAGTTAAGATTTCTGAGGTCTGCATGAAGATCTGAAGGAGTTGTGGCTGTCGGTGTAGAACCAGTTCCGGCAAGTATTCAGAGGTGACAGAAGATCACAAAAAGGTCCGGTGAGGTCTGAAACTGTATAATCTTAATCTGCGGATTGGAAGGAGTCTTTGGGATGTCCTTGTGATGTGCCATCTTGAGTTGTGTATGATTTGGAGGTCCAGAAGTACCTCTTGCATTCTGACAGTGGTGACAGACAGTGTTCTTGAAATTCCAGATAAGGAGGATAAGAGATTTTAGTAAGTAAAAGAAATGCGGACGTACCTGGTCATTTAGGCAGGCTTGTGAAGGTTCTTGGATCATGTTGAGGTTGTGTTGTTGGTCCACATTGACAGTAGAGCCCGGAATTGAAGATATTCTTCCGGATGAAGTTCTTGCTCTGTTTAGCTGACCGGATGAGTTGTTCATCCTGCGAATGTTCTTATGGTGGCCGACCGGATGTGTTATTCATCTTGTAGATATTCTTATGGTTGATTGCCGACTTAGATGATTGTTCCTAAGTCGATGTCTTGTATAAATAAAGGTTTGTGAGTTCATTTTGGTGTGTGACTTGTGTGAAAAAAAGTGGAGTAGCGAAGAGAAGTGCAGAAGGCAGAGCAGATATTTCTGGGCTTAAATGGAACTGATCCAGACATGGTAAAGATGTCATTCTCCAGTTCAAGACTGTGATTCTTATCACTTTGTAGACAGTGTGTCTCCTTGTAGGCAGTGGGCCTCTTTGTGAGCAGTGTGCTCGGGCAGTGAGCCCTAATTGGCAAGTACCATTTTGTAATTCCTTATTCTTCTAATAGAGAATAATCTTTGGGTTAATCACCCCATGGTTTTCTCCCTTAACCGGGTTTCCATGTCAAAATACTGTGTCATGTGTTTCTCATTTCATGATAATGTTTGTTTGTTTGATTCAATACTGCTTTGATTGATAAGAAGTTTCAAAAGAAGAAATAATTAGGATAACTGATTCACCCCCCCCTCTTAGTTATCAACAGTGTCTACCATAAGCACCTTTGAAGTATTAAGATAAACAAGAATGTGTGAGAATGTAGTATGAGTAAAATCTAAAGTATCATGGCCAATTGCTAGGAAATTGCCAAGAAAGTTACCTATAGCCTCAAAGCATGCATTAAACCAGAATTGGGGTAGGAAGTTTGGAAGGTGAATCCACACTGGTTTAACCTTGAAAGTCTTGGTGGATGGATTAAAACCTAGATGCCACAATTTGAGCATGAGTACATTATGGCCTCAAATATAATGATTTCCATAGAGAATAGCATCTCTATCCTTAACACAATAAAAAATAATATTTAAATGTTACCTTTCAAAAATGGCCACTAGGCATCGGTCATCCATTGGTGTAGGTCTGGCAGAGCAGGCTATAATTTAGTGAAACTACCAATTAACCCATGAGTCGTGAATAATTCTTCACTTTTTAGGACTTCCTTTCTTATTCCCTCATTGAAGACTAAGACAAGAGATTTAATTGTGCAGCTAGTGGCTTCAAATTTCCCTTTCAGCCAGAACTCAAAAACATCTGAGGCGGATTGTTTAATGCCTGGGAATCATAGATTTTATTCATATCCATGCCTAGAAGTAGCATGCCCTAGAGCTAAAACCCTATCGTATGTTGTCTTATCCTGCATATAATATTTGAAGTGCGAATTAAGAGTAAGATTCCCTAAATCTAAGAAAAGGCACAAATTTCTGTCCTTCAAAGCTGAGCACAACTTTTTTCCCATCATGTAGTCCCTGGCCTTGATCTTTTTTGAGGTTTGAGAAATCACGAGGAGGTTTTTCCATGCATAGATGAGAAAATTGATTCTCAAAAACCCTAATCATAGGAGAATCCAGGATAGTGGGAGGATTTAGTAGTGACCTCATAGCGATATTAGTTTATCTACCTATTATATAGAAGACCATAGATATATATATGATTCTTCTATGCTTCATTCTATATACATTAAAAAAAGAATTTATATTTCTAATTAGTTTTGTACAATTGATGTAACACATACACTCAATGATATAATTTTTAGAATGCATCCAGTTAAAAATTACAAAATAAACATATTGAATAAAAATATATAGAACTTGTAGTACTCACTCTTGGATATGTCTCAACAATTACATTTTTCAAAATACTTAATGTAGAAAAACATAGGAAAGTGCACACTAGAGAGTATGTTATATTTTAGCAATAAGAATAGGAACACTTTTACATGCACTTAGTACTTCACGCCCTTAATCATTTTTTTGAAAATAGTAGTTTAGAAACTAGATTTAGAGTAATACGATCCTTTTTCTTATCATATCTTCAAATTTTGAGTGTACACATCTTGAATTACTCATCCAAGTTCATATTTAGCTGATTTAAAAAAAGAAGTGGTCACTTTTAACCCACTTTCTATCCCCCTTTTCTATGCACTTACCCAATTTCATATTTCATAATTCTATAGGAAGATTAAGAATCCAAATATCACCTATATTTTCATATGTATCTTTTAGTATCTTCCATACTACCTCTCCACCATATTTATGATGAACCTCTTTAAATGTTTTTTTAAAGAGTGTAAACTTACTCTATCTACATGCTTTCTTGTCTCTCTTTTCCTAACTTTCTTGGTCTTTTCTTGCATTAAATGGTTTCTTTTCAACACCACTAACAATATCATCATAGTTTTAAATGTTAAAAATATTTATGTTTTTAATCCAATCAAAATATTTCTTAGATTTTAGATTTCTTACATGTCTTTCTTACAATTCTTCCTAAATAAGTATTTCACATAATTCTTTATATTTTATAGTTTTATGTTTATCAACTTTACCTATGCCTCTAACAAATGGTTAATAAGGATTAAGAAGAAATGAAAAATTATTGGAACAAAATCATTATCATTAATATTCTTATCAGTTACAGAAAGTTCATTTTTCTTTTCCTTTAATTTTATTTTTTATGAAGTATGACTTCTACCAAATTTATAAGTTTTATATTTTATTATTCTACGAGAAGACTAAGAATCCAGATATCACTGACAAGATCATGGAGAATCAACAAGAACAATTTTGCAAGTGAAAATGAATGATTTGTATTAACAAATAACAGGTATAAATAGTATAGGCTGCATACACAACTTTCCATGAAACAAGGATAGGCGGCGATATTCAAAGAAAGAGAATAACATAACTACCCTAGGAAATAGAGGCGATGTGTCGAGTATATTGACACCTATTACAAATGACTCACCAAGTTGAAAATCCCAAGTCACCTAACTATGATTGAGTTAGTTTTAACTCGTGGAGTTATACACCAACGCCCCCCCTTAAGCATAGCTTAGGTGAGTGTATGAATGATGAGTTTTGATAGTGCACCATTTTAGGTACTCATTTACAAATGTATCTCTCAGAAAATAGAGAAAGAAAGAAAACCCTGTGGGAAAAAAACTTTCCTCCAAAAAGAGAGAAAACAAAGAGAAAACTAAGTGAATGCTTAGATGGTCTCCCCAGAAGATTCCCCCCATAGAAGAGAAGATGATAGAAGGTCTATGAGTCCCCCCCATAATACATCTGCTACTACAGTGATGTTGAATAGTCGACAAAGGATGCAGATGTAGATCCAAGAACATCGAACAATGTTCCTTCCCTTGGGAAGAAATGAAACCACCTGAAGATGCAAGATATCTTCCCATGTGAGAAGATGTATGTATGATCTTGAATCATGTTGAAGCTGATCCAAGGATGATGGTACCCATGTTGATGCCTTTGAAGAGTACTCATGTGTCCCCATGTTGATGCTGAAGTATGCCATAATCAAACCAAGTGCATGTACAATAGATGAAAATGATGATGATCTGGAACCATGTGTAGGATGATGTAGAGCATGAATATCTAAAGTGGACAATGTTGATGTAGCTTCATCGAAACTATCATCGAAGAGAACACTGATGTCTTCAAAGTGTGCTTCCATGTTAGCAATGCAGGACTCTACAAATAGATAAGAGATGTCAAGTAGAAATGTGTCCCAACTAGCAATGCTAGGAAGACTAATTTCTTGTTGTGAAGAAGCACCAGAATCTTTCAAAGAAGTGACTCTGGAATCTATTGAAGCAACAGTAGGAGTGATGACTTTGGTTATGCCATTGGAACATTCTATTTATGTATCATGATTAGGGATGTGAGCTGTGATCAAAGTAGGATCATGTGGGAATGGAGAAACATTTGAGTCTCCATATGTCTCCCAAATTTTGATCCATAATGCATGTGGACAGTCAATATCCATGATGGCATACAAAGCATCTTCTAGAATATGTAAACTAATTAGTCCAAAAATATGATCACGATGATTAAACCACTTAGCCTTCTGAGATTGTTTACCAAGTTCAGGGACAAGTCCATACAAATGGGGTATGCGATTAATGAACCTGAGGTGTTTTAGGATGCCTTCACACTAGGACTTATAGTTTCCCTTGTTTAGGTTGATTACAGAATAGTGAGTTTCGTATCCCATGATTAGAACAAGTTAATTCGACTAGATAATAGAAATCAACACAATTAGGCAACCCAGATTAGTTAGATCCTTAATTGAACTTTGTGAAGTGGCACTTTATAAGTTGAGTGCGTGATTTTTCTTAATTCCCCCCTTAATAGGGCACTTGATAAAGTTAGTACATAGTAAAAAATGATTACACAATTTTATCCCCGTTTGATTATGTGTTTTTCCCTGCTGAATTGTGCAATTAATGGAATAAGTACTTGTTGTCACCCTACAAAAGTGTGATCAAACACTTTATAATGCTAGTGCAATATCAACTTTGTTGAATAGAGGACGAAAAAAGAACCACCTTTGGAAAAGGAATGACTCAATTTTGAGTCAAGTTGCAAAAGTTATGGCCCTTCAAAAATTTTACATTTGCAAAAAAAAATACACTTCTAGAAAATAATTTTCCAATGTGTTTGGAAAAAAAATTGCATACAAAGAGTGAAGGAAAAAAAATGTGTGTGTGAGGGAGAAATTTAAGGCCCTCTGTGGTAGAGCGTGACCAAGAGCTTATCTTCCCATGTGACCAAGGGCTTAGCTCTTAAAATCCCCCCCCCCCTTCTTGGCTTTTTGCCTTTGATGATGTCACCCTGCTAGTTTCTTATGTCACGTGAATAGTGACTTGATAGCCGTCGCAAGTTTTGTCTCTGCCAAAACGTGGCCAAAATGGCCATTTGAAATCCACTTTTCCCACCTCCTTTGGCGAGATTTAACCCCACTTGTGGCAGTTTTGACTGCCTTTGATGGTGATGTGTATGCTGACAAGGAGGTCTTGGTAGTGGACCAGGTCACAAGTGCCAAAGACTACCTCCGTTGTGTTGTGGACTGCCACGTAGGAGCTCAGAATGGGTCTTTTATGGCCATGTGTGATGGTCGATAAGGGCTTGTGCGGCCTGTGAGTTGAAACAGGTTTGACCTTTGCAAAGAAGAATCAAGACGAGTGTTGAGGAGGGTTGTCGAGGGCTTGCCAATGTGCAGGTTCAGCCTGATGAGTAGTGCCTCTATTGAGGCTTTCAACAATGCAAGATATCGCCTGAGGATGTCATCAAGGGCTCCTATGAAGGGCATCAAAACCTCTGAAATATGCATTGCCTCTGGTGAGGTGTTGATGTAGCGACGAGGTTCTTCTCTGTTATAGTGATACAGGCTGAGTGATGGCCTTCCTGTGATGTTGAGAAACTACCCTCTACAGGTAAATCAAGCTCACAACTAAAACACAGAATAAATGTTATATAATAACAAAAAACAAATGCAAACGAAGCTTGTAGAGATGAATAAAAAATAGCAACAATGGAAGCAATTCGAACTACAAGTAAAAGCAACTTGAGGCCAACCACTCCATCTCTTATACCATGTAGAAACTCACAAGATCATGGAGAATCAACAAGCATGAGTTTGCAAGTGAAAACAAATGATTTGTATTGACAAATAACAGGTATAAATAGTAGAGGTTGCATGCCCAACTCTCCATGAAACAAGGATAGGTGGTGATATTCAAAGCAAGAGAATAGAATAACTACCCTAGGAAATAGAGGCGATGTGTCAAGTATATTGACACCTATTACAAATGACTCACCAAGTTGAAAATGTTAAATGAAATGTGCTATATGTTGCCTAACTATGATTGAGTTAGTGTTAACTCATGGAGTTATACACCAAGACCCTCCAAATTTATTTTTATCTATTTTTTATGAACATCTTCAAATACTTCTTTAAGGAGTGTAAGCTTACTCCATGGAGATGTTGTCTTGTCTCTCTTTTACCAAGTTTCTTTGCCTTTTCTTACATTAAATGGTTCCTTTTCAACAACACCCATAATATCATAAAAAATTTTCAAAGTTAGAAATATTTTTAATCCGATAACCCAATCATTAAATATTTTAGATTTTAGATTTTACATGTCTTTCACAACATTCATCAGATTTTATAGTTTTATGATTATCAGTTGTATCTAAGCCTCTAAAAAATGGTTAATAAGAACTAAGAAGACTTAGAAGTATTATTGGCACAAAATATAATATGACTAATTTTTTTGTCAAGTACGCAATACATTCATTTTTCTTTTCTTTTAATTTTACCAAATGAAGTATGACTTGTACCAAATTGGCAAGTTTCATATTTTATAATTCTATGGGAGGACTAAGAATCCAAATATCACATACATTTCCATAGGTATCTTATAGTGTCTTCCTCATTTCTACGCCACTTTGTTTATGATGACTCTTTAAACACTTCTTTATATAGTGTATGCTGAGTCCATGCAAACATTGTCTTGTCTCTCTTTTCCCAACGTTCTTGGTCTTTTCTTGTATTAAATGGTTTCTTTTCAAGACCATTCACAATATCATAATAAATTTTGAATGTTATAAATGTTTCCAATATCACAACACAATTATTATATTTTCTATTTTTTAGATTTTATACAAATCTTCCAAACATTTCTTTATATTTTATAGTTTTATGTTTATCAACTATGTCTAGGCATCTAACAAATGGTTGATAAGAACTAAGAAGATATTGAAAAATTATTGGTACAAAATCCTTGTCATTAACAGTTTTACCTACTATATTAAGGTCATTTTTCTTTTCCTTTAATTTTGTAAAAAGATGTATGACTTCTACCAAATTTACAACTTTCATTTTTTATAATTTTATGGAAAGATTAATAATCCAAATCACTTACTGTAAGGGTAAAAATGGGAATAATCAAGTTGAATAATAAAACCCAAACATCAATGAAATATGAAGATAAAAGGAGATTAAAAAGTAAAGAAGATATACTCACAACCTTTTACCTTCCGTCTTCCATTGTTCGCCTTTTCTTTCTTGATCTTGTGGTGATGAAGATGGCCCTCAGGAATCTTGGTTCCTTGCTTCGATTCCTCAAGATGACAAGGAGAATTTGGCTATGATACTTGGTGTGTTAAAGATGAGCTTCAACACACTATGAAATGGATGGATGATGAATGATATGAAAATGGGGTGCCAATGGTGCGCTATAGTTCCTACAGCATAAGTTTACTTGAATGATGGATGATCAAATGAAGAAGAAGAGGGTTGTATTTATAAAGTTGTGTGAGAGAAGATCAATGGTTGAGAAGAAATGAAAAGATCAACGGAGGAGAATGTTCAAGAGAACGTGCGCAAATAGGGGAAGGACATGTGTCATTCAAAAAGAAGCTTTGTTGAGTTAACTGCTTTCTTGATGAGGATGAGTTTTTATTTTTCTTAAATTAGAATATATTTTTCTAATTTAAAAACAAAGTTGCTATAAAGTTGCTTTAACTTAGCTTTTGCTTTTGCGTGACAAGGAAGATTTATTTTTAGAAGATTTGGAAGATAATAAAGCGAATTAAATAAATAAATTTATTTAATTACTTGCAAATGATTTGGAAGAACAAATAAAATATTTAATTATATTTTATTTTTGGAGAGTGAGAGGATTTAAATAAATTTAAATGATTTATTTAAATTTGGAGGAATAGACTTGACTTAATTAAATAATTTAGAATTATTTAATTGCTTGGAAGAATTTAATTAAATAAAGGATTTTATTAAATTTTGACTTTAGAAGAGATAATTAAATATTTTGATATTTAATTAACTTAGAGGAATATGAATCGAATAAATAAATTTAATTATTTATTTATTGATAGAGGAAGGTAGACTTAAAAAAATATTAAAAATATTTATTTAAAACAGAGTCGTGTCATTTTTAGGTGTATACATTTTGCCCCTCTTTGATGCAATGTGTTTTATCACATTGTTTTAAAGAATAAGATTGTCTAAAATTGATACATGCCCTAGTTTGCCCCTGGTACAAGTTTAACGATGATAGGATGCCCCCTCGAGAGATTGGATAGGAAGAAGGCAGAAGGGAGTGAGATGGACAATATCACGATGAAGAAGAGGAGAAATAGGTTAGGGTGAAAAAAAAGATGAATGATATGCGATGCAAGATAAAATGATAACACACACAAGCAAGTAAGCAAGTATGCACAAATGATATAAGAACAAACAAGGTATTGCCCCTATCAAGTAGTAAACCAACAATATACAATAGTGTTGTCATGGCAGGGAACGATAGATCCATAGAGCAACACGAAGGACAGTGTCTGGTTTTAGGAAATGAAGCATGTCATGTAAGATGCGTGTATTGGTCTGATTTTGACAATGCTACATCCTATATAAGACAAATGTTTGATTATAACTAATCGAGTTGGTTTACGACCAGACAAGGATCAAGACCACTGATTGTGAATGGATCATTTGACAAGATTCACATGACCTGATTGGTATGGATTAAGTATGGGCTTCCATTTGGATCATTGTTTAGATTGACACTAGAACTGTTGACAAGAGATACAATGATAGATAGAAATTTGATTGATAGAAGAATGACTCGATAGAAGGAATCAGAAGCTTTTGCAAACATTGATACTCTGCATAGAATCTTTATTGCATGGGATATGGATATGGATATGGATACAGATATGCAATGTAATTGGATACATTATGGATATGGATAAGGAATGCTTTCTGGATATGTTATGGATATGGATATTTGCCATCTTGATATTGCAACTAGTTTGAAGTGCTTATTTCATCATTGGGTGTTTATTATGTTGTAAGAAAATACAAGCATCTAGGTATAATTAAACAAAGATGACCTAAGTATTACTTACATGGATTTTGATACAGCAAGTTAATACAAGCATCTAGTCAAAATTGAATCTAGGTGACCTGAGTATTTCTTGCATTTCAACAGACAAGGATTGCCCCTTTTCATGCTCAAACCTTCGAAAGTCCTCGATGATCTTTTACTGATCATGTTGTTAGACAAAAGTCATCACATTACTAAAGTTTGATCCACAAACAGTAGACAAATAAAATGATTATGCTCCCATCATAGCATCTCCAGCTTTTGGCATCCTCAAGTAGCATAGAAAGACATAATAACAAAAAATCAAGACCTTGTAAGTTAACTGATATAAAAACACAAATCATTCTTGCATTAGATGTGTCTTCTTGCCATAATTGATATAGAGTTAGTCTGAGTGTTTCGGTACACATTTTCTTTGCTTTAGACAGGTTGATGTCTTGTGTCAAGACTTTTGTTGTTTTGGGACGCTTGCTTTGCTACGCGCGCTTACGTCTGGTGAAAGGGTATCACAATCCTTATTGGTGTCCTCTTAGAACAAGTGGCATTCAAGAATCCAATTCCATAACCAGGTCAAGGACTTGCCCCTAGTTAGTTAAAGGACCGACTATATTGTGGATGAACTGAGAAATAGAGACAAAGAAACAGGCCCTAAGGAATTGACCTAGTGCCTTGAGGGCGCATTGCTAAATGGCCTTGCCTACGTGACGATGCAGAGGCAACATAGTTTGGGACTTGGACCATGGACCTAAGATATGGATTGGATGAGGCATGATATGAAATAGATATGGGTCAGATATGGAATAGATATGGATCAGATATGGATTAGATGAGGCACGATATGAAATAGATATGGGTCAGATATGGAACAAATATGGATCAGATGATACTGATGACAAGGAAACACCACAGATAGGTAGATGCATGGGTGATAAGGAATGAAATGCACATGGAAGAGGGCAAGGATGTGACTGCCAAGTATTAAGTTGCATAGGAATAACATGTCCCATTATAGGTAGAGTACTTAGGATTTTTCATGACAATGCTTAAGACGAAGGAGGAGGATGAGAGGATAATGAAGGATTTACATGGTTTGGAGGGATAAGCTATGTCAAGAGACATTCAAAAACATTTATCAGCATTGTGCCCCCAATCTTTATCAAGATCAAAGAAATAGAGGAATCAAAGATCAGGATGGATAGACTTGATAGTATAGGTACATAATGGATAGAGGAATAGGATAGCAAATGGTATGGAAGGAAACTGGTAGGATAAAAGTGATATGTTGATGAGACAAAGTGCCCCCAAGTGTAGGTGACATAGGAGATCAACTTACACATGATGCCTATTTGCTAGGTTTTCATCATGGTACTTATCCAAGGTGCCTGTTTGCCAAGTTTTCACCATTGGATGAAGGGATTTTTCTTTACTTTTCTTTTTTTAATATTTAGATGGAAGAAGATGGATATGGAAGGACTTGAGCATCTAGTTCCTTGAAAGGTGATAGTCTCAATGGATGTCATCACATGAACCAAGTCAAGTGTTCTCATAGATGTTGGTAGGGGATTGCATGAAAGTGAGATATGGAGAAGGTAGATATTGGATAATGGAAGGTGCGATAGTTGATTATGAGGTGGATTATGTAAGAGCTATGTATAGATGGACAGAAGGTTTATGTAAAAGCATGGACCATAGGATGAGGAAGATATGTAGAATAATAGTGGAAGAAAGGGGAGATGGAGTTATGTGTAAGTGTCATGGAATGGAAGGGACCCATGACCAACAGTTGCACACACCGTGATAAACATTGAAGCTGATGATAGGAAGGTGGTGTAGGAAGCAATGGAGAATTTCCCTTGGTGGATGAATGATGTAGGACTTTAGGGACCCACATAGACTAAGTACTTTTTTGATTTTTGCTTGTCATGCGAGATGGAAGGATTGAAAATTTGTGGATAAAAGAGGAGAAAGTGGATGGTTGGGATTCACGAGAGGTGGATGCCTCATTTGACTTGATGGATTTTTGCCTAGGTAACCAAATCATTTGGCTTTTAGATTTTACCTATGAAGGTATGGGCTTGGGTATATGCAGCTTTTGTGCAACTTCAGAGGTAATTAGTTGTTGCTTGGGGACCCACACCTTTTTTAGTTTTTCTTTGAGGTGTGTGGGTGTATGCAACTTTTGAGATGGGTTTTTCTTTGATTCTTGGCTTTTGTATAATGAGGACTCTTAGGATTTTTGATTTTATAGGTAGAGGCATCCCAATTTTTGATGTTGAATCCTTGGGGTATGGTGGAAGTGAGGTTCATGGAAGCCCGTTGTTTAGACAACATGTGCATTTGTTGGCCATGATTGGGATATTTAGGGGATTTATAGATGGATGGATAAGGTGTTGGAAGAAGTGGTGGTAAAATGCATGGAGGGATATTAGGAGTTGGAAGTAGCAGAGCTAGATTGGATGGTGGAAGGTGTATGGTCACATGCTCTTGACAATTGTAGGATGATGAAGGTGGAATGGCCACATATGATTTAGGGATATGATAGGGTTTGTGATGGAAAGTGGTGGACTTAGGAGGAGAGGAGGAAGTACCAACATCTTGAGATTGTTCATCTTGGGATATATATCCAAGGCCATATGAGGGTGGAGGAACTTTGACATGGATAGGTTCCAAAATACCTTGTTCATGAAGGCCTAAGCCTTTACCTTGATAGTTCATATTATAGAGTATGTGATGGATAGTGGGATTATGCATAGGTGGAACACTAGATATGAGTTCCTTATTGGATGGAGAAGGTGAAGAGATAGATAACGGTTGTTGTTCTCCTAAGGAAGAATATTCATGCATGAAGGTAGTGAGACCAAGGATATATGGTGGGGGATTTGTAGCTTGGTCAATAATGCATGGTGAAGGATCACGAGAATCTTGATCATCATTATGCTCTTCAGGATCTAAGTTATTGGGTTGATCCTTCATGTGCACTTAGGAGGCAAGTGTCTCATCAAAGGAAGTGAAAGTTGTTGGATCATGGATAAGGTTAGATGGAAGATGGATAGAAGTAACGGGGGTTTCTTGCTCACGTATAGGTATGGGATCAAGTTCATGAACATCTTCTTCATAAAAGGTAGTAGCTTGATCATAAAGAAGGTATAGGTTATGGAAGGGTTGGAATTTGATCTCTTTCCCATGTATAGGATCAAGTTGCTCATGGATAGCTTCTTCATAGGTATTATCTTGATCATAGAAGAGATATAGGTTATGAACGGTTTGAAATTGGAAGGGGGTGTTTTGATCTTGATTTAGACAAAAGGTGGATATTTCCACATCCTCTAAGGTGTGCTCTTGGTCTTCTTGAATGGAAGCAGGTAGCTCTTGGATAGATTCTTGGTTGACAACATGGATGTTAGATGGACCTTGACTTTGGTTCATGGTAGGAGGTTCTTCGATAAGCTCAAGGGGTTGCAGATGACATGAAGGGGTTGTAGGATTTGACATGGCATTGGAAGAATATTTGGTAAGGTCAAGGACCAGAATTTGGGGACATGTTGGGCTCTCTGCTGGTACTCCTTGGATCACATCCTTTGTAGGTGTATGGGATAATGGATGAGTGGATTTGGCTTTCTCCATAGATTTTCTTTTGTTATATAAATTTGAAAAATATTTTTCCCAAAACTCATCTGATTCTTTTTTGGTTGTCCATTTAGAGTTTAAGGAACTAGATGGTAGTGTTGGTGTAGGATTGGTATGCTTTGGGATAGGCATCTTAGCAGGTGGTGAAGGAGGACTAGTAGAAGGAGTGATATATGATTTCTAACATGAGGTGGTGCTTGCCTTGTCAATAGTATCATTATGACGGGAAAACAAGGTATGGTTTTAGTGCGAGGTGTAGCTTGTACTAGTACGTTCAACTTGCAAGATTGCCTTTTCTTGTTGTAAGACTTGGATTTGTTGAGAAATTGCTATACAATCTTGGGGCGAGGGACCTAAGTTTATTTGCAATTGCAAATATTGGAGTGTTTGAGCAATATATTCTAATTGGTTTGCCATCTCTATAGAAATTGACACAAGACCAGAAAAGTTTACTGTGATAGATGCACAGTTTTAGAGGATAAAAGCGCAATAGGTCAAAGCATATGCGTAGATCAGGTAAAGTTTGTTTTTGTAGAGTTTTTTGGTACGTTTTTCAAAAATTTATGTTTTTGTTTGAAAACTTGGTCTTTTTTACTTTTGATTTTCAATTATGGCAAATATAGACATAGCAAATGCATAGAATCTTTCATGATTTTTACCTTTTTTTTTTTTTTTTGTATTTTGGACTTTGTGACTCAAGAACAAGTACAACCTAGGCTGGATAGGACAATATTTGTTGAATCCCCTGGCTATGCATATTAAAAGCGTGTAGCTCTAGGATCTGGTAGCACTGGCTCCCCTCCATGACACTCACTTCTCACGCATACTAGATCTAGGTTTCCTTAGGCTCATACCCCCACCGAACCTTAGGATTGTCCCTGCTACCTCTACTAAGAATCACATGAATCGGGGCTGCTTCAAAGGCTTCGCCTTTTGTGTCAACAAATAGGGGTTTTTGGTATACTAAACAAGTGGCTAAGTAGTCAAGGCAACCATTCAAGTGGTTACACATGCAGTGACACTACTCTCCATTATGGAGTCTCCTAGCCTCCAAGGGTTACGCCTTGGAGGCTTTTGGGGGAGGTTGGTTGTTGGTGTAACACAGCAACACTCGTTCTAGGAGGCTTTCGCCTCAGGTACAATTTATTTTAAGTGGATTGGTAGGGCTTGGCTTTAGCCTATTACTACTCAGGGTCATTCCCACTTGGATAGGCAGGCATCCAAGGGTAGGCCCCTCTAAAGGTTATACAAAGGGAATAACAATTCTAGTATTCTGGTCACCCAGTAAAGGGGAGAGCATAAGCTTATTGTCATTCAACAGTCATAGAAGACACTGATTTATCCAATCCTAGTTAAAAGGAAAAAACCAAATGGGCTCTCTACTTGTACACTCACACATTTGTTAAATTTGAAGTGTTTAGGAGATAGCAATGTTCATTCTGTTTGCTAGTGATGAGGAGCACACAACGGGAATGGATAATTTTTCAAAATTTGAACTTTTGAACTCTTGAACCTTTTGGAACTATTTCTAGGCTCGATGAATAGATCTTTGAACCTTTGAACCTTTTATTTTCGGCAACACTTTGTCCGTCGGCCACTTTACAACTTATCTCTCAAAGTCTTAGT
This sequence comes from Cunninghamia lanceolata, assembly GCA_027924645.1. Taxonomy (NCBI): domain Eukaryota; kingdom Viridiplantae; phylum Streptophyta; class Pinopsida; order Cupressales; family Cupressaceae; genus Cunninghamia; species Cunninghamia lanceolata. Next base: position 4,888,575 of record BSBN01000334.1, on the reverse strand, counting down.
CACTCTGATGTGAGGTTCAGCACTCTTTGCCTATCGGCAAGAAAATCACTGTCGGGCAAAACCCCAAAAATCACTCCGCTGGACCAAGACACACCGATGGCTCACTTGGAACTTTCTTTAGTGAAATGAGACAGAACTCATGCTGATAGAAATCTCTTCGTCTCATCATTTTGGTCAGACTACCATTGTCTGTCTGATGGCCGATTTACTCCCTGATGGTCCCGGTATTACCCACGATGACCTCTATGTCTCTCCAAATCTGTGGTTCATCTACTTTTCAACCAAACCCTAGCACATGGAGATGCTAGGTGATCTACTATACAAGACACTCTGTTTGGATTCTCTGCGCTGTCAAACAGGAAAACAAAACAGGAAACAAAAACACATACTTGTACAACAAAGCCATTCTGCTAATTTTGACAGAAATCGTACCAGTGGAATGCTTCACATCGACATACTGCAACAATGGAAAGCATAGAAAGAATAGGAATCTATAGTTATACAAATTACAGTTATAGGGAATGGGAACCAAATTGACAGAATATAATGGTTTTATTTCTCCTCACAGCAATGCACAATTATGTTCACACTTCTTCTTCTCCTTCGAATGTTCCTTCCTTTGGTGTTTTTATCAACTCAACCTGCCAGCAGTTGGAAAACCAACCAATGTAAATAGTTGGGAGACCAACTGATCCAACTGCCTCAATCTATCCTACTACCCTGTTTCGGCACTATGTGATTACAATATGACAAAAGTGTGTTTTAAGTCACTTAGGACTTACAAAAATGGGTTCTAGGTCCTGAAGGACCTAGAGACAAACTGAAAATGAAAATGCATTGGTCAAATAGACCTTATTACAAAAGAAAACAAGATTTTCTAGGTGCTCCTATACCATACTCCACGAGTGAAAGTTGTCTCAAGTCCTCTTAGAGACTAACTGCTGCAAATCACCACCCTGCTTTTTGATGTCTTCTTGCAGTATCGATGTGGCTTCTGAGTCTGGAAGTCCTTGCCATTTGACTAAGTGCTCAAAGTAGGTCTGATATCTTGTCTTTTTTGTTGTCCTGCTATCCAAGATGCACTCCATATTAGGTGGTTCCTTAGGTGGTAAATGTTGCACCCACTCTGCATTGTCTTGGATAGAATCTGTTGTACCTTCTCCTCTATCAGGATTCCTATATAATGTTAGATCAGCAACATTTAATATAGGGGAAATAGCAATATCATCAGGGAGTTCAATTTTGTAAGCATTAGGACCATATTTCTCTAAAATCTTACAAGGTCCAACTTTTCTCATCATCAACTTGTTGTGGCTTCCCTTGGGTAGTCTGTTCTTGTTGAGATGAACCATGACCATATCTCCTATTTGGTATTGTACATCCCTTCTCCTTTGATCCACTCTAGCCTTGATTTTCTGACTATTCTTGTGTAGAGTATCTCTGACTTGTTGATGGATCTCTTTCATAGCCTCTGCAAATGTATCAGCATGTCCACTCCTTTTGTCCAACCCTTGAACATCTCTCAATTTAAAAATTCCTCTAGGATGACTACCATAGACAACTTCAAAAGGACTTAGACCTGTACTTCTATTTGTAGAATCATTATAGGCCTATTCTCAGCAGATTGCCTAATGACCTATTCACAACCTCAGCTTGGCCATCAGTCTGAGGATGATAGGCTAAACTAAAGGACAAATTTGTACCCAATCTTTTCCACAAGGTTCTCCAAAAATGTCCTACAAATTTGCTATCCCTATCAGACACAATGCTCAAGGGTAGCCCATGAATCCTGACAATTTCTTTATAGAACAAACCTGCAATGTAGCTAGCATCATTAGTGGCCTGCAAGGAATGAAATGAGCCATCTTGCTGAATCAGTCTACCACTACAAACACACTATCACAACTTGCCCTTGTTTTGGGTAACCCCATCACAAAATCCATACTCAAACATTCCCAAGGCTTGTTGGGTATTGGCAAATGTTAATACAATCCTGCATTGGTCGAGACTCCTTTTGCTCTTTGGCATACTATGCAACTTTCAACAAATTTTCTAATGTCAGATTGCATTCTTGGCCAGAAATAAAATCTCCTTACCAGAGCTAAAGTCTTATTCAACCCAAAATGTCCATCCAGTCCACCACTATGTTTTTCCTTCACAATATTATCCATCATTGAGCATTTAGGGATACACAACTGACATCCTTTAAACAATAGTCCATTCTGCAATGTAAAATCTGAAAACTCACTATGAAAAGTATTAGCAAATTCATTGCATACCTTGTATATTTCTCTAAAATCTTGATCTTCTTCATACAATTCCTTGAGTGACTCAACACCCATGCTTTGCAACTACACTTGTTGGACTATCAACACCCTCCTACTGAGAGCATCTGCCACCTTGTTTGTGACCCCTTTCTTATGCTTAATGGTGAAAGTGTATGCTTGCAGACTTTCCACCCATTTCATATGTATGTGCTTGAGTTTGTCCTGCCCATTCAAAAAACTAAGAGCATGTTATCTGTGTACACAATAAATTCCTTGGGAAGCAGGTAATGTCTACACTTTTTCAGAGCTTGTACCATAGCATACAACTCTAAGTCATAAGAGGAGTATTTCCTCTTGGCTTCATTTAACTTTTCACTGAAAAAGACTACTGGTCTGCCTTCTTGGCTCAACACTACCCTTATGGCTAGCCCACTTGTATCACATTCAATGGTGAAAATCTTATTGAAATTAGGAAGTACTAAGATAAGATACTTGGCAACTTTCTACTTCAGACTTTCAAAACTCTGATCTGCCTCTTTTGTCCACACAAACTTCACTTTACCTCCACCCTTGATGGTCTCTAACATAGGTGCACAAATATCACTGTAGTTCTTAATAAAGATTCTATAAAATGTGGCCAAACCATGAAAACTTCTGACCTCTCCTGCTGTCCTAGGTCTAGGCCAATTCAAAATAGCCTCTACCTTGGAAGAATCCAATTTCAAATCACCCTTCGAGATGACAAAGCCTAGGTAAACCAATTCTTGTTTCATGAAGTCACACTTTTCCAAGTTTATCATTAACTTCAGATCTTGCAACCTCTTCAAGACTATCTCCAAATGTTTCAAGTGTTCTTCCTTACTCTTACTAAACACCAAGATATCATCAAGGTAGACTACCAGAAATTTCCCTATGAATTCCTGCAACACCTCATTCATTAGTCTCATAAAAGTACTAGGGGCATTTGAAAGACCAAAAGGCATCACAAGCCACTCATACAACCCTTCATTGGTCTTGAATGCTATCTTCCACTCATCCCCCTCTCTTATCCTTATCTAGTGATACCCACTCTTTAAGTCTATCTTGGTGAAATAAGTGGCCCCTCCCAAATAATCCATTAGATCTTCTATTCTAGGAATAGGAAACCTATTCCTGATGGTTATCCTATTTATGGCCCTAGAATCAATGCAAAGCCTCCATTTCCCATCCTTCTTTGGGGCTAAAATAGTAGGTACTACACATAGGCTAAGGCTCTTCCTTATCAGCCCTTTGTTTAGGAGTTCTTGAATCTGATTTGCTATCTCTTCATTTTGCTGAGGGGTCATTTTATATGCTGCGTTATTAGGAAGTACTGCTCCTGGTGTCTATCTGATGGCTAATGTCTCTGATAGGTGGTAGGGAATCAGGTATATCTTTTGCAATCACTCCTTTGTAACTCTCAAGCAAATCGTTGACCTCCTTAGGCCCTACTTCTCTCACATTTTCCTTCTTTTCCCCCTTAGGCTTCACATTTAAAGAAAAACCTACTCCACCACCTTCCTTTAGTGTATCCATGAATTCTTTTTCTCCTACTAGCATTACACTAGATCCTATAGGTTGTGGATCCCCTTCTACCAATGACTGTATCCTATAAGTTACACCATCCTTTTGGAATGAGTAAGCATTCTTTTCTCCATCATGATGAGCCTTTCTATCAAACTGCCATGGTCTACCTAACAAAAGATGGCAAGCATCCATTGGAAGGATGTCACACAAGATTTTATCTCTATACCCCCCAATACTAAATTATACCCATGCTTGTTCATTGATGAGTATGTGCTGCCCCTTATTCAACCAACTAACTTTATATGGACTGCTATGGGGTATCCTTTCTAACTTCAACTTATTCACTGCTTCCAAAGATATGATATTATCAGTAGAACCAGAGTCAATAATAACTTTACAAACCTTACCTTAGATCTTGCAGTCGATTCTAAACAAAGCCCTTCTTTGAGACGGTTTAATCTGCACTAGTTCCTTGAGCAGTGTCCTATTGATCATCAGATTTTCTCCCATTTCTGATACTAGATTCACTTCAGGAGATGCCACACTCCTTGTATCTTCTTGAATCAAAGTGGTTCTCTTCTCACCACCATGAGAAGTTGAGGCTTTCTTTGGACACTTGTATGCCGGGTGCCCTATCTGATTGCAGTTATAACATCTCATATTGGAGAACTTGGATCCTCTACTTGATTCATTTGTCCCACCTCTTCCATTAGGCCTTCTTCCTCGGTAGCCTCCTCTACTACTTGAGTCTCCAACTTTCTCTTCTTGGCTAGACTCACCACTAGGCCTCTAGTTAGGACTTCTTCCTCCAAAATTGCCTCTACCTCTGAAACTTCTTCCACCTCCACCTCTATTATTCTGCTCACTCTTTCTCTTTATCTTCTCTTCAGGCCTTAAGGCCATTTGGAAACACTTGTTCACTATTTCTAGTGCTAAGATGTTGATCTCATCTTGGATGTTCATCCTTAGGCCATTCAGATACCTTGCCACCTTCTCTAATTCTTCTTCTTGTCTCTTTGATCTGAGACTGAGTTTATGAAACTCTTGTGTGTATGCATTCACATCAAGGTCTCTCTATCAGAGGTTCTACAATTTCTTATGTATCTACATGTTATAGTCCAGAGGTAAGAATTGTGCCTTAATTTTGGTTTTCATCCTTTCCCAGGAGGTAATCATATTCTTCCCCTCCTTGACTCTCTCTCCTTGCTCATAATTCCACCATGCAAGAGCAGACCCCTTCAATCTTGCCTTTGCCAATTTAACCCTCTTATCATTAGGGACTTCTTTGTATTCGAAATGATTGTTCAATGCCTCAATCTAGTCAATCACCTCTTCAGCTTCCATACTTCCACCATACATAGGTAACCCATCCATGGTGTCCCTATTGACTGACTTCAAAGCATCTACAAATGCCCTTTGGTCTGCTGGTATCTCCTCTATCCTCTTATTGGTTCCATCAATTTCTGTATCTCCTTCACCACTGTCACTTTCATCTTCCCTATCTTTGCCTTTAGACTGCTTGAACTCTCCCAACTTGGATTCAAGCATCTCCTTGATCAGCTTCTTAATGGCATCTTGCCACATACTTTTGGGAGGCATCCTCTCTGCCTCTATCTCACTTTCTCTGTCTAACATACACTACTCACATACAGCACCCAAACGCCAACACTCCTGCAAATTCTCAATTCAACTTGCCGCCCAAATCTTTTTGGGCTCTGATACCAATATGATGAGGAGCACACAACAGGAACAGACAATTTTTCAAAATTTGAACTTTTGAACTCTTGAACCTTTTGGAACCATTTCTAGTCTCAGCAAATAGATCTTTGAACCTTTGAACCTTTTGTTTTCGGCAACACTTTGTCCATCGGCCACTTTACAACTTATCTCTCCGAAGTCTTAGTCACTCTGATGTGAGGTTATACACTCTTTGCCTATCGGCAAGAAAATCACTTTCAGCCAAAACCCCAAAACTCACTTTGCTAGACTGAGACACACCGATGGCTCACTTGGAACTTTCTTTGGTGAAACAAGACAGAACTCACGCCGATAGAAATCTCTTCGTCTCCTCGTTTTGGTCAGACAAGCATTGTCGGTTTGATGGCCAATTTACTCCCCGATGGTCCCGGTCTTACCGACAATGACCTCTGTGTCTCTCCAACTCTGTGGTTCATCTACTCTTCAACCAAACCCTAGCCCATGGAGATGCTAGGGGATCTACTATGCAAGACACTTCATTTGGATTCTTTGCGCCTTCAAATAGGAAACAAAAACACATACTTGTACAATGAAGCCATTCCACTGATTTCGACAGAAATCATACTAGTGGAATGCTTCACATCGACATACTGCAACAATGGAAAGCACAAAAAGAATAGGAATCTACAGTTATACAAATTACTGTTACAGGGAATGGGAACCAAATTGACAGAAGAAAATAGTTTTATTTCTCCTCACAACAATGCACAATTACATTCACAATTCTTCTTCTCCTTTGAATGTTCCTTCCTTTGGTGTTTTTATCAACTCAACCTGCCAACAGTTGGAAAACCAACCGATGCAAATAGTTGGGAGACCAACCGATCCAACTGCCTCAAATTGTCCTACTGCCCTATTTCAGCACTATGTGATTACAATACGACAAAAGTGTGTTTTAAGTCACTTAGGACTTACAAAAATGGGTTCTAGGCCCTGAAGGACCTAGAGACAAACTAAAAATGAAAATGCATTGGTCAAATAGACCTTATTACAAAAGAAAACAGGATTTTCTAGGTGCTCCTACACCAGCTAGATAGCAATATTCTAGCTAAGAAGATAGCAATATGCAAAGATAGCAGTGGTTTAGTTATTATCCCCCTAGTTAAAGACTACTTGAGATTTGCATGCATGCATCCTTTTTTTTTACTTTTTCCCTTAATTAATCTAAGTGAATTAATCAATGCAGCTAAATGATCTATTCCAGCCTCTAATCCTATAAGACAAATGTTGGCCTAATCAGAAAAATCACAAGAATTCCTAAAAACCACAGTGACAGATCAGATGCGCCACCATACAATCTGAATGCACAGAAACAGAGTCTGTATGCGCCGTTGTACAGATATGCTAAGACAAGTATCAAAAGCACAAGAAGAAGATGTAAATGCATTAATTTAACAAATGCACCGTAAGAAGGTATGAATACGTCATGTATTAGGATGCATGCGCTGGAATTATGCAGGCATCGAAACAGGAGGTAAAAGCACTAGAACAAGTGATGTATGTGCCGTAGTTGTAAAAGGTCCATAAAAATGATCAGATGCACTGGCTTGGAAGATGTATGCACTGTAATAGGTTGTAGATGCACCATGGGATTGCTTAGATGCACTGATTTAACCTGTTAGAAGCCTGTACGGAACCTGTCACGAAGAAACTCAGATTTTAGTTAGATTAGGGGCAAAGGCCCCATGGTGGGTGCCAGAAATGTAAGGGTAAAAATGGGACTAATCAAGTTGAATAATAAAACCCAAACATCAATGAAATATGAAGATAAAAGGAGATTAAAAAGTAAAGAAGATATACTCACAACCTTTTACCTTGCATCTTCCATTGTTCACCTTTTCTTTCTTGATCTTGTGGTCATGAAGATGGCCCTCAAGAAGCTTGCTTCCTTGCTTCGATTCCTCAAGATGACAAGGAGAAGTTGGCTATGATACTTGGTGTGTTAAAGATGAGCTTCAACACACTATGAAATGGATGGATGATGAATGATATGAAAATGGGGTGCCAATGGCGTGCTATAGTTCCTACAGCACAAGTTTACTTGAATGATGGATGATCAAATGAAGAAGAAGAGGGTTGTATTTATAGAGTTGTGTGCAAGAAGATCAACAGAGGAGAATGTTCAAGAGAATGTGCGTGAATAGAAGTAGGACATGTGTCATTCAAAAAGAAGCTTTGTTGAGTTAACTGCTTTCTTGATGAGGATGAGTTTTTATTTTTCTTAAATTAGAATATATTTTTCTAATTTAAAAACAAAGTTGCTTTAACTCAACTTTTGCTTTTGCATGACAAGGAAGATTTATTTTTAGAAGATTTGGAAGATAAAAAAGCGAATTAAATAAATAAATTTATTTAATTACTACCACATGATTTGGAAGAATAAATAAAATATTTAATTATAATTTGTTTGTGGAGAGTGAGAGGATTTCAATAAATTTAAATGATTTATTTAAATTTGGAGAAATAGTCTTGACTTAATTAAATAATTTAGAATTATTTAATTGCTTGGAAGAATTTCATTAAATAAAGGATTTTATTTAATTTTGACTTTAGAAGAGATAATTAAATATTTTAATAATTAATTAACTTAGAGGAATATGAATCGAATAAATAAATTTAATTATTTATTTATTGATAGAGGAAGGTAGACTTAAATAAATATTAAAAATATTTATTTAGACAAAGTCCTGTCATTTTTAGGTGTATACACTTACATTTTCATATGTATCTTTTGTATCTTCCAGAATTTCACTCCACTTTATTAATGATGAATCTCTTTAAATGCTTTTTTAGGGAGTGTAAGCTTAATACATGTAGATGTTGTCTTCTCTCTTTTTTTTCCTAAGTTTCTTAGTCATTTTTTGCATTAAATGGTTTCTTTTCAACACCACTTGTAATATCATAACAAACTTTTAGTGCTAAAAATGTTTCCAATATTGTACCCTAATCATAGTATTTATAAATCTTTCACACAATTCTTTAGGTGTAATAGGTTTTATAGATTTATTATGCTAAAAGGTGTAACCTATAGTGGAAGCATGAGGTGGAGTGTAATGGTATGAGCATGAACATTAACAAAAATATTTTTAAAAAATAATTAAATAACTGATAGATTAAAATAATAATCATAAAATATTACAAAAAATATAGCTGAAAAACACAACATTAATAATTAAAATACACACACCTAGACCAACGATGGACTAGCTATAAGGGACTAGTAGCTTAGTTGTTAGATAAATCCAATAGCAAATGGAAGGTCCTAGGTTCGAGTCTTAGCTGGTCCATATGAGCAGCAACTCAACAACTAGTATCATAGCGATACTAGTAAATAGATTCTTATTTTTGAGTAATTTCCACACCAGGCCTTCACAAGAGTTCATCCTAAAGCCAAATGGACCTCGTCATTGAGTCCAAAAGGCCCAAGATAGTTAAGGTGACCCTTCATTTGGTATTTTTTGGTAAAGTCATTTTTTTCAAAAAAACACCCCATGCCTAGGATTTGTATGGCTTGTATGGACAAATCCTACATGTATGGAATTTTTTGTAAAAATTTAAAACAAAAATTACTAGAGGGCATTTTTGTCCCCTTCCAAGGTCATCATTCACATTTGTAGGCTCCTCCACCTAATTAGGGCATCTTCGGTCCTAGTTTTTTGTCTGCAACTATTTATTCTATACCTGATTAGCCTAATGAACCAAGATTCTTGATTTGGTTCTTGCATTTGGGGCTCACACAATGATCACAAGGTCCCATTTACTAGTGTTGGCCCATATGATCAGTAGCTAAACAATTGGTATCAAAGCCAGGCTAGGAGTCCCAAGCACCAGTAGTGTGGCTAAAGGGGGTTTGGAAGTTAGCCACACCCAAACTGATGATGGATTGGCCACAAGGGACCAATAGCATAGTTGGTAGAGCACTCTTGTAGCAAATGAAAGGTCCTAGGTTTGAGTCCTAGATAGTCCATGTGAGTAGCAACTCAACAATTGGTATCAGAGCCAGGCTAGGATCCCCAACCACTAGTAGTGTGGCTTAAGGGGGGGTGTTGGAAGTAAGCCACACCCATACCAATGATGTACTAGACACAAGGATCTAGTAGCTTAGTTGGTAGAGCAATCCAATAGAAAATAGAAGGTCCTAGGTTTGAGTCATAGGTGGTCCATATGAGCACCAACTCAAAAATATATAACATAAATGTTTGATAAATCTTCAATACAAAAAGTAATTAAATAAATTTACAAAAAACCAAGGGAGAAGCTGAAAATAAAATCATGAATTACAAAAGGAAGAAGCACAAAATAAAAATCAAGAAGCAAGAAAAAAACAAAATAAAGAATCAGAGAATATCTTTGTTGCACCATCAAATTTTTTTTCTTAAACCAATAAAATGAAAAACATGGAACATTAAAAAACCAGTAAAACCAAAAACATGGTTATAAGAAGGAGGTTGGCTCTGGAGAGGTTTAGTCAGTTTTATAAGAAGCTCAATCTTGACCTACTTTTACTTCAGTTATGATGGAACCATATAAAAAATTTTCATAGTTCTGGTATTTTTGTCCTTAGGCTTATGTGATTAGGTTGGAAGATTTCTGAACTTAGGTTTCTTTGTATACCAAAAGAAGTGTTCAACCCTAAACCCCTATGACAAAGTAAAATGTAAAGGTCACATTCATTATATTTCTTTAGAAATCAACCCATTGGCCCCCTTTTTCGTAGAAGGTAAAAGATATTTCTAAAAGTATATATGCCAAGGTCCAGTCCTACTAATTCTTTTTCTAACAGGTGGTGATAGTGGATTCGTTTCTGCCAATTCGCCAGTAATAAAATATTGATAGTGTTGGCGCCTGTGGAACTATCAAAAGGGTGACAAATGATCGGTGACTATCAAGGAAGGAAATATGGTGGGCCCCAAACATTCCCCCATTCTGCCATACTTCACCATACTTCACCAAGGGGTCTTTCTAGGCGATTGCGGGATGACAAAATCTTGACACGTGGCTTTCTGAGGGACAGGACTAGTGCATTAAATGATAATGACTTGACGTGTCATAGTCCTATGGGACATGAGCACTTGTTGTAGAGTTGTCATGTTCATGTGCCACTGATCTAATGGACATCCACCATTCCACCAAAATCGTATCTTTAGCCATGTCCTTTGAGTGTGGAATTGTGGATCCTAGCTTAACTATAATGCAAAGAGGATATTTTCTCAGGATCATGGTGAGGAGAGCTATCCAAGTGGCAGGTAATCATTGGGAAAAGCAAACAAATATGCTCCTACTGTGTAAAAGACCAAATCGGCACCGTTGGGTCAAGCCATCTAGGATCGTGATCGACAGCCAAAATTCAAAAATGTGACAGACAGATGAGTTGGCACTAGATCTGACGATGCTTCATTAAAAGCATTAACTACTTAGGCATGTGTAGAGCCTCTATTGCTGCCACTACAAAGGAATTTACTAACAAGAAGCTTTGCCTTATGTGTTAGAAATGAAAGCAAAACTACTTCAATGGAAATCTGATTCAAGATAAATTTCATCAATCTTAAGTGTGCATTAACAATGGAGATTGTAACAAAACATAGAACCCACTATAGAAAAGATGTCAAACATGAAGAACTCAACACAATAACACAGTGTTTACATGGATAAAATCCTTTTGGGTAAAAAACTCCACCACGAAAGAGGAACAAGTTTGTATTAATCTCAACAAGATTGTACAATACATCAACTACACAACTCTCTCCACAAGTCTTCAATCCAACAGCATTCCAGTAGCACCTAAGTACCTAAAATCTATATTACAGCAACAAATATATGGCAAATACTTATAGAAATATTTTTCCAAGTCATCCTAGGCATTTACCTTCTCTCTCCTAAGATTCTCCAACCTATAAACATTAATTACCATCTTACAAGCATCTTACACTTGTCCAAAAACAACCATGCAAAGGTTGGGAACCCAAGACTAAATCTGGCCTCTTACAACATCTTATGACATGTCATAACCATCATAGATTCTAAAAAAGAGTATCTTTCCAAGATAGGAACCTTGGGCTAAATATAACAAATATACAACTAACATATCTGTCATACACATCATAGAGTCTCAAAATCTTATGACAACTTGCAACTATCATAGATTCACTTGCCAAACATTATGACAGTTGTCATACATACCAAAAATGGTATATTCTCGAAGGGAGCATGCCTACCCTAATTTACTTTGATCTTTTATATTTGCCAGCAGTTAAAGTCACTATGTAATACCTTTGGTTACTCTGAAATTACACCTGCCAGTGAAACTAGTACATCTCCTTATGGATAATTACAAATTACATATAATAAATAGAATAAATACAATATTGGGATTTACAAGGTTAATGGAACCTTATCCCAAAATTCTCCCACTTGACATTATACATTGTAAATCAACCCATAGGAAATCAAATGAAAAATAATCAAGCACTAGAAACAAGGCATATGGCCTCTCTGCACCATATGAGCTTCTCTATGTCACAGTCTTGGTCAATGAATCTGCAATATTCTCCTGATTATCAATCTTCTTTAGCTCAATCTTTCTATTTGCAACCAACTCTCAAACAAAGTGATACTGAACATCAACATGCTTAGTCTGAGCATGATACATGGGATTCTTGGCCAAACAGATAGCACTCTAGCTATCACAACCAATCTGAATGATCCTGCAATCAAAACCAATAACTGTACACAGTCTCGTCAACCAAACTACCTCCTTAGAGACATGAGTAGTAGCCATATACTCTACTTCTGTGGTGGACATAGCAACTGTGGGCTGCCTCTTACTCATCCAACTCACTGTACTTCCAAACAGAGTAAACACATAGCCACTAGTAGACCTTCGACTATCCAAGTCACCTACCCAATTTGTATCAACAAAACCCTGTATATCCAAAGATTTATCAGTACTATCAATACCAAAATAAACCAAACAATGGTTAGAGTACCTGCAAGATATTTAAACACCCTCTTCACATAGTTCCAATGTTGTCTACCAGGGTTAGACATAAATCTGCTCAAAACTCCTACTGCTTGGGTAGTATCTGGTCTAGTGCAAACCATTGCATACATCAAACTCCCTACATCACTAGCATATGGCACATTACACATATACTCAAGGTCATCCTCAGTGTTTACACACATATCTAATGTAATCTTAGTACCAATGGGTAAAGGAACTCTAACTAGGTTATAGTCCTATATTAAACTAAACCTCTACAAAATAGTATTCACATACTCACATTGTGACAACCAAAGCTTTATGTTAACTCTATCCCTCCTAATCTCAATTCCCAAAATATACCTTGCAACACCAAGATCCTTCATCTCAAATGCACCTCAAAGTTGGTCTTTAAGCTCATTGATCATACTCTTAGTATTGATGAAAAACAACATGTCATCAACATACAAAGCAATAACCAGTATAGAATCATCAACACAATAAATGTAAACACAATGATCCTCCTTGCTTCTAACAAAACCCAATTTCAAAACAAATGAGTCAAAATTTTGATACCACATTATGGGGGATTGTTTCAGACCATAAAGAGACCTCTTTAATCTACAAACCAAATCTTCTTTTCCCTTTACCTCAAAACCTGTAGGCTATTACATATAAATTTTTTCTTCAAGATCTCCATGTAAGAATGCAGTCTTAACATCCATTTTCTTAATCTCCCAATCGTAAGCTACACTAATGAATAAGAGAAATCTAATAGAAGTCAATTTAGTAACAGGAGAGAATATCTCACCAAAATCAACTCCCTCTCTCTAGGAGTAGCCCTTGGCTACTAGTCTAGCCTTGTACTTCTCCAATGACCCATCTACTCCAAATTTCTTCTTGAAGACCCACTTACAACCCATGGCCTTTCTTCCTTTGGGAAAACAAATAAGACCCCAAGTGTTACAAGAATCTAAAGCCATCATCTCCTCCTACATGGCTAACTGCCAAGACTCACTATCATCTGCAAAAATAGATTCCCTGTAGGATGTAGGTTCATCATTAGTACTCAATAAAGTATATACACAATGGAAATCTAGTGGCCTATACCTATGAACTAGATTCTGTTGTCATGTGGATCTCTTCAAGGGTGAAGTAAGAGACTCTACTCATTCTTCTACATGATCATCTACACCAACTTCTTCTGTAACAACAGACTCATCTTCATCAGAACTAGTCACTTGAATCTTCTTCTTCTTCTTCTTCACCCCTCAATCCATCATTTTGTTCTTCCTGAGGTGCATCTTTCTACTCTAACTCAAAGTGCACTCTCTTTACCTTTTCTTCTTTCTCTTTTGGCTACTCAGGTTCAGAAATAGCTCTAAGTTCCTTGAAAATAACATCTCTAGAAAAGATAATCTTGCAGGTTAGTGGATTCCAAAGCTTATAACCTTTGACATTATCACCATATCTAATGAATGTACACTTTTAATCCTTTGGATCCAACTTAGATCACTTTTCCTTAAGCACATGAACAAAAGCCTCACAACCAAAAACCCTTAAATGTGAAACATAATGTTTCTCACCTGTCCACACTTTAGAAGGTGTCGAATCAAGAGCCTTACAAGGAGATCTATTTATCAAGTAGCAAGCAGTACACACAACCTCTACCTAAAAGTATTTATCAAATTGTACATCACTAAGCATACTTCTGGCTCTTTCCATAATTGTTTGGTTGATCCTTTCTACAACACCATTATGTTGTGGTGTATACGGAGTTGTCTTTTGTCTGATTATACCTGCATGCTTCCAAAACTCATCAAATTCCTTAGAGCAATACTCCCCTCCATTGTCAGGTCTTAATATTTTTATCGTTAAACCTAATTGGTTCTATACTAAGACTTTGAATTCCTTAAACTTAGTGAAAACTTTAGATTTATGTTTCATAAAATAAATCCATGTATATCTGGATACATCATCAATAAAGGTGACAAAATAATGACATTTTCCAATAGATTCATTATCCTTAGGTCTAAACACATCCATATTAATAATTTCTAACTTCTCTTTTGCTCTATTGCTTCCTAAAGGAAATGATTTTCTGTTTTGTTTATCAAACACACAATGCTCACAAAAATTAAAGTGCTCATCAAAATAGGAGAAACCATCCAACAAATTTTTATTCTTAATAGTTTTTAGTACATTATTGCTTGTGTGGCCCAATCTACGGTGCCACAACATACATGTATTTTTCAGTAGTAGCCTTAGATACATAGGAGGTGTAGACACATAAATTTGACCATCACCTAGTCGACATGACCTTATAATGTTTTTCCCTAGGTCCTAGGTCTTCCCACTCATAATTCTAACTTAATCACATTTCCAATTAATTAAATAAATCCCATTTGTTTAATTAATTACACCTAGTCACATGTCTCACACAATTCAAATTAAAAATTTGAATTATTCCCTCACCTCTCATAACATTGCGACACATGTCACATGTCTCCATCTTCCACTTAATATGCCTTCACATGTCAATCTAATTCAAATATAATATTTGAATTAGATTCCCCTTTATTCTCTATTGCACACTTGTCATGTGACTAGAATCCATCTTTGAGTGGGAAACCCTAATCCAACCCTAATCGATGTCAACCGTTCATATCCTCCAACATAACTTTCAATCTCATCCATCCATTCAAATTGGCCTTTTCTATAAAGGTAGCCTCTCTTGACCCATTTGAAAGGAATCTTCTTCTAGCATCCTCACTCTACCAAAATTTCCTCTCAATCCATAATCCATCTATTTCACACTATCATTTTCCATCCTACCATGTCCTATCATTCTATTCTACCAATCCCTACCCCATCGTTATGTTGCTGAATCAAGCAACCCAACATTCATCTCTTTGGGTAAAGCTAGAGTGTTTTGGATGCAGTACTCTCCACCCTATTGATGGATTGTGAGTTGATATGAGGTTTGCATTTGTTTGATTTGCATTTGTTATCATTTCCTTCATGTCAATTTTCCATGATTTCATTTGGCACGCCTAGTCTCGGATCTAATCGTGAGTTTTTTCCAGATTTTGTTGTCAAAATTTTACTTTTTCTCTAACCCTAGGTTGTTATAATTTGTAAGGTTTGGGGGTGAGCTATTGCAGGTTGCCTCCTAGGCACAAAATAACCACACCATCATGATCAGGATGCTATTTCTGAGTTTTTTGACTGTAAACTTGATAGGTTTGGGTGACTGAAATTTTTTGAAAATTTTTGAAAGTTTTTTACTTTTCACAGGGCGTACCATATAGAGCCTTACGGCCTACGTAAGGTTTCTCTTTGTAAATTGATTGTTCATCATTGTTTCTATCAGAGGTTTTCTACTTGTTTCTTACCATTGTTGGATTGAAGTGCTCATCGATTTGGTTAAGGCCATGATGATCTATTTTTTTAAAACCCTACGGAGATCTGCCTGTGATTTCTCTTAAAAATCTTAAAGCATCTCTACTCTATGTATTTCTACCATATCTGTCACTACAAATCACCTTTTAATAGTCATTGTTGCTTCTATCTATACCCTCATCACCACCTTGCCAAAGTTTCACCACATCTTGCCCATCGATCCCAATCTGCAAGTCATCGATCTACATTTTAAAACCCAAATCTTCAATCTATACTTGTCATAGTCACTTGTTGGATATCTTCAACGCCACTATAGACTTTCCCATTGCTTGTGTTTAAAAGCCTATCAGTTGGGTCATGTCTTTTTGTTGCTTGATTAGTAACCTAGTTGCCACTGTGGGTATCTTAGTCGACCACCTCGCCATATGCCTCCTGTCGCTCATCTAAACCTCTACCCTCACATTCCCAATCATCTTCTCTATGTACCTACCGACCACTACCTGAGGTGTCAACCTCCCATTCTCTGCTTGTGGTGAATTGGCTACCACCTCCTCACATTGGGCACCATCCCTCCAAAACCACCAACCACCACTTCTTGTTACCCCTGTTGCCAATTTTCATCCCTCTATTGCCACTGATGGATGGCCTTCCCTCTGTGATTGTCACCATAGAACCCTAAATGCAACCCCTACCTGTGACCTCTCTACGGCATATAACATTGCCCTTTATGACTGTCTCATCTTTTTTGTCGTTCGTTACTACCTGTAATTAGGGTTTTCAACCTATAAACCTCAACCCCTAAGAATTGTGCTTTAAGCCCCTTTAACTTTGACTACCAACCAGTCATGAATCCCACTCATTTTTGTTAAGGTTTTCGGTGATTAGGGCTTATAGCTCCCCCATCTCTTGGTCGCATTTTTTATTTTTCTCCTCATTCGCCCCTAGTCATATGTGTGACCTGGGGCCAATCTAAGTTATAAACTACCAACTTTAACATTTGACCACCAACGCTAACTGTAATAGTCAACTCAGCACATGTGACCAAGAAATGATTTAACAGTTAGCAGTTAGTTTAAACTGCCAGGGTCTACCTTGCCTCCCATATGCCGAAATAGGCAGTTTTTTTCAAAATCACACAACTTTCACATACAGAGGCAAAATCACACAAAATTGGACTCGTTGGAAATATGGGAGAGAAAAATTCACAATGTTGTAACTTTTATCAGGTGACTGTACCATTTTATCATCTTTTTTCGTAGTCAAAGTCAAAGGTGCTTGAAAACTTCAATCGAGCATAACTTCTACAAATTTCATCCTTTTTTAGTGATTTTTTTTAAAAGTGCATAGAATTTCACATAGAATATGGTCATGCAATTCATTTTCATGTATAAGTTCATCTACAGTAGATTTTATCAGTTTCTTGACTTTGCACATAACAAATCCCTAGGCATTTTTTCACTTGCTTCTTTCTTGCTTTGGTGGCTTGTAGGTGACCTCAAGGAGATGGAGCAACATTAACATCAGAATCTATAGTAGCTTTGGATAGAGATAATAATTAGGTGCTTTCATTCTATCTCTCATTTCTTCATAATCATTGTTTGCATACACATTTCGTTTGGGCTTAAAACGAATATTGCTTTCGCAATCACATCAAAAAACATGGACATAAAATCAACAAGTGTCTTCATCACACATTTGGAATTGGGCTATAAAAAGAACCAGTGCCTTCATTGCTTGGTGAAGTTGCATGTGATTAGTGGTGTCTATGCTCTTCTCATGCGCTTCGTACGATCTTGAGAATCAAAAACACATCTTATCCATTCAATTTTCACACACATTTCATTTTCTAAGGGTTAATTTATAAGTGTGTGTATGCTCTCTCCTCGTATCGCAAGGTGATCTTGGAGATCAAAAACACCTCACTTGATTTGCTTTTGTTTACCCTTTCCTAGGAGGCCTACTAGGGGATTTCATCACCCCTAGGGATGAACTCATTCGAGGCTAAATTGAAATACACCCTCATTGGGAGTAGGAATCTTGTCACTCTTGGCTAAGCCCCAAATAAATTTATACCTTTCAGAAGTGAAGGTGAAGGGTGGGTTACCCCTTTCTCCTGTCTGTCTGGAAGGATTTCGCTTTAAATTCCTTAGTCAACTTCATGTAAACATTGCCCAAGACCTAATTGGCCATACCCCACTTGACTAATTCTAGGGCTTGTTGATGTGTCTTCCATGTGTGCTTGTTTAATCATCATCACATTCATTAAAAAGTCAAATTCAAAATTGCTTATGTGTCTTGCGTGAGTGATTCATGTTTGTACATGTGTGATTATTTGATTGAACATTGCCAAATCAAGATAAACACCAAACACATAAGACAAGTCATTTCATTCTTCCAACACATTCAAATCCAATCACATTCATCCTAACCACCCATTCTTAGCCACTTCACCCCTAATCATCCAAGTCATCGTAAATCAATCCTAATCATATCCTTGTCACTCTACATCCTCAAATCATCATCATTCTAATTCTTTTCAAATCAACTCCTAATCATCCTAATAATCCCTAATCATATCAAAGTCATCATCCCATCACATCAACATCATCCTAGTCATTACATATCATCCAATCATTACAAGCCAAATCACGTCCCAACTACTTTCATCCTAACCCAAATCCAAATCAACCCAATAAAAAATCAGGACCTTAGTTGATCATCATCAACCATTATCCAAACTTGCTTGAAATCATTAGTCTATGTTAAGTAAGTCAACCAATCAAATCAATCCAATCAACCCTCTATTACTTAAGTGTCATTAGTCTACCTTAAGTATAGAGAATGATCCAATCAATCCTCTTACTTGAGATCATTAGTCTATCTCAAGCATAGAGAGCCATCCATAAAAAAAAACAAAACAAATTAAATCATCCTAAGGTCTTGAAATTTGATCCCAATCCATCCACATCATCACCTACATTTCTCATTTAAACCACTTTCATCCCAATCCATTCATCCTAATCACCTCAATCCAAATCATCCAACCTTGTTATCCCACATCACCATTACCATTGTCCTAATTCATCCTAGTCACCTAACCTAATAATTCCACCATTATTCATCCTAATTCCTTCAAGTCATCTAATCTCACCATCCTAGTCATATTCAACATCCTAATCATCATCACCATAGTACTCATCATCCACGTAAACCCCTAATCATTTCTGGCCATTATACATCATCAAATCTTCATCCAAATCACTCCACATCTACCACTTGTAAACATGGACATGGCATCTCTCTTATCATCCTATCAATCTAATCCACCCACACATAGAATCCATGCCACATCAAACTCACTTCAAACTCCACCATCACCCAATGCAACACCCACACTTGATCAAGAGGTTATCGATTTCATGCAAGATGCCCACCGTATGGATCTAGCACATAGAGTCCTTGAATCAGATCCTACTAGGTTTATGGATTATCTCATTCAACTTGGGGGCACTCCACATTCCACCAATCCCACAAACACTAATGCCACCACATCCATACCACAAATCACCCTCACTATTCTTAACAACACCACAAACACAAGTGCTTCCATAAGCCTACCATCTAATGATCCTAACTCCATTGCCTTCATCTCACAATTACTTTCTCAACAAACTTCCAACATCAACCAATGTCCACAACAATCCACCTCACAAAACCTTTCATCTGCAAATCCTATCATGCCACCTCATCATCAAACCCATTTACAAGAAAACCAAGTGTCCTCACAAGAAGCACCCTTGATAGACCTAAATCAACCTATACAAGACCTAATGACCTTTGACAAGGGAAACATCAATCTAGAGCAAACATCTTATGAGAATCCTCTATCATCATCCACTCAAGTACCACTTCATGAGCCTACTTGTCCTATCTTAACCCCACCATGTGATCCAACATCCACTCATGACCCTATCAATGAACCTCCCAACACCTTGTCTAGTCATCCAAATCGATCATGTGATCTACAAGCCATTAAGCTTATTGAGGAATCTTCAACTCCAAGTCTAAGTCAAGAACCATCATTCCCTCATGTTAATGAATCTCAAGAACATGTCAAGCCTATCCATGAGCCTATCAAGCTTATTGAAGAGTCTCCTTTCATAAGTCCACATCAAGAGCCATCATGCCCTAACATTGTTGACCAAGAGCCCATCCAAGAGTCATCCCTTTTCTCACAAGAAAATCAAGAGGTATGTCAAGAGTATAATCAAACACATGTGGAAACATCAAGCCCTCAACTAAATCAAGATCAAAACATATCTAAGTTCCACCCATTCATGACCTACATCTTGTATATGATCAAGGTCTTATTTATGATAATGACCCTATTTGTGAGCAAGTGTATCCCATCCATAGTCCAATTAATCCTATTTATGCTCACATTTGTGATCAAGGTTATATCTATGATCATGAAAAATATGATGATCCTCTTAGCCAACATTTATGGAATCCATGATCAAGAGGTTATCATTCCACCTATACTTCCTTCCATAAACACCCATGAGCAAGATATCCCACTTTCTCCTACCAATTCTCCACCTATTTCTATCCATGAGACACCAAATTCCACTTGTCATGATGAGACATATGCCTTCCAAGTAAGCATAGAAGATCAAACCAATGAGCATAAAGATAATCAAGATCCTAATGATCCTTCCACATCCACCATTGATTCCATTTCAAATCCACCAACATACCCACTTGGCCTATGCACTTTCATTCATGAGTGTTCTTCCCTAGGACAACAACAACCTTTGTCCTCCACCTTACCTTCTTCATCCAATAATCAACTCAAGTCTAGTGTCCAAACTACACTTAGTCCTATAGTCAATCACATGCTCCAAAACATGAACTACCAAGGCAAAGGTTTAGGCCTATATGAACAAGGCATTTTTGAGCCAATCCATGTCAAGGTCCCTCCTCTCTCATTTTGCCTTGGATACACACCCCAAGGTCAACAATCTAATGATGTTGGTACTTCCTCCACACTTCCTAAATCCACTTCCTTCCATCATAAACCCCATCATATTCCTAAAACATATATTTACATTCCATCTCCCTCATCCTACAAATGTTAGAAGCATGTGACCATACACCTTCCACCATCCACTTTACCTCTGCTACTACCAACTCCTAGTATCCCACCATCCACTTTGCCACCATTTCTTTCACCACCTAACATACCTATCATCCATAAATTTCCTTACATTCCTAATCTTGACCAACAAACGTACACATTGTGTAAACATAAAACTTCCACCCTTTCCACCCACCACATGGGATTTAAAAATAAACATTTGGATGCCTCTACATATAAAGCCAAACATACTAAGGGTCCTGATACCTTAGGAAATCAATCCAAACATTCAAAGAAAGGTACATTAAAAAATCCATCCAAACCCATACCTCCAAAAGCAAAGTCCAAAAGTAAAATGGTATGGATACCTAAGCAAAAATCAAGCAAATCAAATGAGGCATCCACATCCCGAAAATCCCAACCATCCTTTTCCATTCAAAAATGCCATTCCATTCCAAAGTTTCAAATTCCTCCATCCCACATGCAAAGCAAAAATTAGAGAAATACTAAGTCCATGTGGGTTCCAAAAGTCCTAATTCATCCATCTCCTAAGAAAACATCGCCATTGCTTCCTACACCTCCATCCACTCAAAATCTTCCATGTTTATCATGGTGTGTGTAGTCGCCAGTCATGATTCCTTTTCACACCTCCATCACTCCATCATTCACTCATTATCCTACATATATCCCCCATCACCTTCCTATGGTCCATGCTTTTACATAAGTCCATTATAATCCACACCATAATCCACTTTCACCCCTACATAATCCACACCATAATCCACTATTGATCCCTCCATAATCCACTATCTACCTGATCCATCTCACTTTCACGCAATCACCCTACAACATCGATGAGCACATTTGACATGGTCCATGTGACATTTGTCTCCAATGAGACTATCACCTTTCATGTCACTAGACACTTGAGTCCCTCTCATCCATATCCACCTTCTTCCATCCAAAAAGTCAAAAAATAAAAATTTGAAAAATCAAATAGGTAAAGATAAATCCCTTCGTCCAATGGTGAAAACCTGGCAAATATGTACCTTGGATAAGTACCATGATGAAAAACTCGTAAACAAGCGTCATGTGTAGATCGATCTTCTATGTCAATTACACTTGGGGGCACCTTGTCTCATCCTTTTCCAAACTATCATACCATTCCCACAATATACCTATCACATTGCATCCATTCATCCTCCTTTCCTCTTTTGGATCTTGACAAAGATTGGGGGCAAATGTTGAAACATGGTTTGATATCTCTTGATATACCTTATCCTTTTCCAAGCAATCCTATCATCAGCCACCTATCATAAGCCTTGTCATGTAAAATCCACAATGTCATCCTTTAATCATACGTTTAGGCATGAAAAATCCTAAGTCTACTACCTAGATTGGGGCATGTTATTCCCATGCAACATAGTCCTCGGAGATCACATCCTTTCTCTCTTACACATACATCCATTCCATTCCATAGCCCATCCTTTTATCCTATCCATTTATCATGATCCTTTCATCCTATCCACTATCACACATCCCTTTATCCTATCCATTTATCATGATCCTTTCATCCTATCCACTATCGCACATCCCTTTATCCTATCCATTTATCATGATCCTTTCATCCTATCCACTACCACACATCCCTTTATCCATCCATTTATCATGATCCTTTCATCCATCCACTATCATCCATCCTTTTGTCCAATCACATTCATTCCCTTGCACCTAGACTTGGTTTCCCCCTTGTCATTGGTACGTAGCATAAAGGCTACCAAAATGATCATCCAATGCCAACATTTCAAAAAGACACAAAAAAATCAAAACATTCCAAAAATCCAAAAAAAAAATTAAATATCCAACAAAATCCAAGCAATAAGATCAATCCATCTCATCAAATCCATCACATCAAATCCAATCAAATCATCAAATCAAGCCAATCTATCAATCATCCAATCTATCAAACAATCAAAAGTAAATCAAATAACATTATTCAATCAATCCCGATTAATCCATCCACCTTCATCATCCCATCAATAAAACACAAATCAAAACTACATCTCATTTCCATCGTTAAGTGCCTTGATCCCGTGGATACTAACGGGTATGTAGGTAGTCTAGAGCATGAAGGAAGTGCCTAGATTCAAGCATAAGATGATATTCCTCTTTCTTCTTTCATCATTCTTCTATCATCTATATTCATCACTTCATCAAATCAATCTCCATCAAATCCAATCTTCCATTCATCCTTATCGATTCATCAGCAATAAACTCAAATGCAATTCATCCTTTATCCATACATATCAAGTCAACCAATTGTGTCAAATTATCCAATCACATCAATGCTCTTGATCCTAATATTGTCATTCAATCAATTATCATCATCAATAGGATATATCATTCCCACATCCTTGTGTTGATCTAGGGAGATATCGTTCCCCGCCATGACAACACTATCTTTATAAATCATCACTCAATCAATCACTTAATCATTAATTTATAGCTTGAGATGGGCAATACCTTGTTTGTTTTTGTATCATTTGTGCATGCTTACTTGCTTGCTTGTGTGTGTTATCATTTTCAACTTGCATTTTCATCAAATCCGAATCAACCCAACTAATATTCATATCTTGTATCTAGACAAGGTTGTATTATGCTGGGGTACGAGACACATCATCATCTTGGTCCTTATACCTTGGTGCATAACATCTCATGCTATATCAAACATCATGGTTGCTCACTTTCATTGCAGCATAACACATCCTTCCCTTCTTCTATCCATTCCTTTATCTTTTGCCATTCCTTTCATTTCGAGAGCATACCCATGTTTGTCCAACCCGCCTATCCTCTCAAGGGGGCATCATCACCCTATCCTTTTCTTCTATTCATTTCCTCAGCTTCTTTGAAATGATGTTACTTGACATAAATCTTATCATCTCGAACATCATCTCAAAGAGGGGCAAAATGTAGACACATAAATTTGTCCATCACCTAGTCAAAATGACCTTATAATGTTTTGCCCTAGGTCCTAGGTCTTCCCACTCATAATTCCAACTTAATCACATTCCCAATTAATTAAATAAATCCCATTTGTTTAATTAATTGCACCTAGTAACATGTATCACATAATTCAAATTAAAAATTGCAATTATTCCCTCACCTCTCATAACATTGTGACACATGTCACATGTCTCCATCTTCCACTTAATATGCCTTCACATCTCAATTTAATTCAAACATAATATTTTAATTAGATTCCTCTTTATTCTCCATCACACACTTGTCATGTGACTACAATTGATCTTTGAGTGGGAAACCCTAATCCAACCCTAATCGATCTCAACCGTTCATATCCTTCAACATAACTTTCAATCTCATCCATCCATTTTAAGTGGCCTTTTCTATAAAGGTAGCCTCTCTTAAGCCATTTGAAAGGAATCTTCTTCTAGCATCCTCAATCTACCAAATTTTCCTCTCAATCCATAATCCATCTATTTCACACCATCATTTTCGATCCTACCATGTCATATCATTCTATTCTACCAATTCCTACCCCATCGTTATGTTGCTGAATAAAGCAACCCAACATTCATCTCTTTGGGTAATGATAGAGTGTTTTGGGTGTAGTACTCTCCACCCTATCGATGGATCGTGAGTTGATATGAGGTTTACATTTGTTTGATTTGCATTTGTTATCATTTCCTTCATGTCGATTTTCCATGATTTCAGGAGGCATTACAAACTGTAGTGGCTTCAAGATTGAATAGGTTTCCCAATCTCTTCCCCTTCGCTACCACCAAGTTCCCTCTTACCAATCTATAACCATGCTTGTCAAATGTCACATGCATTCCCAAATCATTCAACTTCGAAACTCAAATAAGATTTCTAGCTAATCCAAGAACATGAAAAACACTAGGGAGGGTTTTTATCCTCCCATCACTAAAACACAATAATACCTTTCCTTTCCCAACAATCAAATATGAAGAGTTGTCACCAAGGTAGATATTACCTCCATCATATTCTTCATATGTGGAGAACCATTCATTATGCGGGGTCATATGAAATGAACATCCTGAGTCAACCAACTAGTGATTATTAGAAACAACATTATATGCAGAAAGTAAAACATCTTCACCTTCATTCAAGGACTTATCTGAAGCACTCTCCCACTATTTCTTGCGGTTTCTGCACTCCTTCTTCACATGTCCCCTTTTACCATAGTTCCAACACTTAACTCTATTCTTTTTAACAGGAGTCTTAGACAGGACCTTGGACTTGTCCTTAGCCCCTTTCTGATCTCTTTTAGGTCCCTTTTCCTTAGACCTTCCCCTGATTGAGAGCATCACCTGAACTATTCAAACTCTTCTTCCTCAGTTCATGTGATAGTAAAACTGCAACAAGGGCATCCAACTTCAGATCTGTGAGGTTAGCGGTGATAGTGAGGATAACATTCTCCCAAGACTCAGGTAAAGAACAAAGAAGCAAGATACATTTATCTTCCTCATCAACCTCAACATTTACTTAAGCAAGCTAACTCATCAACAAATTAAATGAATTTAAATGCTTTGCAACTGACTCACCCTCTTTCATTTTCAAGGAAAACAATTTTCCTTTTAAGTAAAATTTATTTACCATACTCTTGGTTTGATAGATCTCACCCAACTATTTCCACAACTTGTGTACAGTCTCTTCCTTTGCGACATTCATCATGACATAATCTGATAGGCACAAACAGATGGTTCCCCGTGCCTTCTTATCTAGTCTATCCCACTAATCTTGAGAGACATCATCGGGTTTCTTCTCTTTTTGAACAGCCAACCACTGGTTTCTTTCTTCCAACAAATCTTCCATTTTTAGCTTCCACAACTCATACCCTATTCCATTGAACTTCTAAATGTCCATTCGAGAGGTTGATGCAATGGTGGATGCAACCATAATAATGACACAAGATCTGCAAACAAAAAACACAACCAGATACCCCACTACAGATACAGATTCCACACTACCACCCAAGAGTCAAAGTTGGCCAAGCTCTAATACCAAATGTTAGAAATGAAATCAACACTACTTCAATGGAAATCTGATTCAAGATAAATTTCAGCAATCTTAAGTGTGCATTGACAATGGAGATTGTAACAAAATGTAAAACCCACTATAGAAAAGATGTAAAACATGAAGAACTCAACACAATGATACAATGTTTATGTGGAGAAAACCCTTGCGGGTAAAAAACTCTGCCAGGAAAGAGGAACAAGTTTGTATTAATCTCAACAAGATTATACAATACATCAACTACACAACTCTCTCCACAATTCTTCAATCCAACAACATTCCAGCAACACCAGAGTACCTAAAATCTTTATTACAACAATAGATACATGGTAAATACTTATAGAAATATTTTCCAACTCATCCTAGGCATTCACCTTTTCTCTCCTAAGATTCTCTAACCTGTAAACATTAATTACCATCTTATAAGCATCTTACACTTGTCCAAAAATGACCATGCAAAGGTTGGGCGCCCAAGACTAAATCTGGCCTCTTACAACATCTTATGATGCATCATAACCGTCATATATTCCACAAAAGAGTATCTTTCCAAGATAGGAACCTTGGGCTAAATATAGCAAATATACAATTAACATATCCATCATATGCATCATAAAGTCTCAAAATCTTATGACAACTTGTAGCTGTCATAAATTCACTTACCAAACATTATGACAGTTGTCATACATGCCAAAAATAGTATATTCTCCAAGGGAGCATGCCTACCCTCATTTATGTTGTATTTTTACATTTGCCAACAATAAAAGTCACTCCATAATTACCTTCGATTACTCTGAAATTACCCCTACCACTGAAGCTAGTACATCTCCTCATGGATAATTAAAAATTACATATAATAAATGGAATAAATACAATATTGGGATTTACAAGGTTAATGGCACCTTATCCCAACATTATGCAGGATTGACCATTAGAAATCCATGCTTCTGCCAAGAATGGCATTTCATATGTTGTGTGATGAAATTTGACATGATGATAGTGCTAAACTGAGGAAATCAAGACACCTGACCTGTCATTTTTTATGCAAGAAGTGATGTTATCAGTTATGTGGAATTATGAGATCTAATCTTTCTATTCATTTATGATAATATTCAAAAGATTTCCATTTATGACAGGAATGCTTCAAAATGACTAGAATTTATTAGACCAAAGATGTGCGGATGTATGCTTGCATCCCAGAATTTCTATAAATAGGCAATTTCTGGTGTTACCCCTTTTAATGTTTAAAATGTGCTAATAGTATGGCTCTCCCCTAGTCCTGTGTGTTCTATTTGCTCCCTTGCTCTATTAGATTCTCTTCCTTGCTCTCATAGCTATTAACTTGTCCTTACAGAAGTAGGAGGCTTGGAGTTTTTTCCCTTTGGAATAGGTGGTACAGGGAAAATTAGGGAACAGTAGCAATATTTTACAAATCTCTATGAGCTTTTCTTCTTCCTACTGTTTCATCCAGATTTGGACCACGGGTTTTAATTTCTAGATTCTAGTCATTCCTTATGTCTGTGATTTGGCAGATTAGAATCAAGTGTAGAGCGAAATCATTTGTCTTTGCCTTAATCACTCCTCTACTTTTCCTAACAAAGCATCACCTTTAGTAGTAGGGATGTTTCCTCTCTAAATGTAGAATATAAAGATAGAGTGCTCCCATTTTGTTGTTGTTGCTGCCCTCCTCACTGGATGGATGGTGTTGCCACATCTAGCCTGATGTGATTTCATCTGGTTTCTGTCTGGTTGAGTTGGTTGATGACCACTCAATTATGAAAGAGGAATCACATCCTTGCAAATGACAATAGGCATAAAGTGAAGAACTCTAATTAATGGGATTTTCTTCTGATATTGTCACTTGTAGTTGTTCCCAATTAAGATGGATAAGTAGGGTAGTGAATGCTCCTATAGAACAAATAGGTGGCATATGATGGGTATGTGATCTCTAACAACATCTAACAAATAGTACCCCATCAACATCATAGCTTGTTTTCCCCACCTAAATTGAGAGGACACGCAGTTTGAATATGGGTACCTCAGCATATACCATAGAAACTAGGCATACAATTATGAAGTGGTTACACTAGCCTCCTCTCATAGCTTCATCTTTTGGTTACTCAAATTTGTAACTTCTTTTGTTTTGAATCCTGAAGCTTGTCTGCTCCCTTATCTCTATAAAAGGGAATTCATGACTTGTGAAAATTGATTGGTTTGAGGTAATGTCTCCAGACTTAATCTAAAATATAGGATCAATCTGATTAAGGAGGAGTTGTTAATAGCTTTTTTTTTCTGCAAATAGAATCAGTCGTCTATTTTCAAGTCTTCATTCTAAGTTTTAAGATGTCTTGATAGAACTACAAAGGCTGGGTTATAATTTATTGAATAGTTTACTTTACAAATCCTGTTGAGTCTTGAAGTGTACTGTCTCCTACCTCATGTACACAGTTCTACATTTATGAATATATATTTGATTAAGGATCCTTTTTATTCATCATTACAGTCTTTCTTGTGTTTGTGTATAATTTTTCTTGTATCATTTACTCATGTAATAAAATAAATGGCTGGAAGAGAATATTTAATTTAGTATTGGTTTACAGCCTGATAACTAAGCATGGTTAATTGCAAGACTAGTAAAGTATTTTTAATGTACTTGGAATTATTATATCTTTACAGTAAACTAAGTTTTATTACATCACAGTTCTTTAAAGTTTCTATAAGTTTCTTGACTCTATGGCCCTTGGAAAGGTACTAATCTATTCATGAATACTATTCTAAGCTTACACTCCTTTAATCATCCTCATCACTTTAAATGAATCAACACATTTTCCCTTCCAGTAATAGGTTTTATAAGTTAAGTTCATTTTACATGTTCCTCTGCAAAGAATAAGACTAAACCTTAAGAATCTAGCTCATCTCTTTACTTTATCAGACATTCTTTAAGCAATCTAGAAGGAACACATCTGTTATAGGAACAATGTTATTGAGCAAGTATCTCAGGGACCCCCGATCCATTTGAGTAGAACATTGTTTTCCCTAAAATAGAAAGATCCAAAATAGGAACACCCTCTTTGGTTTCACAAAACCTAAAGTGCAGAGGAAAAAGGGATTGAATACCCCAATTTCCTGTTCATTGGCCAATCCCTCAAGCCAGATCAGTTATTGGAAATGGCTATTCTATAGATCTATTTTCCTTGAGAGCAGGTTGGGAATTTAAAACAACCAACAAGTTACTTTTACAAAAACAAGCAAACCCCACAATCAAAATCTACCAATCCAATCAACTAATCATCTAAGAGCACACATCTTGCTCGAGCCTCCTACATCAGAACAAAAAAAATGTAATCCATATTTGATTTACTGAAGTTGTGGAGCTTGGGCTAGGATTTAGGGTTTATCTGTAAGCAAAAGTTGAAGCTTTGGAACAATGGACAAATATATCAGAGTTGAAAAGCCTTGCTCAGAGGTCCCCATTATGGATAATGAGATTCTCATAACTACCTAGTAGATGCCTAGGAACTATATTACATATGCAATAACTCTGCTAAGAGAGAGGTTCATTCAAAGTTGTTTTGAAGGTAATGAGAAAAGAAATTAGTAAGATAATAAAAATTACAGAGATCATGAAGAGGACGGTCCCCAATGTTCACCAGAACACAACAATTAGCTATGCTTGTATCACATTGATGCAGGAGCATCCCGAGTGAACCACCTATCCTGCATTAACCAAAATCAATTTTTAGTTTTTGTTATGGTTTTGTGTATGATGACTTAGAATTTGCCGAATCTAGACTCCTTCATCGGCCTGACAACTCCATTTTGATGGGATGTAGTACACAATCCCATCGATAGACTAAAAGCTTATCAGCGGGAGGTGGTTGTATCACTGGGACAGAATCTCATATCTCTCTGATATTAGTGGAACCTGTTGACTTCGGTGGGACACAGATTGAAGTCTTTTCAATGAGCCGATGGTGTTGGCTATTCATTCACTATCAGTGAGACAATGTTATTTCACTGAGACTATGAAGTCAATCCCCTTGATGGGTTGATAAAGAGTTAACCAAGAAATG
This sequence comes from Cunninghamia lanceolata, assembly GCA_027924645.1. Classification (NCBI taxonomy): domain Eukaryota; kingdom Viridiplantae; phylum Streptophyta; class Pinopsida; order Cupressales; family Cupressaceae; genus Cunninghamia; species Cunninghamia lanceolata. Next base: position 4,858,362 of record BSBN01000334.1, on the reverse strand, counting down.
CCTGCTACTCTGCTAGTCTTATGGTGGGTCCCGAATTGACCCCAAGGGAAAGTGGGGATTAGCTGAGTGTTGATCGACGGTGGATGACTTGGTGAGTAATAAGGTTGTTAAGAGGACTTTGAGAGTTCAAAGAGAGTGGAGTTTGTGTCTCTTCAATGGTTCAAGATGCCTTTAAGAGTTAAAATGTATTCTAACCGTTTGTCCAGTGTGGAAGTTGAAATAATGGGCATCCTGAAACATTTGAGAAGTTTTTATTAATGTGACGGTGCATGGTAATTGAGAGTAGTCGATGTCTAGATAGAAAGGGAATGGCTATGGGGAGAGTCGATCACCAATAAGGAACTAAGAGATGAAGATAAAACTTAGTCCGAGAGATGGGCTAGTGACTTGGCACAATGTATACTCAAGGGAACTCTATGGAGAGAAGAAGTCATTATGTAGATGAGAGAAATGAGAGGCCAACTGAAAGGCCTTATTTTACCATTTTCACAATTTTAATGTATTTCAGAATGAATGAATAAAGAAGAATTTTTTTTTCTTGTTGCAATCTTATTTTATCAGCAGTGAATTTCTATTTGTGGTAAATTATTCAAGTGGGGTTTAGAGGCAGAGGATCTTCTTCCTTTTGCACCAAGTGGTATTAGAATAGGTTGTTCCTGAGCGTGGAGAGTATCCACCAGGACCTATGGAGCAATAGAGAAGGCGATTGTGAGAACACGAAAGCATCATTGTAGGTGTGTGAAGTCTTGATTAGTTGAGAGATTGAAGCCATGAAGGAGAGAGTAAAGAATCTGAGAAAAGCTCAAGAGACGGGGTAGGTGTGAAGGAGTCCTATAACGGTGAGAGAAAGAAAGACTCAAAGTTATTGATGGAGAAAATAAGGAAAAGGAGGAGAGGTTTTGTGATTGTCTTGGTTTTTGACAATCCCAGTGTTGAAGAGATGGAGAAGACAAAGATGGAAGGAATGAGTTGCAAAGATGTGTGAAGAGTTATTGGAAGAATTGAAGAAAGAGTTGTATGAAAACCTAAAGGAGAATTATGTAGAGAAGAAAGTGGGTAGAGAAGAATCCCATGTTTATTCTGATAATTGTTTGTTTGTAGGTGATAGCATGTGTGCAGTAGATCAGTTTGCAGCCATGGACTGTACAAAGGTTGTAGCTATAAAAGAAAAAGATAGAGATGAAAAGGTGCATAAAATAGACTTTGGGAGTCCTATGTTTGAGGAGAAGTTGGTGAGGATGATCTCCTACTGAAAGAGGAGATGAGCAAAATCAAAAGATTCTTGAAAGGAGAAGTGACTGGTAAAGAAGAAGGTTTGATGATTCATGATCATCCAGTGTTTGATGAGGAACCTAATGAAGATCAAGGGTTGCTTGGTGAAGAGATATAGAAGATTGAAGAATTGTTCAATGTAGTAGTGAACAATGTTGCACATAATGATGTTGGAGTAAAGAAGAATGTTACACTTGATGACAATGGTGCAGCGAAGGAGTATGAGGTAAACTCTATTGTTTATGAGTTTTGTGATATTGGGTTTAATGTGCATGTACTTCATGAGATGAGTAGCATGGTAGAGAAAATTGTGGAATGTGTCAATGTGGTAGAGTGGAGTAGAGATGCCTACCTATGGGTAGAAGTTGTAGAGGATGTGACAAGAGAGATTTGGTGGAGGCTGTTAGTTTGTGGTGGGTTGAAGCCCATGAAAGTGAAGGATGAGAAGAGAGGAAGGAGGAATAAAATGCGCACTTGGTGGAGGAGGTCAACAAGTGTCCCAGCTTAGTGCTGGAAAAGGGCAAAGAAATATTAATTTTTAGTTCTTGGACAATGATGGAGTTTGTTGCAGGTTGATTGCAACCTGAAAGGGTAGTTTGAGTACTCAACTACACTTTGTGAGCCTATGCTCACACATTCTCTACCTGATGTGTCTGATGTAGGAGCATCCTGGGTGAACCAACTATCCTGCATCAACCAAAAAAAATTTTAGTTTTCATCATGGTTTTATGTATGATGACTTAGAATTTACCAAAGCTAGACTCCTTCATTGGCCTAATAGCTCCATTTTGACAGGATATAGTACAGAATCCCATCGATAGACTAAAAGCTTATTAGTGGGAGGTGGTTGTATCATTGGGACAAAATCCCATGTCTCACTGATATCAATGGAACCTATTGACTTCAACAGGACTCAGATTAAAGTCTCTTCGATGAGCTGATGGTGTTGAATGTTCATTAAGTGTTGGTGAGACAATGTCATTTTGTTGGGACTATGAAGTCAGTCCCCTCGATGGGTCGATAAAGAGTTAACCAAGCAATACACGCCAGCCCACTAGTCTTGTGGTGGGTCCCAAATTGACCCCAAGGGAAAGTGGGGATTGGCCGAGTGTTGATTGATGGTGGAGGACTTGGCGAGTAATATGGTTGTCAAGAGAACTTTGAGAGTTTGGAGAGAGTGTAGTTTGTGTCTCTTTGATGGTTCAAGATGCCTTTGATAGTTGAACATTATTGTAACCATTTGTTTGGTGTGGAAGTTGAAATTATGGGCTTCTTGAAATGTTTGAGAAGTCTGTATTAATGTGATGGTGCATGGTAACTGAGAGTAGACGATGGCTAGAGAAAAAGGGCTTGGTTATAGGGAGAGTCAATCACCGGTAAGGAACTAAGAGAGGAAGAGAAATCTCAGTCCAAGAGAAAGGCTACAAACTTGGGACTGTGTATGCCCAAGGGAAGTCTGTAGATAGGAGAAGACATTATGCAGATGAGAGAAATGAGAGGCAAATTAGAAGGCCTGATTTTATCATTTTCATAGTTTTAATGTATTTGAGAATGAATGAATAAAGAAGAATTTTCTTTTGCTTGTTGCAATCTTATTTTATCAGCAATGAATTTCTATTTGTGTTAAATTGTGTGAGTAGGGTTTAGAGGTAGAGGATCTTGTTCCTTCTGCAACACACATATATGTGGTAGTCTCCTGAAGAAGGTATTTTACTATTAGCAATGATGAGGCATGCATCCATGATAACAATCACTTTGTCCACAAGACAAATTGACACATCATCTACAGGTTATCAACCACAACTACCAGTTGATCAAGTCAAGCCTCTACCTAAATATGAATGCGAGGGAGAGGATTCTCTTCAAGATATGAAAGGAAAAGTTCATGCACGTGGGAGGGGGACTGACAGAGGAGCAAATGTTTCTTCTTGAAACTATCAGAATGGTGATACATGAGGCTATTATGAAGCTCTAGATAATGGATGGACTCAAGGCTGTGGACATTTTTGTGGTTGTGGTTGTGGTAGAGGTCAAAGTTTCTTTAATCATGGTAGAGGATTTTAGGTAATGCAGTACAAGATAATAACAACTACAATGATTCTGGCATGGCTAATGGTGATCTCGATTGACCCTAAATAGCTAACACGTTGTTGTGCTGACTATTTTCAGTAATTTCAACCTGTTTAAATACTAATGGTTTAGATCAACCAGTTGAGTCGACATTGTCGACGCTATTGTTTGTCGATTGGTCGCTTGAATTTCAACCATTGTTGATTGTCACTTGAATTTCACAACTAAGACATTTTACAACATGTTGATTTTTTAAGGGTTACCCGTGATGTCCCTCCTCATGGTCAAGCATGTGGTACGGGTAGATCCAGTGGTAGTGCACAATATGCTAATGGTAGTTTTAATGACAATGGCATGTGTACTATGGACTTTGCTCCACGAACCAGGGGAGGTCATGGCAGGGGCATGTTTTGTGACGATGGTAATTATAATGGCAATGACTTTCATAGAGGCCAAGGTCGTGGTCGAGGTAGATTTGGTGGTACTGCTCAAGATGGTGGTTATTATAATGATTATGGCATGGCTGGAGGTGAAGTAGCTTCACAAGGTCAAGGGTTACATAGGCAGAGGACATGAGGAAGGGGTGGAAAGAATTAATCCACATGGGCATAGACTGAATGAAATGTTTTCTAGGGAATCTCTAGTTATATAATACAGAACTATGATTTTGATAATTTGTGAATTTCTACTAAAGGACCATGCGATTGCTTTTTTCCCAAATCAACTTCTACTATAATGAGGTTAAAGAAACAAAGATGTACAAGATTAACTATTGACTCAATGTGGTTTTAAGTTTGTTTATAGAGAGAATTGTTTGCATATCTTGCTCATTTGTAACACTCTCAGGCCTTCATTGCAAATTAAGCAAAGTATGTATATATATATACATCTATACATATATATACATCTATATATATACATATATCTACATGTATATATGTACATATATATATGTATATATATATACATATACATATACATATATATATATACATATACATATATATATACATATACATATATACATATATACATATACATATATACATACATATATATATACATATAAATATACATATGCATATATACATATACATACACACACATATATATACACATATATGTGTATATATATGTATGTATATGTGTGTGTGTATACATACATACATACGTATATATATATATATATATAGTTGGAATCATTTTCTATTGCGCCAAAAGCTTGAGCTTTCAACACTCACTACAAACACCAGACTTAACCCAGATCCACAGGAGGCTCACTACCATGTTACAAATCCTGAGGTCAGCATTGAACGCCTCACTGACAAGGGCACAACTCACTGCCAACAATCTCCCCTTCAACGCAACCTAAGGATTCAAACCCATGACCCATGGCTCTGATACCAATTGTTGGAATCATTTGTTATTGCACCAAAAGCTCAATCTTTTAATGCTCGCTACAAACACCAGACTTAACCCAGATCCATGGGAGGCTCACTACCATGTCACGAATCCCGAGGTTACCATTGAACACCTCACTGACAAGGGGGCAGCTCACTGCGAACATATGCGTATGCATGTGTGTGTATATATAGACACACATATACATACATACATACGTACATACATACATACATACATACATACATACATACATACATACATATATATATACACACATATACATATACATACATACATACATACATATACATATACATACATACGTACATACATACATACATACATACATACATACATATAGACACACACACACACAAACACAAAAATCTAGAAAATTAATAATTCCATCTATAGCTCCATTCGCTTTTAGGCATCAACTACTCTATCTAACTGAAATCATTAAAAAGATTTTTAATGTGGTAAGGAAAAATATTTGTAGCATGGTTATTCTTAAACATGAGACGAATTAAGGAATAAAAATCTACATAATTTTTCATAATATGCAACTTACTATTACCTATAACATTGTGCAAAGTGTACACAATTTTGCATGACTAAAAAACTCTATTTATTTCTCACACCTTTAGCCGATGTTCAACAAGTCAAATAAAATTTTACAATTTACAAACATCATAATATATATTCCCCAAAAAACATTCCACATGACATGGGATCAATTGAACTCCCGTAAAATCTCCCTTTCTTGATTTTCTCACTAATAGATATTTACATGTGACACATTTAATAAACCCATCTGAATCTGTATTTGTATGAATTTAGTTCCCTTTTTAAAATAATTCTATGCAATAGTAAGGCCCACAAAATGTCCATTTTATGAATAGATATACTCACTTCGTAATATTTTTTCTTTCACAAATTTGATAGATGTTATATTAAAAATTAAAAATAGTCTTCATTCTTTATCTTGGAGTATTTGTTGACGAAAAATGTAGTAAAAAATTAATAGTTAATGATTAGTCAATATTATGGAAAAAATAAATTGGAATCATTTGTACATTTAATTGTTTATAATGTAATATTAAAATGTATTACGTTGATTGATATGTTATCTTATATTCTTTTAGGATGCCTCACCATATGTTAGATTTTAAAAATGAAGAGCAAAAAAAGGAACATCAAAGAGAATATGCCTGGAATTATATGAGAGAATGACATGAACGAATGACAGATGCACAGAGAGATGAAGAAATAAATCATCAAAATTAAAATGATAGAGAAAGACATGTTAAATGTAGGGCAAATATGACAATTGAAGATATTGAAGCACAAATGAGACAACAAGCAGATGAGATGATAACACATCATGTATGAACATCTCAAGAGGGGAAATATATATTAAGAAGATTGCAAAGAGATATGTGTTTAGATCAATTTAATGGGATAGAAAGAGAACTACAAGAACATGACCATGAATTAGTTCAAATACATCATCAAGATCATGGGAATGCTGAGGTTAATTCTGAAGGGATGAATTATATTACAATAGATTGTGTGCTACAAATGCCAACGAATAGAGTCTAGGATACAATGAAGTTGATAACTAAAATCATGTCTAAAATAATAGTGCACAAGAGGATTTAACATCTCAACTGAGAAGATGACAATGATTGTAAAGAACACAAAATGAAAGAGATAAAGGTACATTTAATAATAATAGAAATGTTGAGATTGACTTGAAAATTTTACAAGTGATTGTTCAACATGGACTAGATAAAAATGTTGCACTGAGCATGTGTTATAATTGTCAATAAATTTACCCTACAATGATGGTTATTCAGGTATAGGTGAAGGCCATATTTGTAATATATATCAGCAAGAGAAGCATGAGCATTAATTTCCAACATTAAACAACATAGATCCTAGTCGACTACTTCTAGAACTTGCATACATAACACAAGTTGAGGAAATGTTGATAGCACATGTCAACCCAACACTTTAGTCACACATGCAACTAGAGGTGAATATAAATATAAATCACATGCCATAAGTTTTCCACAAGAAGTAAAACAAATAGCTAACATTTGGCCACATCAAATAAAATATTTATTGATTATTATTGTTTATTGGTAGGATCAATGTGGAACAAATTACAATTTTACAATCAATAAAGAGATGGTATACAAAGTACTTAAATATAAAATAGAACATGATAGATTCTATAGAGATGTTCAAATTGATGAAAATACTCTTAGTGAACTTACATCCAATTCAAATGAAAATGTTTTTGACCAATTAAATTCAATTCATATGGAGTTTCATTCTGATGCAAATGAATATGTATTTGTGGGTCCAATGATAGAGATGGATGAAGGAAGCATTACTTATCACACTACATCAATGACCTCCAAACCACCAAATATCCCAAGAGAGATGAAAATAATCCATGCATGGGTAAATAACCTTAATGCATATCCCAAATCACTAATTGATTTGCTAGGAATTGGAGCATCTCTGGTGAATGAGTATGCAACTATAGGGCTACTTGATATGACTTTCCCAACACTATTTCTAGATGGATGATGTGATTGGTTAGCACCATGATTAAGGACAATCCGTCTACATGAATTTATTAAACATTTATTTGGATATAGAGTTAACCATTTTGGACAAGACCCCTGATTTCGAGATTACATGATGAATATGATTATGAGACATCATGCACAAAATTCATTTGCTCTATTTGTCAAAAAGAGCTTTCAATACATGCCAGTTACAATCAATGAGTTACAAGAGGATATGGAAAACATCCGCCACTCACATCTAGCTGATCTTTTGATTCATTTTGGTATGACACTAAGGGATACAAGGTCTTATGGACAAAATGTCAAGCTAAATTAACCGACCTCTTACACTAAATTGGAATGCCAACAATTATCTTATTTTTGAGTGCAATAGATATGTATTGGTTAGATTTTCATGCACTAATGCTAGGAACACAACCAACTAATCCACAAGAATAACAAAAATGGTGGTGAAAACATACTATTAACTACCCACATAGTGCATGGTATATTACATGCACCTACAATATACGATGTTTTAAAAAGAGATACTACAAAAGGGAATGAAAGTAAAAGTTTATTGGTCTATATATGAATGACAACATAGAGGTTCACCACATGTGCATGGATTCATATGGTTAGAGGGAGCACCAAACATAGACAACCTTGATTGGGGAAATGATAATGAAAGACAAAATGCTCAAAAATACTTCAATTATACTTTTCATGCATGGAATCCATGGGCAGATCCACATTAATGAAACATACAAGTATGATAGTAATTCTCAATTCTATGTTTATTTCAAAATACATATACTTAAAAAGTTTTTATTTTAACTGATAACATATGTTATGTTTTCCAAGGTAGGTCAAACAAAATTTTACACAACATTGATGTCTTTGAAATACATAACAACTAAGTTAGATAGACTTGGAATGCAACTATGAAGAGTTACTCAATTGTGTTGAACATTATACGATGTGTAAAGAGGTTGATTGAATACGTAAAAAAGGGGAAGAATGGTTTGTAGCTAAGGTGTTCATTCATTCATTTGTTTTGTAACAAGAAATAATTAAAATATCTATATAAACTAACATGTCACCTTTCATTTGTAAATACAATGCACCATGGCCATTGCATATATAAGAATCTATTTTATTTGAAGATCGAGCCACAAAAGATAAAATATATAAACCTGTGAGAAATGATGATCAAGTATATATAGATAATCGTAACATACTTTAGTTATGGAAAGAAAATGTAGATTGGAAACCAATTCTCTCAAAACATGTTGTAATGAATTATATTGCAAAGTGTGCAAAAAAAAAAAAAGAGTTCAGAAACATATCACTGTATGTTAATGAGACTTACAAACATTGAAAACCTAGATAAAGGAACTTCAAGAGCATATAGCAGAATTCTAATACAATCCCTCATTGAAAGAAACATTGGAGCACAAGAAACATGTCATATGTTATTGGAGTTTCCATTGGTAGAAATTAGTAGAGTATTTTTCACATTAAATGTTTCAAGAGAGGTGTTCAAGCCAATCAAAAATGAAGAAAATGATTATATGAAGAATTTGTAGAATCAATAAGAGGAATGTTGATAAATTTTTTGAAGTGAATTAGATTATGAACAAGGTGTTGTACATATAGGTGAGGAGGTTGGGTTGAATTAGGAGTCAACTCCAACACTCCACTAGTGGTGGTAATCCATCTCCACAAAGTGGCGAAGGAGTGTCGACATGTATCTTGGATGATTTTGATGGACTCTACGAGTCAACACATAACCAACTAAGGTGGGTTAAAGCCATGTGCAAATATATTACTTAGACTATGTAGGTAATATTAAATTTTTACACTAACACCCCCCTTAAGCATAGCTTAGGTGGGTACAAGAAGAGATGGGTCTTGGCTACTAGGCCTACTGAGGTATCCATATAAAAAGTAATCTCTCATGAAGTGGAGATAACATAGAAAACCCTATAGGAAAAAACTATCCTCCAAAAGAGAGAAAAGATGCATGAAAAGAAATTATACAACTGAAGAAGTACTACTTTCACTGAGTACAATCTATGTTTCCCACATAGCAGAGAAAATGATAGAAGGTCTATGAGACCCCCACATAATATGTGTCTTGTTGTGGTGAGGTTGGATGATCGACAAAGGATGTAGATGTAAATCCAAGAATGTAGAACAATGTTCCTCCCCTTGGGAAGAAATGAAACCAACTGAAGATGCAGAATACCTCCCCATTCTAAATAGGAATGTGCAGGAACATGTATGTTCTTGAATCATACTGAAGCTAATCCAAGGGTGATGATGCCCATTTTGGTATCTTTGAAAACTACTCAGGTGTTCCCATGTGTTGATACCAAAGGATGCCATAATCATATTAGGTGTAATCCTAATAGATGAAGATGATGATAGTACAAAACCATATGTAAACATATGTAGAGAATGAATATATCAAGAGGCTAATGGTGTTGCAGATTCATTGAAACTAACATCAAAGAGAAGACTGATGGCCTCAATGGTGTCATCTAGATCCAAAATATCAAACTCTACAAATAGACAAGTAATAGAAATTGGTCCCAATGATGTGAATCAAGAAGACAAATGTGATCCTACTTCAAGGAAGATCTAGAATCTCTCAAGGAAGTGACTCTAAACTATTATGAAGTGACAAGAGGAGGTGACAGAATATCTACCAATGCAGGAGGTGTAGTAAGAGGAGAAGAAAGAAAGTATGTCTTTGTGTTATTAGTACATTCAAGACATTCCTAATAAGCAAGTTCCTCTTTAGTATCATCGAAATAGAAAGGACCATCAACATCATCAAGGGAAATAAGTATGTCTATAGTGGGATTATCTAAGAATGAAGGTTCATTGGGATCTCCATACTTTTCCCATAGTTTGGTCCAAAGAACTCTAGGACAATCAATGTTTGATAGAGGAACCCACTGAGTGTGGTCAATAAGACTCAAGCCAATTAATCCTAAGACACGATAATTCTTATTTTCCCATACAATTTTTTGCCAAATTGTACTTGGTTTAGGAATAAGCCCATACAAATATGGCAATAGATGAATCCATTAACAATGTGTTAGGATACCATCATGACAAGACTTGTAGTTTCTATTTTCCAAAGTAGTGATGGATGGATGATTTGTTATCCCCATTATTGAATTAGATAATTTACCCCCTTTTAAACTTTATGTTAGTTCAATGATTTACAAAATGCATGTATAACCCTAAAAAATTAATACATAAAAGTGGCACTTTATAATATGAGTGTGTGAATAACCCTTCATCTTTGTAAGGAAAAACTACAAGAGTTAAAACAAGAAATATTAAATTCCCCCCAATTGGCACTTTATCATGCAATGATATAGGTCTAAGAAAGTCGATAAAATCAAGCTCTAATACTTAGCCTTTGTTTTTTATTATGGCAAGCTACAAACAAGGGTACAGATCCCTATACATAAAATCCCAAAGGGCAGAACAAGCCTCACATAGGCTAGAAATAGCGCATCGACAACAGAAAGACAACAAAGCCCAAGAGACTAAAAAACAATAAAGCAACAAGGCTGCAAGGAACAACAAGCTATATAATAGAAAAATCTGACCTACAAGGTCAAACACCCCTATCCCGAGAGCAAGTTTGAGAAATGTGCTTAGGAAGCCCATGCTTCTTCCTTTGAACAATAGTCCAAAACAAATCAATATCTCCATCCATAGATTTAGGAGATGAAGGAGGTGAAAATCTGATCGAATCCATAGAAAATGGTGGAGCCAGGGGAATATCACCAGCACTAGCAACAAATTGTGTACCAACAGCAGCAGTTTGAGCCACAACAACAATAGAAGTCGAGAACCTAGCAGCAGTCCCAGTATCAACAACAATAGCAGGGGAGTACCCTGCTACAGTCCCGGCACCAGGAGAACCATGCAGAATAGATGGCACTACAATAGTGACAGTAAGGGAGAATGTAGACCCAGCAGTAATCCCAGCAACAGTCCTAGTAATAGCCCCAACACTAGAATCAGTAGGGGAGGCCTCTATAGCAGAACCAAAAGCAACAACAACATCAAGAATAGTCCCAACATCAGCAATAGGGGAGGACTCTATGGCAGAACCAAAAGCAACATCAACAATAGGAAAAGCCCTAGAAGCAGACCCAACAACAACAACCTTATCAGGGATCACCACAACATTAGGGACAATCCCAACATCATTAGAAGAAGATTTAGACATCTCAAAACTAGAAATATCACTAGCTGCATCAACTGTGAGTTGTTCAGGAAAAGCATCCTTCCATCAGGAAGAAAGACAAGGGATCTTTGAATGAGGGCATCCATAAAAAATGTGACCTGTTGTGAAGAACCTACGACACCGGAAGGGAATACCTTCATAATCTAAAATCTGATTCCAAGACCTACCAACAACCTGCAAAACAATCTCCACTGGCAGATGCTTAGAAATATCCAAATCCACACGAACACAAGCATAAGTGGTATGAGAGAACAAAGATGTCACTTGGTCCTCCATAATAAATGTGCCCAAAGAATTACTAATACCAACATAACAAGATTTAAATGAAAAATGTAGAGGTAAATTTGGGAGGTGAATCAAAACAGGCATTTTGTTGAAGGACTCAAACAAAGGGTTAAAGGAGGGAACCCAATGCTTGAGAAGGAGGGAATGTTGGCCCTAGAACCAAGAATGAGCATCAAGAATAACATTTCGATCAGAAACTAAACCAAAAACAACCATAAAGTAACCCTTTGCATAAGGGTAAATTTCTATTTTCCCCTCCATAAGAGGGTGCCAATGCATCGAGATCCAGAGGTTTAAATCACCCAGCCGAGGCCACAACCAGTCAAATCTAAAAATCAAACCCTACTTAGAAAAATAATCATCATTTTTTAAAACTTCATCACCTAAGACCACCACAGGGGGAGGTGAGTCAAACAGAGAAACTAATGTCTGAGCTACAACAACATTAGCAAACTCTACACTCTTATCAAGAGAACCATTACAGACATCCTTTGCATAAGAGCTAGATCTGGCTTCAGCAGACAAAGGGGGACCTCTGCCATCATTGTCCCCACCCACACCAGCTAAGAGAACACTAGAAAACCTGCCATCAGGTGTCGTACCTTGTAGCACCACAGGAGGTGAAACCATCAATGACCTATCCAAAGAATGAGAGCCAAGCTCCATACCCGACAGAGCCCCATCCATGGTAAATTTTCTCCCATTGGAACAGGAAATCTTACTCTATCCAATGGGTGGGAGAACATATTTTGAATTCAAGGAGGGGAGTACGAGGAGTAGGAAGGAGTGGGAGGAAGCCATTATAGATTATACAATTCTATAATTAATACTTAGCCTTTGTTACAAACTCAAATTTTGGCACTTTAAAAGTTGCCTTTTACAAGAATTTTCTTGATTAAGCACTTACATTTTTCAAAATAACCTCTAAATCTCCCAAATTTTAATTACTCCCCCTAAAGCATAATTTTAAATACCTTTTTTGAAAAAAAATCTATTTGTGAATACTTGAAATAAGCATAATTTTAAATACCTTTTGAAAAAAAACAAAATTACGGCAATTTTTTTTGAGACGGGGGTAGATCAGGGAAAAAATGCCCAAAATATGGAGCATGGGAGGCCAAAAAAAGGCTATGGTTTCTAGATGAGATGCAGGGGCAGCCAAGCATGGGCCACTTAAAATAGATATGGATGCCTTGAGGGAATAAAGTGGCCTCTACAAGCTTTTTAACCACTTCAGGGTCAACACGCCCCCTTTCTGGGCTAATTTTTGGTTCAATTTAAGGTTGATTTGTGCCCTTGAATTCACCCTTCGTCACCTTCTATGAGGATTCTACACCTTGGGCTACTTTCTCATGCCAATATGGAGCAAAACAGAGGTATTCACAATCTCATAATGACCTACAACACGTTGCCAAGCGTGATCAAAATGGAGAGACAAGTTGGGCTACTTTCTGATGCCTTTACAAGACCAAATTGGGCCACAACTAGCTTGAAATCGGGCCTCAAATAGGCTGTCACCATGTTGAACATAAGACATGGGCCTTTATTTCTTGGAATCAACCTGCCAGTAGGTTATGAGCGTGCACATACCCATGCTAGTCTTCCGTGCCTCACTTGAGCCCTCGAGGAAGAAGCTCTGGCTTACACAAAGGTGTAGAATGGAGGGTGATAGATTTTCCAAACCTCTACCCCTTGCTCACAAACATCCTTCAATTGACAAAATCTATGCCAAACAAGCAAAGATTCAACATTCCACATATTTATTGGAATCACCAATTAATATGCATTTGCCTTCAAATGTCTGAAATAGTAATCGCAAGTTCCGCTCTAATACCATGAAAAATTCAAATAATAAATAAGATGAAAGTGAATTAGATTACGAACAAGGTGATGTAGATATAGGTGAGGAGGTTGGGTTGAATTAAGAGTTGACTCCAACACTCCACTAGTGGTGGCAATCCTTCTCCATCAAGTGGCGAAGGAGTGTTGACATGTATCTTGGATGAGTTTAATGGAATCTCCAAGTCGACGCATAACCACCTAAGGTGGCTTAAATCCATGTGAAAATATATTACTTAGGATAAGTAAGTAATATAAAAGTTTTGCACTAACATGGTGAAACTCACTTAAAAAGTTTGATTGAAGGATATTTGGATAGACCATATGCAATGGAAAGTGTTTCACTTACAAATGCAGCTAGATCTTGGACATATAATCCCAAGTAGAGAAGAGATAAGAAATGGGAAGTAAGGACTATGGTAGCTATTGTGAGAGTGTTTCCAAGATTTACCACCTTACCTGCATGTCAATCAAAAAATGGGTTTACTTTTGCTGGTTGGAGTTATTGTTGTACAAGTCATTTCGTAATATACAAAGAGACATCAAACTTGATGATACTACAATTACATCAAATTGGGAGTCACTCAATTATAATCCATAGCATTTGGAACAGAGGATTATTTCAGATGAAATTGAAAATCATAATGATTCTAAGGATGGGGACATTTACCTAATGATCAAAATACAATTGAACATGAGTGGGAAATAATCTCAAGACTACACCGTGAGTGAATTATGGATGTAATAGAAATAGATATGTTGGGTAGAAGTGCCCCACCATACCCACCAATATATGTTATGGTCAAATTTGATAATTACTCTAGAATTCCATTTGAAGATGCATCTCAAAATTCAATTCCAATTACACCAATACAAAGGGGATACACATGTCAATTGCCCTTACAATTAGCTTGGGCACTAACAATCTACAAATCACAAGGATTGACTCTTTCCAAAGCAACAATTGATATACGACCGAGAGAAACAGCAGGGTTAGCATTTGACACTACATCACATGTTAAGTCCTTGGATGGACTCAAAATTTTGCCTTCATTTTCATATGACCGTTATTATAAACTGAAAATATGGAAGCAACTCTCCAAAAGGAGAGCTAGGGAAGAGAGACTCAAATCTTTGGAAATACTATAATTTTATGTAATATATACATTATCAGATATAATTCTTCTATAAAACTCTTATTACTCAAATATCATTGACGTTATATTTTTGGATAAATATGAAATGTCTTGTTAATTATCTTTTAATATGTTGATTGCACATTTGAAAGAATATGAAATGCGTCAATAATGTTCAATAAATGGAATTTATATTATACAGTTCAATGAATATGATAGGCTTTATTATTTGCGAAGGATAATAATACTTTATACAAATAGAAGAAAAAGATGCAAAATTAACATTTTACATGCCACACTATGGATGCTACTAGCATAGATATCTTAAATACATCTATCTTAAAGATGTCGAGAGATATCGGTCTTGAGGCACCTATCTATTTTCAATGATAATTTCAATCGAGGCACCTATCTATTTTCAATAATAATTTCAATATAGACGTCTGAACTGACATCTCTTAATGTCTTGTTGATAAATGTTTATAAGATATATATGCTAATATTTATCTATTGTATCTAAACCATTAACTAAACCATTAATAACAATTAGTTGAGAAGAACTAAGAAGAATTATACAAATTATTGGCACAAATCTTTTTACCCTTAATAGTTTTACTAACTGGGGAAAGTTCATTTTCCCTTTCCTTTAATTTCGTCAAATGAAGTGCAACTCATAAAAACTAATGAAGGCTGTTTTTGGAGGAAACAGCCGAACCGACCGAATCTCTCCCATTAGCTTACGTTTCAGCAAGCGGGTCAAATCTATTTAACAGGATTCAATGAACGGCAATTCTTGGAATCCTGCCGCCTCCGACGAGTCTCGTTACCTACAAACATTGTTGAATATATGTTCGATTTATATCTGGACAGAAAATCGCACCAAGATTGCGGAGAGTAAAATCACTAGTAAATGATATAATTCCTACGTTCTGTGATTATTTTCTCTACGAGGAAAGCAGGACTCCTGTAATTCAGAAATCTACGATGCCGATCAGACAGTGCAGAATAATGGTACGCCTGATTATTTAATGTCAGGGCAGTTAGATGAATTTTCATTACCACACTCTATTCTGAATGACAGCTTCTTCGCTGTTCAAATTTCTGTTATATTTATTTCTGGTCCACTGACTATATAATATAATCAGTGTAGTATTTTATTATATTTCTACTTAAATATTATTTATTTTAATGGTCAAATAGTTAATAGTAATTTTAAATCTCATTCATAATAAAAAAGGTAAATATTTGTCCTATTTTTATTGGCCAAAATTGACTTTTGAATATTGAAGTGGATGATATTTAAAAAGATAAATACTTTGGCTCAAGTTCTTGGGAGGCCTAAAAAATCTCAATTGAAATTATTAAAATATTATATATTTAACCAATAGGTTACATTGTGAGCTTTCAAGTTCACCATGTTAGTCTTGGGATATTACCCAACACTCAGAAGTGATCGTTGGAAGAAAAGAAGATGATTCAAGTTACCAAAAAATAATACTTGAAGAAAAATTTTGAATTCACCTTAAATTATTTGTTTAGCGGCATTGTTATTATTAACACTTTTGTATTAAAGTCATCATATTGATTTAATGATTTTTTATTTTTTATTTTATAAAAAGAGGCGTAAAAAATTATTAATAAAAGAAATCAAAAGTACATAACCAAGAGGGCAACCGCCTCCAGAAACAATAGAAGTCCAGAACAAAGCACCAACACAAAACCAAACAAACCAGAACCAGGGGGACATCCACAACCCCAAATTAGCCATCCATATATGCTAAAATCAACCTTTCCAAATTTTGAACACCTTCTTGGGACAACTGGTCCCAACTATCAACATTCCAATCTCCCACCTATTCCGAACCCCACTTGGCCAAGCAGTCAACCACATGGTTCCATCCAATCTCCCACCATTGCACACCATCCATTACCTTCTAATTCAGAAGATTAATCACAATCTGGGAATCAGATTCACAGATAACCCTATGCCATCCCAAAGCACACCCTTTTTCCAAAGCATAGAGAATAGAAAGAGATTCCATCATATTATTAGTCTATTGCCCCTTATAGATAGAAAAGAAAAAGAGGACAGCACCAAAGCTATCTCTTCATTTTGGTCAATTGTCACATTCATTAATTTTGTAAGGTCCAACTTTGTTTGTGACCATTATAGAATCTATCCTTGTTGATTGACCCTAACATTGTTAGCTAGTCAATTTTTTGGTGAACCTTATTACTCTTTTTCTTGTATACTTTTATTAATATCAACTCCTAAATGAGTCCAATGGATAATTCAGCAACCTAGCTAAATCTATTATATCTTGTATAAGTAACGTGACAATTTTATAGACTTTTATAATTATTGTCTTGGTTAATGTTTAATAGTTGAATTATGAGTTCCATGTGATGTGGTGTAATGTCAAGTTATGAGATAACTGTGATGTCCCTATTCAAAAACCATTATGGTGATTATATAAGTAATTGAGGAAGATTGTATTATGCCAAGTATCTAGATTCTAATACTAATTATACTCAAGGTGTAAATATTTTAATAATATGAGAATTAGTGATAAAGTGATGATTAGTATTTGTGACAATTAATTGCTTAAAATGTATCAATTTGATTTGAGAACATTTTTGTATTGAAGTCAATTTAAACATGATTAGTGATTTTAAAATAAAACGAAATTTACATGTGCACAATGTTATGAGTGAATTGTATATGAATTTTAGATAAATTTATTTAGTGGTTACATATTATAATGAGACCACACATCACTATAAAATGGTTAAGTGGACTCTAAATTTAATTTTTTAAAATTATCAAGTTTTGGTTAAATGTGAATATTGTGTTTTTTACCGCAATTGTTAGATATTGTCAAATTTTACCATGTTAATTGGTAGGATCTATGACCATATTAATTTATGAGGTTGGTGATGCATGGGTTGAGATTGAATTGAGTTTCAAGGTATGTGGATTTAAATTAGATAATTAATAGGTAAATCACATAGTTATTCTTTTGTTGCATATGATATATATGCATATACCATAGATGAATTGATATTTGCAATAATTATGTAGGTGCAAGCAATCATCAATTACATAATAGCAGAAGCATTTACAACCTATTGTTACCACCTCACATAGGAAAGTAATCTTTTTAAAACCTTGTTATCCTTAGGTGCTTGAGTTTTACTTATTTTAAACTTTATTTTATTTTGAAGTTCTAGTTCAATATAGAGTGCCTAGGTGTACTTTGTATGTTAAAATGTGTGGGTTGAAATGTAAAATTATATATAATATTTTAGGTCATTTTATTTTATCTTAAAAATTAAATTTTTGTGTTGTAATGTAAATTTTAGGACCCCAACCAAAGTACCTATGGGGAGGATACTTGGGGAAGAATATACATAGTGTTTTGGGACATTGAAAATAATACTTTTAGAACTCTTGAAAAGAGTTCCCATGTATGAAAGCATAAATAATTTTTTCAAGACATTAAGTCAACATATGACATTGAAAAAGTGTAGGATTACAAAATGAACCTTAAATTTTTGGAAGGAGATTCATATGAACTCATGTGGGTGGTTACATATTTGGAAGGAGAACGATATAAGTCACATTAGAAGTTACATCTATTTGAAACCCATATGAATTCAAATGAGGAGTCATGTCAACTTGGGTATGATATGGCAAAGGTAGATGTAGGGTTGGAGAGGTGCCTTGTGCCCTCATTCTATTAGATGGAAATGAGTAATACATCACTCTCATATGAACTCTTATTTTGGGGGTTTTAAGGCGTATTCTTACATGATAGAAAATCTTCTTTAGAGAGAAATTTTTGAGAGATTGACAAAAGTTGATGTTTTGGGAAGAAAATCTTGAATGGATAACTTCATGTTACAAATTAGAAACAAATATCTTAGACAAGAAAAGAGAGTCTTTAGTCCACAAGTTTTATTAGTAAAGATAAGTCCTCTCCAACATTGTCATTATTTTCTTGAAAAATACTTCTGTTGTGAATGGTCCTATTTAAGTGTGGGTATTGTGTATGAGGAAATTGTGGAAGTGGTGTCTATTTTGTAATTTTGTGCAGGTTGTGTTGAAGTGTATGAATGCCCTCATCAAGATTGTGAGATGAGATAGAGCTTTTAATTCCATGTTATACTTGTATACATTTAAACCCCTATTATCATTGTTCATCTTGATGTTGTTCTTCTATTGTTTTTGTTGGAGTACAATACCACTGAGAGGGGGGTGAATCAGTGGTATACAAATTTTAACAAGACTTAGTGACCTTAAAATCTGTATTTTCAAACTTTGATACAAAAATAATTCCTATTGACTGTAGATGACATCATGATAGCCTTGGACAACTAAAATAGATTGATCAAAGTCAAGAATGCATCAACTCAATGTAGGGACTATAAACAATGACTCATTATCATAAATATTAACACATAGAGACTAACTGTGAAATATGATTGTTCATAAAGTGGAGATGCACAGTATCATTGTTTTAGACAATGATAAACGATAAGTATGTGTTCATATAGACCAAAGTAAATGAAATGACTTTAAAACAAATGACACATGATAAGCAACTAAACATGAGAAACAAACTCATCAATGACAATCCATAACACAGATATTGTCCTGAGTGGAAAACCCTCTGGGGCATAAAAACTACTTGAAAAAGTGCCTCACTAGCTTAATAAAAGAATCTCACTGATTATAGGCCTCACTGGGTACAGTTGCCTCACTGGCAAAGGTTATTTCTTGTCTCACTGACTTGACCTTTCAATACATGTTTCAATCATGAAGAAAAAGTAAATACAGAGGGACACTTTGTTTCACTGAACCCCAATACAACTCTGATCTAATATCATTGATAATACATTTAGTCATATATCCTCAACATTACATCAGGTGTATACACAACCACATACAATTTTTGCTCAATGCCTTTTTTATATATTTCATAATATCTTCCTTTTCTCATAAAGCAGTTTGAAGAGATAACTAATTCCATAAAACTATAATAGGAAACCATATGAATTTTTTTTAACCTAAATGTTCATTTCAGGACAATTATAACTATTTGAAGTCATCCATAACTGACAATAGAGTTAAAACCAATAACCCTTATTAACTATCTTAACCAAGACAAAAAAAAAAAAAACTTCAAACTGTGTATAGGGTTAAAGAAGACTCTTCTTTAACTATCAAAATATATCCGTGCAATAACTAAATACAACAGAAAACATATTCTCAGTTTGTTTTGAAACCAAAGTGAAACATTTACCAAACAAAGAGTAACTGTCTGATACTCAAGTGAAACCCTAGGGCCCAAAACCCTAGTTAAATAACTTCCAAGATGCTTCACAGAAAAATCCCACATCACTAATAAGAAGCAATAGTTCAAACCGTGTAAGAATATACAAGACTGAAGAGAGCCTTTCCAAAATTTTACTTTAAACCAAAAAGATTTCATTTCTTCAAAATCCTTGTCATAGCCATTTTGAAACACGACCTAAAACAAATGTAGTCTCTGCATCAAAAATATGAAACAAATTTCAAACCCAACTTACTGTATTTGACCGCTGACAAGTGAAAATGAAGATACTTAGTGTGCTTCACAGTCAACAAGATTAAATCTAGCTTTGTCACCTCTGGAGATACGTCAAACAGTCAAACATCAAAGACTCAAGTAGCTTCTTCCTTACTTTCTCATGATTATGGCCAAGCCTTGATCAGCTTTGTCACTTCACGGGGTCAATCTTCGAGCTCTCATTTCTCATTTGATAGATTCAACTGATTCTCCACAATTTACCATGATTGCATACCAAACCCTTATTGGATGCAGTGAAATGATGACAAAACAATGATGAAATAAAAGTACCCAAACCAAAATTCATGCTTTTTGAGTCCCTTAATCGGCTGTTCTGATTTTCCCTAAAGAGGGCTCAAAATAAAGATGAAGGAATGACCTTTTATCTCCGTTAATACTCTTCCAATAGGTCAAACAAGAAATATCTAATGCTTCTATATCATAAACCCGATGAAAATTAAACAATACAAAGTGTTTTAAAATGTTTGCCACCTTAACCAAGAGTTCTCATAAATATTTACTAGGTAATGCCATTTGGTACCACACATGAAACCTTAGCAAATAAAGACTTGTCACTTTTCCATTTTATGAAGTATCACATGGTGGTAGGCTACATTAACCTTCACGATGATTAAAACATATAACTTGTCACTTTATGCAATATCCTTAGGCATTTTGAAACAAGATAACAAATCATATTATGCCAAGTCAAAAGTCAAAGTAGTATATGTCATTATGCTGACCAGAATCAATGCCTCCAAGTTTGACATCATTGCCAAAATGCCAACTGGGGTAACAAACTCCCCCTTTGGCATTGATGTCAAACTACACAACATGAAAGATCCACATTGTATCCATTACGACAAGATATACATGATGAATCTGAAATTCAGAAAAGAACCACCATCAATGACAAATCTTTGAAATCTTCTCTCCCTTTTGACAACAATGCCAAAGACATGAAGAAGGACCTGTGCAGAAACAAATGATCAAACCAATTAGCTGTCAGAACTACAATAATGAATAAGATAATGATCACAGCTGCTGTCATATATGAAATGGAAAGCATGAAAGCTATCAAAGCTCCCCCTGAAACCAACAAATGTAAGAATATTATTGCAGAGAAGAAGATGTCAAATATGAAAATCATCAAAGAGTAGTTATATAGAGTAGAACACCACTATACTATCAAGCAATGTTTCCATACTACTGTCAAGTATCAGTACATACAAATAGTTCATTACCATAACCAACTTTGGATCATCTATCCATGACACCTGACAACACCAAGAATTGAACAAGCAACAACCAATCTGATGTTACCAAATAGTCTACCATTGATAATCATGAAAAGCATGTGACATGAGTATCAAGAAGGAAACGTTATAGTACTGAATCGTCCTAAACACCTCATACTCCACTCTTCATTGACTCAACACATTTTCACAAAGCAACAAAGATGTAATCATTAAGCTAGATTTACATTTGCATAATCAAGCAGGAACCACCACTTGTAGGTCATGTAGGCCAATTACAAACAACCATCACCACTGTCACTTCCAAAAACCACAAAAGATATAATTTTCTCTCCTTTTTAACAACAATGTCAAAGGAGTAACCATGACAAAATAACATTGATTTAACAGTCAATACTCCCCCTACAACCATAATATTAATGTAGAGATCTCATCCATTGTAATAACCTTTGACAGATAATAGAAAATATATGATTCATCTTATGGATTGACAAATAGACTGGAAAGAGACTGTCAAAGTATAAAAACAATGTTATGTCAATGGTACTATGTAACCACTGTGTCATTGTCCATCATTGAATACTCAGTCACAACAAATGTAAATGCCTCTACTTTGCACTCAGATACAGGATGGACAAACTTATATACTAGTTGTAGTAGATCCAAAAGATATAATCAAAGAACACTATCTAATAGACTATCCTACAACTGAATTCCATTGTTTGCATTGAATGACATCTATATTGCATTGAAATGTCCTGTGACTCCGTCAATATGTGAGCATAACATCAATTGCCAAAGACAATGTATGATTTCAGTGAACACATGAGAACATAAGACACTAAACATGGTGTAAGTTTAATGACACTGAGTATAATGTTACCATCACTATCTCTGAATTGCACCTATGCAATGTTTTTAATAGGCATAGTCTCACTGTTAACAAAAAGGTCAGAAATCACTGCACTCAGAGCTCAAAGATCAGATTTTCTTTCATACTTTGATGGAAGCCATTCCTTGTGCCAAGATTTTCACCGGTGGACAAATTATATAGTGCAAAAGTTTTGTCAAACATCGTTATATCCAAAGACCACTGTCAGAATGTAAACTACTGCCACAGTTAGTGCATGCATAACATAAAATAGAGATCACTGATCAGAGCACGACCAATCAATTTGTCCTACATCCTTGCCACATTTTGTAAACATGACTACTAGGGCATTTGCCATCAATGTTGTCCCCTTTGTGAATAAGGAAATATCATTGTTCTCAATGACT
The DNA here is from genome assembly GCA_027924645.1 of Cunninghamia lanceolata. Lineage (NCBI taxonomy): Eukaryota > Viridiplantae > Streptophyta > Pinopsida > Cupressales > Cupressaceae > Cunninghamia > Cunninghamia lanceolata. Next base: position 4,835,349 of record BSBN01000334.1, on the reverse strand, counting down.
AATCCTGTTCTAAATGATGTAGAGCCTGAATTTACACCTATTTTTTCAACAAGTCACCATACTTAACTATATACCTTATAAAGTGCATATGCCTTGTCTATCCTTCATTGTCAGACATCATCATTGTCATATTGATCATGATAAAGTATGCACTATCACACATCGTGATCTACTGTCCTAATCTATAAACTGAATTGCACTGTGTTTTTGACATTAAGTTATTCCCCATATCTATGAGCATTAAAACATACTAGGACTATTTCCATCATTAGGCCGTGAGTCAAAAACATCACTAATATGACTTAATTTTGACTTATAATTAACTTGATAGAAGCAAGAAGAATAACCTCAAGAACATCTTGTCATTAGGCAAACTGAAACTAAGAGATACTGACTAGATCTGCAGATTCTGATTCTGCACTTACCAATAATGTCTTGACAGATATTTACTATCAAAAGTACAAAAAGACATACTTCACCAACTGTCACCATCATAATACTGTCAAAATCATGGCAAGAAAACATTGTGTCATGATGAGAAAAAGAAACTAATACAAACACCAATTGCTTTCACCAAGCAAAACCATGCAAAACTCTGTATAACTATTCTCACTGAATCAGTATCATTAGTTTCGTTTAGATATCAACCATGTCTTAGTTTTAAACTCACTGTCACTATCTAAAAGAACTATCTTTGCCTTTAGTTGTCCTTGCTAGGGTAAGGATAGAGCATGGAATACCTCCCCCTTACAACGTGCTACTTCTCATGGAATAAATGAAGCTACTTGTGCAGTGTGCACAAGGTCAGGGTGTGCTTTTCTTGGATCCAATTTTCTTTTCCAAACCCAAACATGTTCTTTCTTTTTCTTGTTTAAGGTATTCTCTTGTTTTTATTGAACATATAACTCCTAGATGGTTTTATCAAGCTTTTCTTACACCATTATGCTTTGTATCCAAACTCATTACACCTATAACATATAATGTTGTTATCTAAGTCAAAGAAAGGATAATTTCTTCTAGGCATGTTGTAAGAACTCTTATTGACATCCCTGATATGATCATGTTTCTCAAACATCCTACAATTTCTTGCACAATGTCTTGCTCTATGACCATACTTATTACAGACATAGCAATAACGATGAAATTGAGAATAGTTATACTTGACCGAATGATATTGTCTGATTGATGAAGGTCTTGAAAAACTGTTAGCTCTTCTTCTCCTAATATCAACAATTTTATCCTTTTCTTTCTTCTTGTCATCATCAGAAATAGTAGAATGATAATTCAGATCTATCTTCTATCTAGGAGTCTGCCTAACCTTGAAACTCTTCCTATCTGTTGTTGCAAAAACTATTTTCTTTTTAACTTCAACTTTAACACCAAAGCTTTCCCCTTTTTCATATCCTAAGCCAAAATGATCCTTGTAGTTTTTCTGACTACTCAAGATTTCATCTAAAGCATTTGTGCCTTTCACAAACTTTTGTATTTTGAAAACATCTAGACTATTCTTTAGATTGACAACTTCACTTTCAAGTCTCAGACATTCAATTATTTTCACCTCAAGATCAGAATTTGTTACATCTTTTATTCTTTTTGCTTCCTCAATTTCAGTTTTTAGACTAATAATCAATTTATCAAATTCATTAACATGACTTTTTAATTCTGCAATCCGATTTTTGGCATTTTTAAACTAAAGAAGATTTTTCAAAATCTGAACATACCTTGTTCTTGAATTCTATCTCTTGTTGAAGTTGCACTTCTAATCTCTTATTCTCCTTCCTAAGTTCCTTGATTGTGTTGAAGGCACACATGAGTTCTTCTTTTAAATTAGTCTCACAATCCTATTCATAATCATATTCATCCACAAATAGGTCTCCTCCTTCATCATCAAATTCATGTCTACTCACATTCACATTGTCATGATTCTTTACTACAGGATTGATTTCTTTATGACACTTTGCATCTATATTCATGGTTGACTCATGCAACAATCCATTCCTGGACTTAACTGAGACGTGTTTTTCAATTTTATTATCAACATCTATCTTTTCTCTACTCAAGGCCTTATTCCTATTCTTTTTACCCATTGTACTCCACTTCCAGGAACCCTTAAGTTGGTTAGACTTCTTGCAAGGGTCTGGCTTTGATACCACTTGTTGGAGTACAATACCACTGAGAGGGGGGGTGAATTAGTGGTATACAAATTTTAACAAGACTTAGTGACCTTAAAATCTGTATTTTAAAACTTTGATACAAAAACAATTCCTATTGACTGTAGATGACATCATGACAGCCTTGGACAACTAAAACATATTGATCAAAGTCAAGAATGCATCAACTCAATGTAGGGACTGTAGACAATGACTCATTATCATAAATATTAACACATAGAGACTAACTGTGAAATATGATTGTTCATAAAGTGGACATGCACAGTATCATTGTTTTAGACAGTGATATAAGATAAGATGTGTTCATATAGACCAAAGTAAATTAAATGACTTTAAAACAAATGACACATGATAAGCAACTAAACAAGAGAAACAAACTCATCAATGACAATCCATAACATAGATATTGTCCTAAGTGGAAAACCCTCCGGGGCATAAAAACCACTCGAAAAAGTACCTCACTGGCTTAATAAAAGGATCTCACTGATTACAAGCCTCACTAACTATAGTTGCCTCATTGGCAAAGGTCATTTCTTGTCTCACTGACTTGACCTTTCAATACACGTTTCAATCATGAAGAAAAAACAAATACAGAGGGACACTCTGTTTCACTGAATCCCAATACAACTTTGATCTAATATCATTGATAATGCATTTAGTCATATATACTCAACATTACACGAGGTGTATACACAACCACATACAATTTCTACTCAATGCCCTTTTTATATATTTCATAATATCTTCCTCTTCTCATAAAATAGTTTGAAGAGATAACTGATTCCATAAAACTGTTTCAAGAAACCATATGAAAAATTTTTAACCTGAACGTTCATTTTGGGATAGTTATAACTATTTGAAGTTGTCCATAACTGATAATAGAGTTATATCCAATAACCCTTATTAACTATCTTAACCAAGACAAAAAAAAAACTTCAAACTGTGTATAGGATTAAAGAAGACTCTTCTTTAACTATCAAAATATATCCATGCAATAATTGAATACAATAGAAAACATATTCTCAGTTTGTTTTGAAACCAAAGTGAAACATTTACCAAACAAAGAGTAGCTGTCTGATACTCAAGTGAAACCCTAGGGCCCAAAACCCTAGTTAAATAACTTCTAAGATGCTTCACAGAAAAATCCCACATCAATGATAAGAAGCAATAGTTCAAACCATGCAAGAATATACAAGACTATAGAGAGCCTTTCCAAAATTTTACCTTATACCAAAAAGATTTCATTTCTTTGAAACCTTTGTCATAGCCATTTTGAAACATGACCCAAAACAAATGTAGTCTCTGCATCAAAAATATGAAACAAATTTCAAACCCAACTTACTGTATTCGATAACTGACAATTGAAACTGAAGATACTTAGTGTGCTTCATAGTCAACAAGATTAACTCCAGCTTTGTCACCTCTGGAGATACCTCGAACAATCAAACATCAAAGACTCAAGCAGCTTCTTCCTTACTTTCTCATGATTACGACCAAGCCTTGATCAACTTTGTCACTTCACGGGGTCAACCTTCAAGCTCTCATTTCTCATTTGACAAATTCAAATGATTCTCCACAATTTACCATGATTGCATACCAAACCCTTATCAGATGCAGTGAAATGATGACAAAACAATGATGAAATAAAGTGCCCAAATCAAAATTCATACTTTTTGAGTCCCTTAACCGACTATTCCGGTTTGCCCTAAAGAGGGATCAAAATAAAGACAAAGGAATGACCTTTTATCTTTAGTAATACTCTTCTAATAGGTCAAACAAGAAATATATGATGCTTCTATATCATAAGCCTGATGAAAATTAAACAATAGAAAGTGTTTTAAAATGTTTGCCACCTTAACTAGGAGTTCTCATAGATATTTACTAGGTAATGCCATTTGGTGCCACACATGAAACCTTAGTAAATAAAGACTTGTCACTTTTCCATTTTATGAAGTATCACATGGTGGTAGGCTACATTAACCTTCACGATGATTAAAACATATAACTTGTCACTTTATGCAATATCCTTAGGCATTTTGAAACAAGATAACAAATCACATTATGCCAAGTCAAAAGTCAAAGTAGTATATGTTATTATGTTGACCAGAATCAATGCCTGCAAGTTTGACATCACTACCAAAATGCCAACTGGGGTACCAGTTTTGTGTAAATAGAGTCCTTGTTAGTTCTCCTAGCAAAGGGGATGGCTAGGGCCTTATATGACTTAACTATGTCATGTTGATTGGGTGGAGAGATTTCCTCTCGCTATTGGGATTAGTCTCATATTTATTTGTCTTCAAAGATCATTGATCATGAAGGCTGGGGTTGTGAAAGAAGTTGTACTTCTTGAAAATAGATATAATGTGCATATATATTCGTTAAACTTCTAAATTGTATTCCAACTTTGGCGTGAGTGAGACAATTCTCCATTTATCTATGTTGTGAGTGAATAAGATTTCTTACTTTCATTCTTTAACGTTATTACTAGTTTCTCATTCTCTTAGTCACATAAGTAGAAAAATCCTCCATTTAAAAATCTAAATTTATATATTTTCTTTTAGTGTGTGAGGAAATAAGCATGTGCATGTTACAAATATAGATATGGAAATAGAAAAATAAAATTTTCTTATGAAGCATTTTCTATTCTATTCTTTATTAAGAACATTTAAGTCTACAAATGTTAATAGGTAGATTAAGTAAAAAAAAATTATACATGTATTTATTATTTAGAATGATTTGAAATAAACAAAGTAGTATAGCACAAAGATTTAAAATAGAATAAAATAAAAGTAAAGATTTGTAAGAAATTTTTTCTCAAAAAACATTTTTTTAGGCATTTTGTTAAGTGGGTTACATTCCTTATTTATGATTTTGTAAATTTTGAATACATGGTTATGAAAGAAATGACAACATCTAAGAAAATCTCATTATTATTTAAGAATTATAAATTTACATATAAAGGGTAAAATGAAATGAGATCAATAAAACAAATAGATACATATACATATACATATACATGGTTAGTTTATATGGTGGTTGTAATGGTCATAAAATTTCAAACTTCCACTAGGCCTTTGAGCTCGTAGGTCACGGGCCTTCACAAAACTGACATGCTTACATGATGTGTACCTTCACTAGGCTGGTAGGCTCACAAGATATGTACCTCCATTAGGCCATAAATGGAGTCTCTAGACTTTGAGTAGACTAAAAACTTGATTTTACCAAAATTATATATAAAAAGAGAAAATTGTAAGAAGTGGTAAGTCACTCATTAGGTCACTGCCATAAGGGTCATCACCCATATTTAACATCGAGAAAAAAGTCCTTCCCCTTCATACTTTCACTAATGACCATAATCTATTTCAAGCAACGTTTGAGCACATCTAGAAAGTTATGGGCTAATTGTGGACACCAAGTTTACAGCTACCAATCTCATTGGCTCAAGGTTTTTGTTTTCACATATTTTTAAAAAATAATGAATAAATTTAAATGATATATTTCACCTGATGAAAAATAATTAGCCGATAAAATAGCTTGTATGCTCTCTCTCATATCTGTCTTTGGTCTGAATCTTTAATTTGGGTTGCTTAAATTACACGCATGGTCGCCGATGCCATTTCCATCCCCTATTCAAGCTGCAACAGATAAGTGATTAGTTTTCATACAAAGAACAAATAAGAAGGAAAATAAAGGAATTCATCTATTATAAACAAATAGGGCTTCTTTTATTATGATTTACTGTGCCTTTTTAATGTTCTTTCTTTTTATGTTGTAAAAATGAAGTATAGAGATACATTTTATAATTTATGTTTGAAAATAATAATCATAAAATAATAATTAATATAGAATTATTTTACTTATTTAAGAGTTATTTTATTTTAATTTAGGAATTTTTTCTTTTAGTTTATTGATAAAACTTTTAATTTTTATGTAACAATTAGTTTATTTTATAAAATTGTTTATTTCATATATTAATTTTTTATTTTGTATTTATTTATAGAGTTATTTTACTTATGTATGAAAAATTAGTTTATTTTATAAAATTATTTATTTTGTATATTAATTTTTTATTTTGTATTTATTTATAGAGTTATCTTACTTATGTATGAAAAATTTAATCTGACTGTAAAAGAGGTAGAGATTATTTTTGAGATGCCTATTTTTTTTTAATTGGATTTCTCATTTAAAAAAAAATGTGCCTAGAATGATATGTCTCATAATCTTTTACATTATGCTAGTTTTACTTCATAACTATTTAAAAAATATTTTTATTTATTTACATTATTCTTTTAAATAGTTATGTATATATTAATAAGTAATATTTTTGAATTAATTAATTATTTTAATTTTTTCTTAATAACTATTTTTTTTTTGATAAATAAGTACTACCATAGGGGGTAGCTCCCTTTCATTTATATAAACGGAGATACAAAAACCTACTCTCGAGATCAACATAGAGGTGCCATAGTTGGCAAGTACAATTAGGAGTGCCACAGCACTCTTAGACCATCAGCCACTTCGTCGACCCTTTCCACTTGCTGCAGGGATAGGAGGTCACCATACTGGTCTATGAAGTAGGCAAAAGTTTCTAGATTGTTCCTCATAATCCCTTCTCGGAGGAGGACCAGAGCTTGGGCGGAGGTAGACGGAGGATCCAGGTTGTTATTAACTACGGACGCACTGAAAATCCCTCCTATCGAGCCCCTGGTGGGCCTCTTGTTGAACGTAGTAATGGATGAGTAGGCAACCTCTTTCACATTTTCTTTCACCAGTGAGTTGACCAGGATGCGACCCCTTGACTTCCTCCCAAGGATGAGCACGCAGGTGGTCAAGAATTCACCATAGATGGTTGCATCATGCACATGACCTTCGGGAAGATTTGCTTCACCTATTACCTTGAGGATCACTTCTGCAGTGGCAATGTCCGCTATGAAGAGCCGCTTGATTTGAGCAATTCTTGTTTCCTTAGACGGCTCGTCATTGTCATCCGCTCCCTTGGCCTCGTCATCCTTAGCATTCTCTGGGCTCTCTACTTTTTTCTGGCAGACACACTCACATTCAATCTCTATCACCTGAATGAGTGGCGCTAGCATCTTGTTCGCCTTAAATAAGGCTATCTCCCAACTTAACTCTGGAAAGGAACTCTGTTGTTTGAGGAATGAGTACACCACCATTGAGTGAACGAGATTTCAAGATCTTAATCAGGCGGAGGTATTGCCTAAATTGGTTGTCAAGGGTCATTCTAATTGCAGCCCTGGCCAGAGTTCACATGAGCCTACTAAAACCTCATTTTGTTCTTGTACGCAGGCCCAATTTGCTAGAAAATCCACAGCCTTATTCCCTTCTCGATAGGTGTGGGTGAAGGACACATTTCCCATGTGTTCTAAGTAGTCCTAGATAGCCTCTGTCAAGTACTTCACCCTCCAACTTGATATGTTTCTAGTTGTGATTGCCTTTATGCAAAGGAGGGAGTCGCCTTCTATGTCTAGATCCATTATGTGGTGTTCTTTGCATAGACGAAGGCCTACAAGCAAGGCTACAAATTTAGCTTCGTTGTTTGTGCCATTGGCCAACTTCTTTGAAAGACCCCATATCAACTCCCCTTGGTGATCACGGATTATGACTCCCACTCCAGAGGTACCCAGATTACCCTTTGCGGCTCCATCGAAATTTAGTTTCAGTCTTCCTGGGGGTGGGACAGTCCATTTAGTGAGAGCGCGTTTTCTTTTCCTTTCCTCAACTTTGCTTGTATCATGGCATTGGTTTGGAATTATAAGATCTAGCCACCTCTTCCTTGCTTCCCCATCCCATGCAGCAAACAGTGTCGGGGAGGACTCCATCATTCTTGTGTTGATGATCTCAGTGATGCCTAGCTCTAGTTTTCGTAGGATACCTTCTAGAGAAGAGGAGATGTCTCTTAAGATCCTTTGGTTTCACTCATACCAAATGTACCAGATGAGGAGTGAAGGATTGGCTTCCCATAGTCCTCACCGTAGGGCCTTGGGCCCTATTGGCCAGCCTTTCATTAATCCTATTAGCTCATTGGGGAGAGCATTGCACCAATCAAGCTTACCCTATAGCCAGTCCCAGCACTTTGTGGAGAAGGGACATGTTACCAGTAGATGGTCCAAAGATTCTTCGGCATTGTGGTACAAAACACACCGTGATGGGCCTGCAATTCCTAGCCAGTTCAACCTATCCCCAGTTAGTATTCGTTGGTGGAGGGCTGTCCACAAGAAAGCTCTTGCTTTTGGGAGAGTCCACTTGCCCCTACATACGCTGGAAGGGTACTCTGGATGTGACTGAGTATTTTGCATTTTATATCCAAATTTAACTACATATCTCCCAGATTTGGACCTGGTCCACATCAATCGTCTTCTCTATTTGATGTGATTATTTTCCTTGCTAAAAGTGTTTTTTTTAAATCGGTGCCCGCTTCTCTATCTATAGGGAGAGCATATATTTTCTCCCAGTCCCAGTCAGCGCCATTGATATAATCTGCTGCCTTGAACCCAGAGGATTCTACTATCCTACTCTAGTGGTTCTTTAAGCTACGAATATCAGTCAAAGGGGGGAGGCCATTTATCGAGTCCTCCCAGAGGTTTGCTTTAGCACCATTGTGGAGAATCCAGGAGATGTGATCTGAAATGAGCCATCTACAATTTTGCAAGAAATTCCAGATATGCAAGCCTTTTGGAGGGTTAGGGGTAGTGAGAATTCGCTCAGGATCCTTAGAATCCAAGTATGTTTTCTTCAGGATTTTGCACCATCTTGCGTTGGGTTCTTTATAAATTAGCCAAACCAGTTTCACCCCCAAAGTGATGTTTTGTTTTTCCAGGTTTCTGATACCTGCTCCTCTGTCTTGCTTGTCTTTGCAGGCCGTTTGCCAACCAATTAGGGGAATTCTTTTTACTTCATTTGCCCCTTCCCATAAGAAATTTTTTAGGATTCCTTCTGGAATGCCACTTGCCTTTTTGCTTGTTTGGTTGCTGCTCATGTGATAAATAGGAATCACTAAAAGGATTGCCTTAATCATTTGAATTTTGCCTGAGAGGGTGAGCCACTTCCCTTTCCAAGAAGAAGCTTTGGAGTGACATTTTTGGATGGTATCTTCCCAGAGAATAGATCGTGGCTGGGATGTGATCCAAGAAAGGTTCTTGAAGCTGGCCAAAGCAGGTGTCACCTGCTAAGAGTGATTGGAAAAATGAGACCGCTTCTTTTTGGATTGCCTCCAGGTCGACCAGTTCAGCACCCCCAGAGCTCATGATTTTAGTAATCTGATTGAAATTTCTCTGCCTAGTGGAGTTATGGAAGAATTTTGTGTTGAGGTCACCTTCTTTCAGCCAAGTTTCATGGGATTTGGACTTCCAGTAGACTTCCTCACAAGCCAGGAGTTCATCATGGATCTTTGTTAGTTCCTTTTCCTTTTCAAATTCCACCCCTGTCATTCCTTGAGAGATTATGATGGAGTTTAGGGCTTCTAGCTCGGCTTCAATATTTTCCTTCTCTTTGAAGATGTTCTTAAAGGAAATTTTGTTCCATATTTTCAAATGGCCTTTTATTGCTATCAATTTTTTTGCTATGATGAACATTTTTGAGCCTTTCTGAACTTTGGTTTCCTTCCACCATGTACTGACCAGGTCCTTTAAAGATGGATCCCCTAACCACATTTTTTCAAATTTGAAAGGACATCGAGAGGGAGGCGAGTCCTCATGTAAGCAAAGTAGAATGGGGAAGTGGTCTAATCCTAAGACTAGTAAAATGAGAGAGTCTGAGGCAAATTCAGTTAGGAAGTTAGAGGAGACAAGGAAACGTTCCAGTCACTCCGCTATATTGGTGAATCCTTTTCTTCTATTCATCCATGTAAACTCCCCGTTCTTTGGTGCAATGTCCACTAAGTTATTATCTTCAACAAAAAGATTAAAATCTTTTTGGCTCTGACTTATGTGGCTTAGGCCTCCTCTTTTTTCTTTGACTGAAAGAACAGTATTGAAATCACCTCCCAAAACCCATAAATATTCTTTGTGGTTCTCCATGAAGGCTGAGATTGAGGCCCAGGTTGCTAGCTTATCTGGTGTTTTGATAGGTCCATAGACATTCCATAGGATAAATTGAGAGAGGGATTGAATGTCGATAACCCGCATGGCCATCCAATTGTTTGTCTCATCAAGCAGTGAAAGATTTGCAACTTTAGGATTCCAAAGTGCACAGATACCTCCAGAAGCTCCTTGTGCAGGGATGAAAAGGCCATCCCAACCTCTACACGATCTGTAGAAAGCACTGCTCTCATCTTTGGAAAGTTTAGTTTCTTGGAGGAGGACAATAGATGCACCAAAGGTTTGGAGGTGACGCTTTAGCAAGCGTCATTTGTCAGGGGCATTTAGGCCCCTGACATTCCAACTCAAAATCTTCATTGCTTCCAAAGGGAGGTATCTCCTTCCTTGGTATTGTTAATGAAATTTTTTAGGGTGGCTTGGCCCCCTTTGGCCACTTCCTCCTCCCTTAGGATTCTATTTGGTTTTTGGCCTTTCTTCTTTCCTTTCACATTCAGATTTGGTTTTAGGATTTTGGCTACTTCTTGACTGACTGATTGAATATTTGCTTCTCCAAACTCATCTTCCCCATTGGAGTCATACCAATTAGAGTTATCTTCTACATCTGAGAGGTTAGGGTTAGCCGAATCATCTGAGGTAGCACGAAATGGAACTTCTGCTTCCAACGCACAAAGGGAAGGGTCTACCGGTGGAGCTACCATCGGAGGGGCTTCTTGACGAACTTCAGAGAGCCTTGGCGTGACATCTTCTAGTGGAGGCTTTATAGAGGAAGCTTCTGAGGTGGTGGCAGAATTCCGTGGAGTCGGTTCCTTTTTCCTCCATTCTTTTTTGTATTTGCAGGGCAGCAGTTGGATCCATGGTTCTGCTCCTACAAGAAAGGCAAAAGAATTTCGCTTCCTCTCTTTCAATTTTTACCAATCTTTCACCAAGCACAGATACAAGCTTTATGAATTTTGGCCATGTATCAATGGTGGCGACCCTAATTCGGGCATAGAGGAAAGAATCGCTTTCAAGGATCTCTTTGTCAATCTCAACTGTTGCTCCGAATGAGTTCCTAATTTTCTTTAAACAATTTTCTGACCAAAATTTTGAAGGGAGATTGTAGAGCCTGAACCAAAGGGGGTTCTTCGTCAGTCTAGTTTTGCAAGGATTGAATTGTTAGACTTAGGGCACACAACTGAGAGGGGGGGTGAATCAGTTGTATAAAAACTTTCTTCCAATTAAACACTTAACCTTACTGTGCAATTCAACAATATAATAATAAATCAATCATGTAATCACAATGCAACAGATCAAGAGCAGAAACACATCAACACATAAGACACCAAGATTTTAACATGGAAAACCCGGTTAAGGGAAAAACCACGAGGTGATTAACCCAAGATTGTATTCTCTGTTAGAAGAATAGAAAGAACAAAATGGCACATGCCAATTAGGGCTCACTGCCTGAGCACACTACTCACAAGAGGCTCACTACCTACAAGAGACACACTGTCTACAAAGAAATAAGTGTCACCTACTTGAACTGGAAAATAGCATCTTCACCATGCTTGAATCAGTTCCATTTTAAGCCCAATACTTCTGCTCTACCTTTCGTTCTACTCCTTGCTACCACACTCTCATCTCCATAAGCACACCTTTGAAATGACTTCATAATCACTTATTTATACAAGACATCAACTTAGGAATAATCATCTAAGTCAGCAAACATCTACAAGAACATCCACAAGACGTGTAACTCATCCGGTCAGCCAGTCTCAGGAAGAGCTCCTTCACCTAGAGGTTATGCTTTAAATGCGAGCTCCAACTTCGATGCGGACCATCCACATGATCCAAACATGATTCAAAGACTTCCACAAGATTTTTTGAATCACCAAAAAACATCTGCACTTCATTTGCATACTGAAATCCTTCTCTCCTTCATCTAGAACCTCAAGAACACAGTCTGTCACTACTGTCACAAAGGAATAGATGCTTCCAGACCTCCAAACCATAAACCAATCAATTTGATACTTCAAGAAAACTTCCTGAACACTCTCAAATCTACAGAACATGACAATGCATTTCTAGATCTCACCAGAACTTTCTGTAACACTCTATCACCTTTGAATGCCTACCAGAACTGGTTTAACTTGATCAGCCATAACTTCTTCAGATCTTCATACAGACCTCTAAAATATTTATTGGACCACACTAAGACACATATCTACAAACCCTTTAATCCACATCCTCTGATCCTCTTCCTATCTTGGACTATTTCCTTACTGTCATCACTATTCTTCACTGTTCCTGATTGAGACTAATTTTCTCAATATCCTTAGCACATAGCTCATTCAATTCTTATCATTAATGCAATAGGAGTATGTTGACATCAATGACAACACTGGTTAGGCTCATACTTGCAACAATCTCCCCCTTTGTCATTGATGGCAACATATGATGTGAAAAACTGTTTTGACCATCAAGACAAGAACTGCTCCTTACTGTCACAATTCCCCCTATCAGCAACAACCATTCATATGTCTTCTCTCCCTTTACTACTCCCCCTTTGGTCAACAACCACTTGTTTTTCACATGTCTTCTCTCCCCCTTTGACATCAATGGCAAAGGGCACATACTTGCAATTCAACCACTTTAAAATTATATCTGCTGCTCCCCCTGAGTAGCAGCTCCCAACATCAATCCGGACCATAAGATGTGACTGTGATATCCACCGGACTGATGCACATCAGTGCACCTTAGTTCATCACTGGAGGGGCAATAACCCCTAACTTCTCCCTAAGATACTTTGTAATCTAATTCTTGGAAGGCACAAACTCTGCAATCTGATCCTTGGAAGGCACAAACTCCAATCTCACTTCATTCTTGTTCACTTTCTCTCTCAAAAAGTGAAACCTAATGGATATGTGTTTAGTCTTTGAATGCAACACCAGATTCTTAGATATATTTATTGCACTTGAATTGTTACAGAAAATAGTGATAGGCTCCTCATATTCCACTTTGATATCTCTTAGCATCTGCTTCATCCACAAAACTTCAGTTCAACTAGCTGCTGCCTCAATATATTCTGCTTCAGTTGTAGACATAGATATTGCCTCTTGTTTCTTGCTTACCCAAGAAACCAACCTTTTTCCCAAAAAGAATGCTCCACCACTAGTACTCTTCCAGTCATCCACATCTCCTGCCCAATCTGCATCTGTGTAAGTATGAAGAGAGAAATCATGATCTCTAGGATACCACAAACCATACTCCACTGTCCCTTTTAGATATCTAAAGATTCTCTTGATTACCATGACATGAGATTCTTTGGGATCAGCCTGGAATCTAGTAACAAGACCAATAGCTTGCATAATATCTAGTCTAGTTTGAGTGAGATACAACAATCCACCAATCATTGATTTATACTTTGTCTGGTCTACCTTAGGAGAGTCATCATCTTTGCTCAACTTGCATCTGGTTGCCATGGGAGTATTCATTGGCTTTGAATCTTCCATCCCAAATTTCCTCAACAATTCTTTCACATATTTGGTCTAAGAAATGAAGATCCCTTTCTTTGTTTGAGTAATTTGTAGACCTAAGAAGAAATTCATTTCACCAAGCATAGACATCTCAAACTCACTTTTCATCTGATTTGCAAATGTTTTACACATACTATCTCTTCCTCCAAAAATGATATCATCCACAAACACTTCAACAATTAAAATGTTTTCATGATCAATTTTGAGATATAAGTTACTATCAGCAGTACCTTTGTTGAATCCAATCTGCACAAGATACTTATCCAACCTTTCATACCATGCTCTTGGGGCTTTCTTTAAACCATACAGTGCTTTCTTTAGCTTGCAGACCATATCATCATGATCAGACAATTGAAATCCATTTGGTTGTTCAATGTAAACTTCTTCTTCCAAATCACCATTTAGGAAGGTAGACTTGACATCCATCTGATATACCTTGAAGTCTTTGAAAACAGCAAATGAGAAATAATCTAACTACTTCAATTCTTGCCACCGGAGCAAAGGTTTCTTCAAAATGAATTGCTTCTATTTGAGAGTAGCCTTTGCAGACCAATCTAGCTTTGTTTCTGATTACTTCACCAACTTCATTTAGTTTGTTTTGGAAGACCCATTTGGTTCCAATCACATTCTTGTTTCTAGGTCTAGGAACAAGATCCCAAGTATGATTTTTTTCAATTTGCATCAACTCTTCCTCCATTGCTTTGGTCCAGTTTTCATCATTGCAAGCTTCATTAATTGTCTTAGGTTCAATCTTTGAAATCAGACAACATTCATTTGAATCATGAGCAATTCTTCTCCTTGTTTGTACCCCTTTGCTTATGTCACCTATGATTTGATCTTCAAAATGATTTAGAGTTACATACCTTGGAACTTTGGGAGTTTCTTGCACTACTGTTTCTTGATCGGGCTCATTCAAACAAACCTCTTCTTCCTGATTTACTAGATCAGTCTGTATCTAAAATTCAGAGGAGGATTGAGCTCCTTGCACCGGAGAATCATTTTGATTGTCTTCATCATATTCATAAAACCTTGAGGGCTTCTCAATTCCTTCATCAACTTTCACATTTGTACTTTCTATCATCTTTCTCAATCTCTTATTGTAACACTAGTATGCTTTGCTTTGAGTGGAGTAACCCAAGAAAATTCCTTCATCACTTCTAGCATCAAACTTTCCTAGATCTTCATCTCTTTTGATATAACACTTGCTACCAAATACTCTGAAATATCTCATAGTGGGAGTTATACCAAACCAAAGTTCATAAGGAGTCTTACTAGTATTGCTTCTGATTTGAACTCGATTGAGAGTATAGACTGCAGTGCTGACAGCTTCTCTCCAAAACATCTGGGGAACATTTGCTTCCATCATCATTGTCCTGGATGCTTCCTGGATGGTCTAGTTCTTTCTCTCAACAACTCCATTTTGCTGTGGCGTCCTAGGAGCAGACAACTGTCTCCTTATGCCATGCTTCTCACAAAAGTCTATGAATTCACTAGATGTGAATTCACCACCTCTATCAGACCTCAAACATTTCAGTTTCAATCTGGTTTGATTCTCTACCATAGCTTTGAAGATTTTGAACTTCTCAAGGGCTTCTGATTTCTCTTTTAGGAAGGTAACCCACATCATCCAGGAATGATCATCAATCAACAACATGAAATATCTATCACCTTGCATACTCTTGATTCTTGTCGGAGCACATAGATCAGTATGGACTAATTCTAGTAATCCGGTAGTGGACTGATCCTTGCTTTTGAAAGAGACTCTACTCTATTTACCTAGCTGACATTCTTTGCACAAACTATTTGTAGGTTTCACCAATTTTGGAAGATCTCTTACAGCCTGAGTGTTGTTTATCTTGATGCTGTTATCAAAATTCACATGACACATCCTTCTATGCCATAACCAACTTTGATCAACTTGAATAAACAGACAACTTTTATTAGAACCAACTAGATGGAAGATATTACCTTTTGTTTGAGTACCGGATGTAATCTCAATTCTAGAGCTTTCAAAGATCCTGCATCTTCCATTCTTGAATTGAAGATCATAGCCTTTATCCACCAATTGATCAACATTGAGAAGATTGTGATTCAAGCCTTCAACATATAGTACATTACCAGTTTTGCTCTTTCCATCAAAAGAAATAGTTCCTCTTCCTCTGATTCTGCCAGCAGAATTATCACCAAATTTTACCATTCCTCCTTCATACCTTTCCAAATCTAAGAACTTTTTCTTGTCACTAGTCATGTGGTGAGAACATCCACTGGATGTCAATAACCCAATCATCCTTTTCTTTAACTTGGGCAGCCAAAGCTCTTTCCACAACCTTATGATTGACAGATTCAGAGAATATTGAATCTTCTTCCTTGATGGCAATAAACACCCATTCATTTCTGAATTTGCTTCATATTTCTGATTCATCATCTTTTACTCCTTCATTATCACCTTCTTCATGGACATAATAACAGTTCTTTTGGAACCTTCGTCTATTAGCATTTGACCTTGTGGATCTTTCCAGACATCTTGAAGCAAAATGACCAATCTTATTGCAATTGAAGCACTTAAAGGGTAATTTTCCTTCATACTTACCGGATCCTCTTAGTAGTCTCTTTGCAATGAGGGCTTCTAGTTGAGCTGTTTCTACTTCTTCTTCTTCCATGTCTTTCCTTGCTTGATCATACCATGATAGTTTCCTTGAAGAGTTCTCTCCCAGATCAAATCTTTGTTTGCCTTTCACATAGGCACTGGCTTTGAATGCAGATTCAGACTTGGGGTGATCAGCTCCAAACTCAGTCATTTCAAATGCAGCCAATTTGCCAGCCAATTGCTCTCATGTGATAGTTGTATGGGCTCTGAATTCATCAATGGCAGCAACCTTGATTTTGTAGGCAATAGGAAGGGATCTAAGAATTTTGCAAACAATTTCATTTTCATCTAGAACTCCACTAGCATTCCTAATTCCACATACCGGCTCATTCACTCTTGGCATAAAGGTAGTGATATTTTCATCACCTCTCATCTTCAATCTTTCAAATTTCCCTTTCAGACTTTGCAACCTTGCACTCTTAACAAACTCATCTCCTTCATGCAAAAGTTTCAATTTAACCCAGATCTCATATACAGTGGTAGGTCAATGACATTTGAGAGTTCTAAATCATTCAATGCGCTTAGAAGAGCTTCTTTGGTTTGTAAATTATTTTTAGCATCTGTGATTTTATTAAGAGTTGTCGGACCACCCTATGGAGGTACATATGGTTTTGTGACCATGGACATGTATGCTTTTCCCATACACTCTAAGTGACATTTCATGCGACCTTTCCAAAGCGAGAAATTAGTTCCATCAAACTTTGGACTATCCTTTTTGTATGACAACATCCTAGATCTCCTCAAGCAGTTAAGCTCCTTTTAGAGGAACTTGGGTCTGATACCAATTGTTAGATCTAGGGCACACAACTGAGAGGGGGAGGTGAATCAGTTGTACAAAAACTTGCTTCTATTTCAAACATAGCATATCAATTATCCATTCATGAAAGCACAAAGCATAAACACTGGAGCAGATAAACATCAACACATTAGACACCAAGATTTTTGACGTGGAAAACATCATTTTGCCAAAAATATCTTAAACCTAATAAGCTTTAACACAAAACCAAACATTAACAGTATCTAGCATATCTTTGACTCCCTTGGTTTAGATTAAGCCTAAAGGTATCAAATTTGATCTTTGAAACATATCGAAACTTGATATCAATTTATTAATAGTATATGGTGAATACAAGAGCTCTTTCTAAACAAGAAGAAATGGATCCTAGAAGAATATTCATCAATGTCTTAGGAACCTCTTATTTTCAAATATAAACACTACTTCTGAAGAATATAGTATGCCATCTATAACATCACTCTTGCCCTTGGAACAAGTCCTTGTGGAAGACCTAGATGACATGCCTACATCTAAGGAAATAGAAGATTTTGTAGCTGATCTAAGGGGCTCTAAACTCATTGAAATATTGATGGGTAGATACCCTGATTACTATATGAAAATTTTGCTAAAACATGGGGTTATAATTACCTCTCAAGAAGAACAAAAACCCCTTGGGGATGGGGATCCCATCATTAGCCAAATATACACCCCCATGGACCTCTTAACCCTACCCTTTCCCGAGGTATCCCAAGAATGGAATCTATGCCTTTACCTCAACCTTCAAATTCCATATTTATCCCAAGTTCACCCACCATTCATGACTTTTCCATACTCAAAAAACTCAAGTTCCTAGTTCAAACATCCTTCAAACTACCTTGTCTTTGATTTCAACACACTATGGTGCCCAAAATCTTTTTTTCAATATCTCCACCAATATCCCTCAAAACCAAGTTCAAATCTCATCCTTTTTTCTACAATGGCCAAATTTAATGTCTAATAATAACCCTTTATATCAAACTTCAAATTCTAATCTTAATCCCCAAATTCATGAAGAAATGATAATCAAGAAACAATTTCAAAAGTTGCAAAAACAAATGTTGGACCTTCAAATGGGAAGTACCAAGAAGAGTTATACTTTGGAGGACATCAAAAATCTTGGTGTCTAATGTGTTGATGTTTATCTACTCCAGTGTTTATGCTTTGTGCTTTCATGAATGGATAATTGACATGCTATGTTTGAAATAGAAGAAAGTTTTTGTACAACTGATTCACCTCCCCCTCTCAGTTGTGTGCCCTAGATCTAACAATTGGTATCAGAGCCAAGTTCCTCTAAAAGGAGCTTAACTGCTTGAGGAGATCTAGGATGTTGTCATACAAAAAGGATAGTCCAAAGTTTGATGGAACTAATTTCTCGCTTTGGAAAGGTTGCATGAAATGTCACTTAGAGTGTATGGGAAAAGCATACATGTCCATGGTCACAAAACCATATGTACCTCCATAGGGTGGTCCGACAACTCTTAATAAAATCACAGATGCTAAAAATAATTTGCGAACCAAAGAAGCTCTTCTAAGCGCATTGAATGATTTAGAACTCTCAAATGTCATTGACCAACCACTGTATATGAGATCTGGGTTAAATTGGAACTTTTACATGAAGGAGATGAGTTTGTTAAGAGTGCAAGGTTGCAAAGTCTGAAAGGGAAATTTGAAAGATTGAAGATGAGAGGTGATGAAAATATCACTACCTTTATGCCAAGAGTGAATGAGCCGGTATGTGGAATTAGGAATGCTAGTGGAGTTCTAGATGAAAATGAAATTGTTTGCAAAATTCTTAGATCCCTTCCTATTGCCTACAAAATCAAGGTTCCTGCCATTGATGAATTCAGAGCCCATACAACTGTCACATGAGAGCAATTGGCTGGCAAATTGGCTGCATTTGAAATGACTGAGTTTGGAGCTGATCACCCCAAGTCTGAATCTGCATTCAAAGCCAGTGCCTATGTGAAAGGCAAACAAAGATTTGATCTGGGAGAGAACTCTTCAAGGAAACTGTCATGGTATGATCAAGCAAGGAAAGACATGGAAGAAGAAGAAGTAGAAACAGCTCAACTAGAAGCCCTCATTGTAAAGAGACTACCAAGAGGATCCGGTAAGTATGAAGGAAAATTACCCTTTAAGTGCTTCAATTGCAATAAGATTGGTCATTTTGCTTCAAGATGTCTGGAAAGATCCACAAGGTCAAATGCTAATAGACGAAGGTTCCAAAAGAACTGTTATTATGTCCACGAAGAAGATGATAATGAAGGAGTAAAAGATGATGAATCAGAAATATGAAGCAAATTCAGAAATGAATGGGTGTTTATTGCCATCAAGGAAGAAGATTCAATATTCTCTGAATCTGTCAATCATAAGGTTGTGGAAAGAGCTTTGGCTGCCTAAGTTGAAGAAAAGGATGATTGGGTTATTGACATCCAGTGGATGTTCTCACCACATGACTAGTGACAAGAAAAAGTTCTTAGATTTGTAAAGGTATGAAGGAGGAATGGTAAAATTTGGTGATAATTCTGCTGGCAGAATTAGAGGTAGAGGAACTATTTCTTTTGATGGAAAGAGCAAAACTGGTAATGTACTATATGTTGAAGGATTGAAACACAATCTTCTCAGTGTTGATCAATTGGTGGATAAAGGCTATGATCTTCAATTCAAGAATGGAAGATGCAGGATCTTTGAAAGCTCCAGAATTGAGATTACATCCGATACTCAAACAAAAGGTAATATCTTCCATCTAGTTGGTTCTAATAAAAGTTGTCTGTTTGTTCAAGTTGATCAAAGTTGGTTATGGCATAGAAGGATGTGTCATGTGAATTTTGATAACAGCATCAAGATAAGCAACACTCAGGCTGTAAGAGATCTTCCAAAATTGGTGAAACCTACAAATAGTTTGTGCAAAGAATGTCAGCTAGGTAAATAGAGTAGAGTCTCTTTCAAAAGCAAGGATTAGTCCACTACCGGATTACTGGAATTAGTCCATACTGATCTATGTGCTCCGACAAGAATCAAGAGTATGCAAGGTGATAGATATTTCATGTTGTTGATTGATGATCATTCCTGGATGATGTGGGTTACCTTCCTAAAAGAGAAATCAGAAGCCCTTGAGAAGTTCAAAATATTCAAAGCTATGGTAGAGAATCAAACTAGATTGAAACTGAAATGTTTGAGGTCTGATAGAGGTGGTGAATTCACATCTGGTGAATTCATAGACTTTTCTGAGAAGCATGGCATAAGGAGACAGTTGTCTGCTCCTAGGACGCCACAGCAAAATGGAGTTGTTGAGAGAAAGAACTAGACCATCCAGGAAGCATCCAGGACAATGATGATGGAAGCAAATATTCCCCAGATGTTTTGGAGAGAAGCTGTCAGCACTGCAGTCTATACTCTCAATCGAGTTCAAATCAGAAGCAATACCAGTAAGACTCCTTATGAACTTTGGTTTGGTATAACTCCCACTATGAGATATTTCAGAGTATTTGGTAGCAAGTGTTGTATCAAAAGAGATGAAGATCTAGGAAAGTTTGATGCTAGAAGTGATGAAGGAATTTTCTTGGGTTACTCCACTCAAAGCAAAGCATACCAGTGTTACAATAAGAGATTGAGAAAGATGATAGAAAGTACAAATGTGAAAGTTGATGAAGGAATTGAGAAGCCCTCAAGGTTTTATGAATATGAAGAAGACAATCAAAATGATTCTCCGGTGCAAGGAGCTCAATCCTCCTCTAAATTTTAGATACAGACTGATCTAGTAAATCAGGAAGAAGAGGTTTGTCTGAATGAGCCCGATCAAGAAACAGTAGTGCAAGAAACTCCCAAAGTTCCAAGGTATGTAACTCTAAATCATTTTGAAGATCAAATCATAGGTGACATAAGCAAAGGGGTACAAACAAGGAGAAGAATTGCTCATGATTCAAATGAATGTTGTCTGATTTCAAAGATTGAACCTAAGACAATTAATGAAGCTTGCAATGATGAAAACTGGACCAAAGCAATGGAGGAAGAGTTGATGCAAATTGAAAAAAATCATACTTGGGATCTTGTTCCCAGACCTAGAAACAAGAATGTGATTGGAACCAAATGGGTCTTCCAAAACAAACTAAATGAAGTTGGTGAAGTAATCAGAAACAAAGCTAGATTGGTCTACAAAGGCTACTCTCAAATAGAAGGAATTCATTTTGAAGAAACCTTTGCTCCGGTGGCAAGAATTGAAGTAGTTAGATTATTTCTCATTTGCTGTTTTCAAAGACTTCAAGGTATATCAGATGGATGTCAAGTCTGCCTTCCTAAATGGTGATTTGGAAGAAGAAGTTTACATTGAACAACCAGATGGATTTCAATTGTCTGATCATGATGATATGGTCTGCAAGCTAAAGAAAGCACTGTATGGTTTAAAGCAAGCCCCAAGAGCATGGTATGAAAGGTTGGATAAGTATCTTGTGTAGATTGGATTCAACAAAGGTACTGCTGATAGTAACTTATATCTCAAAATTGATCATGAAAACATTTTGATTGTTGAAGTGTTTGTGGATGATATCATTTTTGGAGGAAGAGATAGTATGTGTAAAACTTTTGCAAATCAGATGAAAAGTGAGTTTGAGATGTCTATGCTTGGTGAAATGAATTTCTTCTTAGGTCTACAAATTACTCAAACAAAGAAAGGGATCTTCATTTCTCAGACCAAATATGTGAAAGAATTGTTGAGGAAATTTGGGATGGAAGATTCAAAGCCAATGAATACTCCCATGGCAACCAGATGCAAGTTGAGCAAAGATGATGACTCTCCTAAGGTAGACCAGACAAAGTATAGATCAATGATTGGTGGATTGTTGTATCTCACTTAAACTAGACTGGATATTATGCAAGCTATTGGTCATGTTACTAGATTCCAGGCTGATCCCAAAGAATCGCATGTCATGGTAATCAAGAGAATCTTTAGATATCTAAAAGGGACAGTGGAGTATGGTTTGTGGTATCCTAGAGATCATGATTTCTCTCTTCATACTTACACAGATGTAGATTGGGCAGGAGATGTGGATGACTGGAAGAGCACCAGTGGTGGAGCATTCTTTTTGGGAAAAAGGTTGGTTTCTTGGGTAAGCAAGAAACAAGAGGCAATATCCCTGTCTACAACTGAAGCAAAATACATTGCAGCAGCAGGTAGTTGTACTCAAATCTTATGGATGAAGCAGATGTTAAGAGACATTAAAGTAGAATATGAGGAGCCTATCACAATTTTTTGTGATAATTCAAGTGCAATAAATATTTCTAAGAATCCAGTGTTGCTTTCTAAGACCAAGCACATATATATCAAGTTCCACTTTCTGAGAGAGCAAGTGAACAAGGATCAAGTTAGATTGGAGTATGTACCCTCCAAGTATCAAATTGCAGATATTTTTACTAAACCTCTTCCCAAGGACTCTTGAGTATCTCCGAGAGAAGTTAGGGGTCATGTCCCCTCTTGTGATGAACTAGGATGCACTGATGTGCATCAGTCCGGTGGATATCATAGCCATATCTTGTGATTCAGATTGATGATGGGGAGCTGCTACTAAGGGGGAGCAGCTGGTATGATTATGATGTGTTCGAATTGCAAGTATGAGCCCTTTTCCATTAATGTCAAAGGGGGAGAGAAGATATGTGAAAAACAAGTGGTTGATGATCAAAGGGGGAGTAGTAAAGGAAGAGAAGACATGTGAAGAGTTGTTGTTGATAGGGGGAGCTATGACAGAAAGGAGAAGTTCTTGTCTTGATGGTTTTTCACATCATATGTTGCCATCAATGACAAAGGAGGAGATTGTTGCAAGTATGAGGTGAACTAGTGTTGTCATTGATGTCAACCTACTCATATTGCATTGATGAGAAGGATTGGATGAGCTATGTGCTAAGGATATTGAGAATATTAGTCTCAATCAGAAACAGTGAAGACCAGTGATGAGAAGAAGGCAAAAGTACTCAAAAGGTTGCAATTCAGAGGATGTGGATTAAAGGGTTTGTAGATATGAGTCTCTAGATGATCCAGTTAAGATTTCAGAGATCCGCATGAAGATGTGAAGAAGTTGTGATCAATCAAGTAGAACCGGTTCCAGGAGATGCTCCGGAGTGACAGAGTGTTACAAAAAGGTCCGGTGAGATCTGGAAGTACATTGTCCTATTCTACAGATTGGACAGAGTGTTTAGGATGTCCTTGTGATGTTTCATCTTGATTGGTATGTGGTTTGGAGGTCTAGAAGCACCTCTTACAGTATGACAGTGGCGATAGTCTATGTTCTCAAAGTTCCAGATGAGGAAGAGAAGAGATTCTAGTGAGTAGAGGAAGTGCGAATGTACCTGGTCATTCAGGCAAGCCTATGAAGGTTCTTGGATCATATTGAGGTTGTGTTGTTGGTCCACATTGGTGGTGGAGCCCAGAATTGAAGATATTCTTCCAGATGAAATTCTTGTTCAGACTAGTCGACCGGATGAGTTGTTCATCTTGTGAATGTTCTTGTGGTGGCCGACCGGATGTGTTATTCATCTTGTGAATGTTCTTATGGTTGATTACTGACTTAGATGATTGTTCCTAAGTCGATGTCTTGTATAAATAAAGGTTTGTGAGTTCATTTCAAAGTGTGTTGTGGAGCGGATGAGTGTGGTATAGCGAAAGAGAGAAAGGAAGAGCAGAAGTGTTTTGGGCTTAAATGGAACTGATCTAGACATGGTGAAGATGTCATTCTCTAGTTCAAGGTTGTGTTACTTATGATCTTGTAGATAGTGTGTCTCTTGTAGGCAGTGTGCCTCCTTGTGAGCAGTGTGCTCGGGCAGTAAGCCCTAATTGGCATGTGCCATTCTTTTTTCTTATTCTTCTAATAGAGAATAATCCTTGGGTTAATCACCCCGTGGTTTTTCCCTTAACTAGGTTTTCCACGTCAAAAATCTTGGTGTCTAATGTGTTGATATTTATCTGCTCCGGTGTTTATGCTTTGTGCTTTCATGAATGGATAATTGATATGTTGTGTTTGAAATAGAAGCAAGTTTTTGTACAACTGATTCACCCCCCCTCTCAGTTGTGTGCCCTAGATCTAACAGATACTCCCTTGAAAGGCCTATAAATCACAAATTACTCTACCTTCCTCAAACAATGCAATGCCAAAAAGTCATGAAACACAATCACTTCTCAAAAAACATTTACTTTACAAACAGATACTCCCTTACAATGCCTATAAATCACAAATTACACTACGTTCCACAAAAAATACAATGCCAACAAGCCATGAAACACAAACACTTCTAAAAAAAAATTACTTTACAAATAGCCTATCGGAAAAACTGTTGTGCGTTCACCCCTGCAACTGTTAGTTAACCAATAGGTTACATTGTGAGATTTCAAGATCAACAAGTCAGTCTTGAGATAATACATGACACTGGGAATTGATCGCTCGAAGATGAAATAGAGGATTATTCAAGTCATCAAAAAATAATACTTTGGAAGGAAAATGTTAAATTCTCTTTTGTATTTAAATCTACCATATTCACTTAATGATTTTTATTAATATTGTTATTATTTTCATTTAGAATTTTGATAAGGTGTAACATTTAATTATTGTGTAAGGCTCAACTTTGCTTATGATTATTAATATCTCCATTGAATTTAATTTTATTACCTATTCAATTTTTTTGGTGAACCTTATTACTCTAGTTCTAGTATACTTCTATTAATATCAACCCATAAATTAGTCCAATACATAGCTCTCTAGATTGAAAACTTAATATTGTGAATTGTTATTATTACTAAGGTCTTAAGTTATTTTTTGATTCACCCTTTGGATCTATGAAACTCATTTATTTCAGCAACCTAGCTAAATCTATTATATCTTGTATAATCAATACGACATTGTTATAGACTTTTAAAATTATTGTCTTGATAAATGTTTTATAATTGAATTATGAGTTCCATGTGATGTGGTGTAATGTCAAGTTATGAGATAACTATGATGCCCCTAGAAAAAATTGTTGTGGTGGTTATAGAAGTATTTGAGTAAGATTGTACTATGTCAAGTATATGGATGCTAATACTAATTAAAATGCAAACACTCAAGGTGTAAATCTTTTCATTATATGAAAATCAGTGATAAAGTGATGCTTAGTATTTGTGACAATTAATTGATTAAAATATATGAATTTGATTTGGGAGCATTTCAATATTGAAATCAATTTAAACATGATTAGTGATTTTAAAACAAAAACTAAATACATGTGCACAATGTTATGAGTGAATTTTATATGAATTTTAAATAAAGTAATTTAGTGATTCCATATTATAATGAGACCACACATCATTATAACATGGTTAAAAGTGGGCTCTAAATTTATTGTTTTAAAATTATCAAGTTTTGGTTAAATGTGAATATTGTTTTCTTACTGCAATTGCTAGATATTGTGAAATTTTACCATGTTAATTGGTAGGATCTATGATCATATTAATTTATGAGGTTGTTGATGCATGGGTTGAGATTGAATTGAGTTTCAAGGTATGTGGATTTAAATTAGATCATTAATAGGTAAATCACATAGTTATACTTTTGTTGTATATGTTATATGTGTATACCATGGATGAATTGATATTTTGCAATAAGTATGCAGGTGTATGCAATCATGAATTGTAGAATAGTAGAAGAATTTGCAACCTATTGTTAACCACTTCACATAGGAAAGCAATATGTTTTAGACCTTGTTATCCTTAGGTTTTTGGGTTTTACTTATTTTAAATTTTATTTTATTTTGAAGTTCTAGTTCAACATAGAGTGCTTAGTGTATTTTGTATGTTAAAAATATGTAGGTTGGATTGCAAACTTACATAAAATATTTTAGGTCACTCTATTTGAGCTTAAAAACTAATATTTAGTGGAGTAATGTAAGTTTTGGGACTCCAAATGAAGTACCTATGGCGAGGATACTTGGGGAACCATATATGAAGTGTTTTGGGACATTGAAAATGGTATTTTTAGAATTTTTGAAAAGAGTTCTCATGTATGAAGTCATAAATGTTTTTTTCAAGATACTAAGTCAACATATGACTTTCTAAAAGTGTAGGATTACAAAATGAGCCTTAAATTTTTAGAAGGGGACTCATATGAAATCATATGGGTGGTTACATATTCAGAAGGAGAACCATGTAAAGTCACAAAAGAACTCACATCCATTAAAAACCCTTGTGAATTCAAATGAGGGTTCATGGTAACTTGGGTATGCTATGAAAAAGGTAGATGTTGGGTTGGAGAGGTACTGTCTGCCCTCATTCTATTACATGGAAATAAGTGATATGTCAGTCTCATATAAGCTCTTATTTCTAGGGTTTTAAGGGGTATTCTTACATGATAAAAAATCATCTTGAGAGAGAAATTTTGAAGAGAAATTGACAAATGTTGATGTTTTTGGGAGGAAAATATTGAATGGATAACTTCATTGCAAATTAGAAACAAAGAGCTTGGACAAGGAAAGAGTATATTTAGTCCACAAGTTTTATGAGTAAAGATAAGTCATCTTCCACATTATTGTTATTTTCTTGAAAAAAACTTCTATTATAAATGGTCCTATGTATGTGTGGGTATTATGTACGAGAAAATTGTAGAAGTGTTGTCTATTTTACAATTTTGTGTAGGTTGTGTTTTCTATTTGAAAAAGTCTATGTTGAAGTGTATGAGTGCCCTTATTAAGATAGTGAGATGAGATGGAGATTTTACTTCTATGTTATATTTGTGTAAGTTTAAACCACTATTATCAGTGTTTTCTTAATAAAAAGGGGTAAAAATTTATTAATCAATCAGAAGAACACAATACAAGAAGAGGCCAACCACCCATGGGCAGAACCAAAAATCACATGACCATATCAGCCAACAACAGTTGATCCAACAATTGGGAGTAATTAGTAGGTAACTGATCCTTATTCCAAATATTCCAATCTTGCACTTGATCAGAAGCCCATTTGGCCAAACAATCATCCACACCATTCCACTCTCTAGGAATATGAGAGTAGACCAGAGAATCAAAAGACCTACCCAACCTAAGAATCTATTTAATAACCAAAGCTAGATGCCAGTTGACATCATCCATCCATTGCACATTCAACAGATTAACCACCACTTGAGAATCAGATTCACAAATAATCCTCCTCCACCCCAAAGCACACCCTCTCTCCATAGCGTGCAAGATGACAGGAGCTTCCATGTAATTATTAGAATGCCATCCTTTATAGATGGAAAAGAAAAACTGTACATTACCTGAACTATCTCAACCAATACCCCCACACTAGCATGACCAGGATTCCCTCTAGAGGAACCATCATTATTGATCTTCAAAACCCCTTGAGGTGGGGGAAGCCACCATCTAACCCTATTAATCTTCCTACCAAACTATTTACCTTTGCCTCTTCTAGCTAACTATTATCAGTGTTCATCTTAATGTTGTGCTTGTATTGTTTTGTGTAAATTGGGTCCTTGTTAGTTCTCCTAGCAAAGGGGATGGCTAGGGCCTTATATGAATTAACTATGCTATGTTGATTAGTTAGAGAGTTTTCCTCTCTCTATTCTAACATTTATTTCGAATTTATTTGGCCTCAAAGATCATTGATCATGAAGACATGGGTTGTGAAAGAAGTTGTGTTGAATCTTGAAAATGCATGTGCATATATATTTGTTAAAACTTGAAATTGTATTCCAACTATGGTGTGAGTGAGATAATCCTCCATTTAGTTATTTAGTTATGTTATGAATGAATAAGATTACTTATTTTTATTCTTTTAATACATTAGCATTGGTTTCTCATTCATATAGTTGTTCATAAATAGAAAAATCCTCCATTTAAAAATCTACAATTATATATTTTCTTTCCATGTGTGAGAAAATAAGGGCCTGTGTAAGTGTATGTTTTTGTATATATAGGGCCTGTGTATGTTAAACATATAGATATGTAAATAGAAAAATATATTTTTCTTATGAAGCATCTTCTATTCTAATTTTCATTCAAAAACATTTAAGTCTAGAAATGTAAATAGGTAGATTAAGTAAAAAATATATACATTTATTTATTATTTAGAATGATTTGAAATAAATAAAGTAATATAACATAGATATTTGAAATACAATAAAATAAAAGTAAAGAGTTGTAAAAAATCTTCTTGAGAAAACTTTTTTTTAGGCATTTTGTTAAATGGGGTTACATTCCTTATCTATGATTTTATATTTTGAATACATAGTTAATAAACAAGTGATAGCATCTCCTAAGAGAATCTCATTTTATTTAAGAATTATAAATTTATATATATATAAAGTGTAAAATGAAATGAGATAAATAAAACAAACATATACATATTATTTAGGGACACAATATAGTGGTTAGTTCACATGGCTGTTTTAATGGTCACAAAGGTTCAAACCCCACTAGACCCTGATCAGGCTAAATAACTGAGTTGAGAAAATTTGTTTCTCTTCATACTTTCACTAATGACCATACTCTATTTCAAGCAACATTTGAGCACATTTAGAAAGTCATGGGCTAATTGTGGAGACAAAGTTGACAGCTATCAATCTCATTATTAGCTAAACCTTTTTTTCCATTGGCCTGTTGATTTTTTAGCCATTGCCAAATATTTTTCTTATTGTTAAAATAGCTATTTTTTTGGTTGCATGGGCATCAGTGCCAAGGCAAAGATTTTAGCTTTTCCTAAAGTTTTTTTTCTTGAGAATTTTGTGCAATGGAAATTGGGGTTTGTTGATTTTTTGATTGGTCATTTGAACTTTAGCCCATTGGCGTGAACTTTTACAATTGCTAAAATTTTGATAAAATTTTCAGCTCTTCTTTAATATTGAACCTTTGATGCTTATTCTGAAATCACTGCATTCCTGGAGATGACATCTTCTGGAACAAAACCACATGCCTTGTTGGTGCCTCCAGAAGGGCACGCATGGCATTGAAATAGCTAAGGTGTGTGGTTTTTGTTTTTCCTCTTTCAACATACATGGGGAGAAAAGATTTTTCAAACGGGTATCTGTAAAAGCTCGCTTTTGATGAGGGGAGGAGGGGAGATGAATGTATAAAACAAGGGTGGATGGATGGCAAAGGCAAGGAGGATGCTGGAAAAAGGATCATGGTATCTGGCTTACACCCGTGAGTTGCATTTGCTTAAAAGTTTCTAAGGACATTTTAATAAATGCTTTTCGATTGTTTTTTTTTCACCCTGCAATAGTTGGAATTCATGGGTCGATGCCTCTTTGAGGCATACATTCGCCTGCAAATTGTATTTGCTTAAAAATTTCTAAAGCCTTCTCAACAAATCCATTATGTGGCAATGGGATTCATCTTTTTAAATTTAGATTGTTAGTTTTGTGGGAAGGTGGGGAATGCATTAAAAACAACTCCATGATAATGAGAATGATTTCTATTTTGTTGCACATCATGCAAATATTGGTAATCTTTGATACCAAAATTGGACAAAAATTAGTTGTTGGCCTAACTCAGGTCTTTAGTTTTATCTTTAATCTCCAATTCTTTTGTGCTAGAGTCACATTTCAGTGTTTATTGTTGGCATTCCTTTTACCTGCTGGAGTCATTGACTATTTCACATCTCTTCCCTTTAAGTTTAGATATGGCTAATTGCAAAAGATTCCAAGAGTGTTATGGCTACAAGAGTATTTGATATGGTTTTTGATTGAATGCTTCCTTTTTCCCATTTCGTTGGAGTCTCAATCTATGTCATATGATATAACCCCATCATTAATAGGACACCATTTCCTATGGAATAGGTTCAGTCTTGAACAATAGTGGCTATATGATAATTTGGCTGACTGTGACAGGCAGAGTAGCCAGGCCAGCAAGGTGGCAAATGTACATATATCAGTTAATTAGGGGCAACTCCATGACATTCATAAACACTGTGGTAATTGTGACTTGTGTGAAGAATTTCCCTAGGGGAAGGGGGATGGTTATTGGGTTGTTAAAGTGGTTTGTAGGTCTGAGTGGGGAAATCATCACTCAGATATACCTGGCTGTCAATGGAGACAACCCCAGCTTTCTCATATTTCTAGCTGCTACATTCCATACTACTGTTGTGCTTGCCTTCATGGTTTTCATAAGGCCTATAGAGGAGTCTCCAGAGGAGAAGAACGAGATTAAGAATTTCTATGTTTTTCTTGTCATGGCTCTGGTGCTGGCGGGCTTCCTTATGGTGTTCATTTTACTGGAAAACAGGCTACATCTTCCACTGGTTGTGATACGATTATTTGCTGTAATAACAATTTTGACTATCTTTGTGCCATTGCTGGTGGTCATACGCTCACAGCTTCAAAAGCTACAGTCCAATGAAGCAACAACATTGTCGTCTATAGAGAATTCCAAGAATCATGATTTCGACAAGGACATGACAAGTTATGCAGCCATAAGTCAAGGATTAGGTTCTTCAACCAGTGAATTTCACATATATGTTTTATAATAGATCTACATATTGGATAGGATCTAGAATAGAGAATACTATATGACAGAGCATATAGATATGAAGTACTATAGAGTATTGATTTGTTATTTTTTAAATGGGGAATATTAACTAAAATATTTTATATTTGCTAAGAACAATTACAATTATAGTGGTGGAGAAATGATGTACGTTTGAATCATAAAAGGACAGGTCACAAAGTAAGCTGGTAGCTCAGTGGTAAAGCAGCCCAATAGTAAATGGAAGGTTGTTAGTTTAAGTCATAATTAATTCATTAAAAATTTCAGCATGATACTAAAGCCATGATAAGAACCTAGCATCCCAATATAGTTCAAAACTTCACTGAACTCAATATCAAAAGATTGAGGTGAGTGAATTCCAACTACGGGTAAATGTTTTTGATAAGTTCAGCTGGAAACCAGGGTCCAGATCCCTTTAACAAAACAACCCCAAGGGCATCAGGCCTCTAACATGCCAGAAACAACAGATTGACAGCATAGAAACAACAGACCAAAACAGCGGAACAAAACCCTATGAAACGACAAGAGAAAATAGGAGACAAGAGAAACATAAAACTGAGGGCTGTCAATCGCCCCAAACTTGGCCAAGAACTCCACCATCTCCTTGTAGTCGCCCAAGCTGTCGATGCCCACTTGTTTAACCTTATCATCTAGATCCTTCATCGTGACGAAGATGGACGTTTCCCGGTGCAAAGCTTTGGCCACGAATTTTTCCATGACTTTCCATTTCTTATGCATAGACTCCATTCCTTTTTTAAGATTCTGGATATCCTCCGCATGTTTGACACAAAGGGCAGATTTCCCCTTATTGGTTTGATCAACAGCTTCCCCCACAGCATCCTTCCCAATGGTAGCCTTATTCATGCCTTCCAGGCTTTTCGAATTGCTTTCATTCATCGAGGCAAAGTGGCTAGTGCCCTTGACTTCATGTACAGATTCAGTAGGAGTCTCCCCCCTCCTCATCCACCGTTTCTTCCACAAACTCAGAGTCCTCAGAACCCTCCACCCCCAGGGAACTAACCACAGGTAAATCCTAGCAATCCTTTTGGAACAACGAATGCTCGAAAGTGTAGTCTCCTCACCTTCGCTACTACCCTTAGTTCCCAAAACAGTATCTAATTCAACAATTTTCATAGGAGCATCCTCCATGGCATCACCCTTCCCTTCCTTCTGCCTTTTCTTCAGAGACCCCTCAATTTCCTCAACCCTGTCTCTCTTGCCATTCTTCCTTCCCTGTGCTGGAGTACGTGTTCAATTCTTTGTGTAGGGTTCATTTACACACTCACAAATCCGATCCAGTTCATGTCCATACTCATAGATCTGACCCTACTCATTTCTACACTTGTTGATCTAATGCAGCTCAATTATGAAAACTTAGTTCAGATTTCATCATTCTATTTCCAACTCATCTTAAA
Source organism: Cunninghamia lanceolata (assembly GCA_027924645.1). NCBI lineage: Eukaryota > Viridiplantae > Streptophyta > Pinopsida > Cupressales > Cupressaceae > Cunninghamia > Cunninghamia lanceolata. The sequence continues at coordinate 4,803,236 of BSBN01000334.1, read as the reverse complement.
AGTCACTATTCTAAATTATAATTCAAAAGTTATATTAAAAAAATGCACAACTATCTGTTGACTACAAAAATCAACTAACTATTTCCATTTCTATTTATTTCCAAATTTATAAATTCTATCACATTATTTGTCACAACTCTAAATTAAATTAATTAAATTGATTTTATATTCTTTAAACCTAACCTTAATAAAAATAAAGAGATTTACGCCATTCAAAGTTTTATTTTTATATAAATCTCATATAGGATAGGGAGCAAAACATTTTTCTACACCTTACATGTGACACTAAAATTTGATAAACAATATTTTGACTTGTTCTTTTTGTTCATACTCTTAATCTTGTATCTGTAAGAAGAGACACAAAAGAGTACAAGCCCCCACCAATTGCAAGGGTAATAGGTTTTTAAGCTCATATATGTTTTGAAATGCCATGTCGTGGGGTATACAATTCCACAATTCATCCATTTTCTAGTTGGGTTGGTCTTGAGTTCTTTCCAAAACCCTGTCAAATTACATCACCTTATCATTAAAAAATTGAATAGAACATCTTTTTACATAGTTAAGTTCTCTAAAGACTTAAAGCTATCTTTACTCTGTAAACAACAGTTGAAACAGAAGGCAGGATGGCAGGATGACTTATATTGTGTACTGTCATTACTAATTTTCTCACTCGATCCTTCGATACAGTCTTCACCTACATTACTTTCAGCTTTGTTAGCTCATAACAAGCCAACCAGACATTTATTCCTTGCTAAGACTCCTAGGTTTCTGAACTTCCTATTAGCCATTTTGTTTTCCTTAAAATTTTCTCAACATAAAGCCATAGACTACATAAAATTATTAGTTATAAGGACTTAGCAATTAGATTTCCTAGCTCAACCGGTACTAATAAATTTGTACATGAGATTATGGGCCTTTAACTAAAAGACAGGACCGGGGTCCTCTGTAAGGCTCCCAATTTCTTTGTTATTTATTCACACTAGCATCCATGGACTTCTAGACCAACCTGTGGATCAAACAAAATTATTTGCTCAAGGGCTTGGTAGTTAGATTTAGAATACTAGAACAAAACTCATAACTTCATAATTGTTGATATGGATCCTTAACCAAAACATAACAAACAAGGAACTTGCATATACTTGTTAAGGACATCGTGATTAGACCTAGAAGGTAGAAATTTTTTTTGAACCCCATACTTATGGATATGGGTACTTAAACCAAAGATTAAACCATGGAATTGCAATAGACCTTTTCTCTACAAGAAATAGTTTCACAAAATTTCTTGTATTTCATCTGTCTATCTTATGGTATGAAAGTGAAAAGACTCTTGTGATGATATGATTTGATAAATCAATTCATGAGCTTATAAGATGTTACTAGCTTATGAAATGTTTGACCTTTATATAACATCAGGTTATAGATTGGCTGAGAGCTAAAAATGGTTAGAAGGTAGATGGAGGAGCAAGAGAAAGTAGTAGAGTTAGAAAGTCTACATTTTGTTGATTTGCATCTAGGAGATGCGCAAAGAAGTCAAGATAGAAGCCAATTTAGTATGCCTCTTGTGCAGCAAAATCATTTCTCAAATGGTTTTTCCAATGTTTACTCAATGCTGACCAAGATGCAAAAGCTTTAGGAGGTGAGAAGCTAGATTAGCTTTTTCAATTCAAACATTAGGAGAGTAGTTGGTTGACATGGTTTTGGGTAGCATTGCTTACATGGTACAATATGTTATTGTTTATTTGCATTTTAGTTTTATTGTCTTGCTTTGCACAATTTGCTTCAGTGGATGCAGTTCTTGATGGGTTTGATCCAACAATCTATCAGTTCAATTATGTATTGGATGTGCTGGATGGTTAGCATAATAATGAAGTAGAGACAAAATGCAAAGAAATATTGTAATTTACTTAGATAGGTCATAGGCTTCTTTACCTATATGCCAGACACTCAATCATATAAAAGAAAGTGAAAATAATGATAATATTTGTGTGCTACTGCGATGCCTTCATTTGGATTAGGGTTGCGATGGCTCACTGAAGAGGCTGGATCTCAATTTGTCCTCAACACTTGCCACTTTGCAGCTATTTTTCTAAAACAAACTTTGAGACCAGTGACAAAAACTTGAGATAAACATGCATATTCCCTTTTGTATCTAGCAATGCTCTCATCTAAGGGATTGGTATATTCTATCTATGGCCTAAGAACTAGCCCAATCTATTGCTATCAAAGAATCATAAAGTTCTTCACCTTTACTTATATTCTTAAAAGGCCTATGCCATGTCAACACAAATATCAAATTAAAATTGATTCAATAATTGTCAAAATGCTTCCACTCTTTGGTGAAAACAACATGCCAGGGATTTTCAAAAAGTCACATCTTCTTAACTATTCAACCTCAAAGAAGTAGCAATCCTAAGACATAAAATAGGCATAGTAATATGGAAGCTAAATATATTACTGCTTGGATTTTAAAGGCATTCCTATCATTTGATGATATAACTACAGATAATAGGCTGCCACATTGTTGTCCTTTCTATTCTATAATTTTCTTTTTGCTCTTTAAACTCAATAATAATTTTCTTGAAAGGTCTCTATTTTTCCCATCTTCTCTCTCTGATTAGATTTCTACATGGCACTCTTATGAATGGTCTAACTCTAAGGCTACTTTAAATATGGTTATATCAGTAAGGGCCTAATTGCTGAGCTGGGGTGTCAATAAGACTGCTAAGGTTGTGTTATGTAGACAACACATAATAACAATGCTCAAATGAACTCACAACTTGCTCATTTTAGGCTAGAAAAAATCTAATATATGAAGATGCAAACAAGTTGAAAGAGCAGTAATAATGGTATAGCAAACTATATTTTTTTCTACTAGCATTGATAATCACTTTGCCATGCCCAAAAAAAGGATGATGAACAACAATCAAAATAATGTAGATTGAATCTTGAATGATAGTCTAGAATGGACAAAAAAAAAAGAAACATCAACACATGGACATGTATCAAGCTTTGATGTCTCTTTCTATTAGAATGACTTTGAAATGCTCATTTTTTTACAAGATTGTGGCTTGAGCATGCCTAATTTCATTTCATTATTCGACAGTATAGAGTTGTATTGCATGGCCAACTATTCAAACATATTTTTACCAGTCATTGCTTTATGACTGATTTTTGAACACCTTTAATTTTGCATTCTTCTTAATGACCATGCAGCACATTGGACAAAAATAGCAAGA